>NIJG01000028.1:422246-463695 GCA_002201625.1 Euglossa dilemma | reverse complement strand
CTCGTCTCCTTCCGTTCTACTTCGCGGGTTGCACCGATCCGTCGCGTTCGTGCAACCCCCCCTCCCCACCCTAGCCTCTTCTTCCTGTTCTATTTCGTCCTTCGTATTTTCGAGTCACGCGATCGATCCGGAGAAATATTTGCAAGGCGCGACTAGTGGTACGACCAGTGCGGCTCTACCAACTCCTATCGCGAATCATCGCGAATTCCGACGCGAAGAAAATTCGACGATGAAATTAATTAGAGAAACGACGCGAAAGAGTGTCGGTCATCGGGCCCCTGGCCGGGGGTTTCGCGACCTCGGAGACGGAAAACCCGAGGAAAAGCAACCGCGCATTGTTCCCGGCGAATCAACCCCGTTATTTCCACGTTGCTGTAAATATTCTGCAAACGGCATTCACCGGCCCGCTCCATCCCCCTTTTCCCTTCCTTCTTTCTCTCTTTCCGCGTTTAATTGACGCCGGCTGAACCTCGACGCCGATTCGCGCGGCATTTCAATTGCTAACGAAGTCGCTTAAGCGTGGCTAATTAGAGGAAGTTTTAATAATTAACGTGCAATTTCGCGAAGCGCTCCGGGTCTTCCTCCTTTGAGCTCCGTAAGCCGCTACGTGCTCGAATTATGAATCGGCTAGTCTGCCTGTTTTATCACGTCCGTGACAAGTGTTAACCCTTTGACTGCGGATAAGTCGTTTCGTGTGACGAATTTAATCCGACCCTAGGCGGCAGGGGACATTCTCTGATTATTCATTAGCCCCTTCCGTAACCTCGCTTGTACACCCGACTTCGGCCAAAGACTAGTCCCGTCTTATCGCGTCCCACCGAACCTTTCCGACTACTACCCCTCGAACCTCGTTTTCGATCCACCCCGCGAGAGAGTAAAAACACGCGCGCGCACGTGTATCTTTAAAAGAAAAAGTAACGATAACGACGACGGCGAGAAGGAAAGAAAAGAAAGAAAAAAGAGAAAAGGAAAAGGAAAGAACTGGCAACCCCCGAGCGCAGGGGTGGACGTACCACCCGAGGATACGATCGCTTGCAAATATTTCTCCTTGGTAGGCGATCTCGGCGAATTTTCTGTCCACGGACTGGTGGTCAGCCGGCTGGAAGCCACGGGCTGACGCGAGTCACGAGCATCGGATTCCCTCGGTCGTTTAACGAGGGAGAGACGCTGCAGGGTGCTCGCCGCAAAGGGGTCGCGAGCAACCAGCGGCGGACGCGCGTCCACCGGACGGGAAAAATCTTTCCCGGCCAAACCCGATTATCCCGCGAGATTTTTCCTTCTCTCGCTCCTCGGATCATCTATACCTCCTGGCCTTCCACCTTTCGGGTCGCGCGCAAGTCGTCTGCGAGCTCGAAACCCAACCAATCTTTTTCCTCGCTATTTCGGTCCAAGTGCCGAGATTCACCGCTTCGAAACACCGATCTTCGCGCGTTTACAGCGACACATGTGTATACGTATACCGACCAGGGACAAGATCGAGTGGGGACGATTCATTCGCTTTATATCCGCGTCAACTTCGCGTTAATTTCGCGTCTACCAAGCAATTCTCTCGGTTGCAGAGAGAAACGGAAAGAGTCGGTGGACGACGAGCGAGAAAATTCGGAGAAAACTCGGAAACGGGAGGTTCGATCGAGGAATCGGCGAGCGTGTCCGCCATTTTCTCGTAATCGAACACGCGCGACAAGTCGAGGCGACCGATTAACCTAACGCGTTCGCTGCGTCGAGAGTCCACTCTATTTTGTCCCTGAGTCCCGCGAGTTCTCAACGTTTTCGCGTTTCATCGCGCGAAACCGCCTCTAGTTGGCATTGGCTGGTTTGCATTTCAGAAAAAAAAGACACACGCGCGCACGCACACACACAGAAGCACGCTGTCAAGTACGATGACGTGTCCGATCCGTGGGGATCGACGCCGATCGAAACGCGAGCTTCGAAGCGAGTGGCAACGATCGCGAACGCTGCTGCGATCGTTGTCTCTGTCCTTGCCCGACACCATCGATTCGGGGCTGGCTTTGCTCTTTTCCTCGGTTCCGAGCCATCCGATTTTTCGGTTTGCGCAGGGTGAGTCGCTCGTCTCGGCGCCTCGAGGACGATTGGACGAAAACAACGAGGCGAACAATCGGTGTTACGCGAACGAAATCGATCGAGAGACTCGCGAGCGTAATGCCTGTTACGCGCTCGATCGTGGGCGGTAATTAAAAGATCGGAATCGAACGTTGGACATGGAATAATACTCGTGTGCTCGATTCGATTATCCTGCGGTCGATTCAGCCGCGAATTTATTTTCTCTTTTCTTTCTACTTCTATAACTACGTTCGCTCGATTACGGAAAATTCCGAGACAGGATTGCGTCCATGCAACGTTGTTCGTTCCGATTGGTTCGCATCGGCGGTCGATCCTTCGGAAGCGAGATCGAAAGGGTCGGATCGGCTAGGCGCGTGCAACAGGCGTCTCGACACCGCGTGTTTGATCGATCGTTCAGGGTCGGCCGCAGCTGGATCACGCCCACTCGCGTCTTTTCTTCTCGGACACCGATCGCGCTTGCGAACCTGGCGCTGTGCGAGTCGATTTCCAGAGACGGTCGGATATACGGGGAGGATAAACGATCCGTCCGCGAATCGGACGCGAATTGCCGGGAGACGAAGGAAACAGCCAAGTTCGAGAATCGAATCTGCGTGATGAAGATATTTCGTACGTGTGTGTGTATGTATATATGTATATACCGCGTCTTTATCTCTGGTCGTATGTGGTAAAAAGGAACGGTTTTCGAAGCTTTCTAGAAAAACAATATAATAATAATGATAAGAATAATAATAACAAGAATAACGATAATACGGCTGCTAGGTCGACTAGTAAAATAAGGGCTGCTACGCTCGAGAAAGAGAGACAGAGAGAGAGAGAGAAAGAGAGAAAGAGAGAGAAAGAGAGAGAGAAAGAGAGAGAGAGAGAGAAAGAGAGAAAACGCTATATACCTCGGAGCTAACACGATTCTCGTTTGCACACACGTTTCGGAAATACACTCATCGGAGCCTCCCCTAACATTCCAGCTAATCGGAGAGGTCGATCGATCGACAATGATAACATGGTCGTCTCTAGAAATTCGCACGAGTGATTAGTCACGAGGATCGGAGGAATGCTGATGATTCTCCGTCGAGAAAATCGACCATTCGACCAGCTAAACATCCCAAAGTTACAGTCCGCCACGGATGTTTCGTCGCCGAGCTTCATTCTCGCGATCTCCTCCCGTCAAACACGTCTTTTGTTCATTTTCATTCTGATCGTTTACTCGGCTTCTTCTGTCTCTCGCGTCTTGTCCCCCCGAGCACGAACGCTCGACACAGGGGACAAGATCGAGGGGAACTGAAACGACGGAAACGGAAGAAGCAACGGCTTACCTGACTCCGCAGTTTGGTGATATTCTGGCCACCCTTGCCGATTATCGAACCGGCTACCTGCAACACGTAATCCAACAATTAACAGGATAATTAACGAGATAAATCCCGTTGATATGGAATAAGGAAGAGTTCGAATAGAGATGATAACAAAGAAACAAACTCGTTGAGTTGATCGAACACGCGTTATCGGGATAAAACGAAAACATTTCCAACCGATTCCACCGTCGAACCGCGTCGAATTCGCGTTATTGAGATAGAACGAAAACATTTCTAACCGATTCCACGGTCGAACCGCGTGGAATCCGCGCGGAACGCGTAAATAAACTACTGGCGTCCTCGACCTCGACATACAGCCAAGGGGGATGGAACGCGCTTGCTCCGATTTCGCTCTTCTTGCACGATTTTCGTGGGAACGGCCGCGAGTCGAACCAGGGAGAAGGTCGATCGCGACTGGATTCGCTGGTATATCGCGTGACTGGCCGCGTTTCTGCGATTAGCGGCGATAAGTCGGAGCGGATTGCGACACGGCACGGCGGAAAACACGCTAATCACCTTCTCTCCGCGATGGTGAATGAGATCACTGTGGAAAGGAGCGGTCCATCGACCCTGACACCGACAGTCGTTTTCGCGGAGGCTCCGCCGATTGCGAGTCGATCGCGCGCCTCCGCCGCAATCGACATTGTGCTGGATCGTTGACGCGCGACCGATCTACGCTCACGAGCCGAACCAACGCCGATGAAATCCAACTGGCCGCGGCGGAAATTGATAGGGGAAAAACGCGATCGCTAAAGTAACCGCTTTTTTCCCGCGTGCAATCGAGTTTATCGAAAGAGATCGCGCGGAGAGCTTGGATTCGAGTCGCGACGCGAATATGAATTGAAACCGATACGAGGAAATTCCCACGAATGAATAGATGGTAAAATAATTCTAGGCGCTGTAAGAACCGGTAAATCGGCAGCGGGAGTGGGAGTATTTTCCGTCCGCGGAATTTCCTTTATTTCGCGATAGCCGTAATAGTCGACGGTGCATAAAGGCTGGGAAAATTCTCGCTTATCTACGAGGTTGTATATCTATCTGGGTTGAATTTGGAGAATTTGCCGGGCGAAAGAAAGCGGAAGGAAAGGGGCCGCGGCGACAATGACCGGAAGAATATCGCGTTCCGCGATGGCGAACGTGCCGACACGAGGTTGCAACACGTTATGCCAGCCAGCTTTTACCTCAGCGACGTCGGGTAGGCGAAAAAAAAACCGCTGGAAAACCGCACGCGTGGGAAAGAGAATAGAAGTTCGGAGTGCACGGATGCGTCGGCGAGCCTTATCTGGCCGCGAGAAACACGGTTGGAAAGGTTCTTGCGTGATCCTGTTGGGAAACGCAACGGTGGAAAACAATTTCGGGGAAAAACGCATTGTTACAGGCCGCGCGCGTTCTCTCCGCGGCGAAAGGTAAAAGTAAAAGTTCCCGCGATGCTACTTTATCGCGGTCAGATTCACCTGCTCGTTACTTCCGAGATTTTCCTATTCCGACAATTCTGTTTTTGCGTTTTTCCCTCGGACTTTGCAATCCTTCAGCCGAGCGATCCTCCACTCCAGTTGCATCCCGGTGCAATTTTATCACGTTGCAACTCGCGTTTTCGTTACTCGTGAATTTTGGCGTTTTCGTTACTCGCGAATTTTCGTGTTTCGCGCCGTTACACTGTTCGTAAGCAACGTAGTATGAAGTGATCTTCGGTAGAGGTTACGTTTTTGGTGTAATTTTATTGCGTTGAGACTCGGACCTCGTTGTTCCTGAAATTTTCGTATTTTGCGCCGTTATACTGATCGTAAGCAACGTATTATCAAACGATCTCCGATAGAAGTTACGTTTCCGGTGTAATTTTACTGCGTTAAGACTCGGGTTCCCGTTGCTTCTGAAATTTTCGTATTTCGCGCTGTTACACTGATCGTAAGCAACGTATTATGAAACGATCTTCGGTAGAGATTACATTTCCGATGTAATTTTATTGTATTGAGACTCGGATCTCCGTTGCTCCTGAAATTTTCGTATTTCGCGCCGTTATACTGATCGTAAGCAACGTATTATGAAACGATCTTCGGTAGAGATTACGTTTCCGGTGTAATTTTACTGCGTTAAGACTCGGGTCCCCGTTGCTTCTGAAATTTTCGTATTTCGCGCTGTTACACTGATCGTAAGTAACATATTATGAAACGATCTTCGGTAGAGGTTACGTTTCCAGTGTAATTTTATTGCGTTGAGACTCGGGTCCCCGTTGTTCCTGAAATTTTCGTATTTTGCGCCGTTATAGTGATCGTAAGCAACGTATTATGAAACGATCTCCGATAGAAGTTACGTTTCCGGTGTAATTTTACCGCGTTAAGACTAGGGTTCCCGTTGCTTCTGAAATTTTCGTATTTCGCGCTGTTACACTGATCGTAAGCAACGTATTATGAAACTATGTTCGGTAGAGATTACATTTCCGATGTAATTTTATTGTATTGAGACTCGGATCTCCGTTACTCCTGAAATTTTCGTATTTCACGCCGTTACATTGATCGTAAGTAACGTACAATAGAACGATCTTCGGTAGAGGTTACGTTTCCGGTGTAATTTTACCGCGTTAAGACTCGGATCCCCGTTGTTTCTGAAATTTTCGTATCTCGCGCCGTTACTCCGAGCCTAAGTATCACGGAGCGAAACGATCTTCGGTTCGGTTTAGGTTTCCGGTGTAATTTTATCGCGTTAAGACTTCCCGTTCTTCGGAAATTTTCGTATTTCGCGCCGTTGCACCGAGCCTAAGTATCGCGGAGTGGAACGATCTTCGGTTCACGTTAGGTTTCCGGTGCAATTTCACCGCGTTTGGACTTAAATCTTCGCAATTAGCGCGGTTACTCGGGACGTAAAAACAGCGAGACCGAACGATCTTTGGTTTCGCAACCTCGGATTCGTAGCAAACGAGCGGAAGAATTTACGGGACTTTGATACCGTTCAAAGTCGAAGGTCTTTGATATTTTTCGGCGGTCACGAGTCGGAGCGGAGCGTTTTCTGAGAAATTAGAAAGTACAACGGGTAGTTTCTCCCGGGAGATTTACATAATCGTCCGCTTCGACTCGCGGGTATTCGAATATCGGATTTCTTAAAAGACCCGACGACGATCTGCAATCTTGGGAACTGGTTCCGGGAGACGAGACGAGGGAAGGAGCGTCGATAAGATCTTACCTTGCTGGGGATCAGAAGACGAAGTTCATCGTCACCCTGTCTGTAACGCTTGTGAGGACTTGTCGGTCCTCCGGAACCTGTCATAGCGCCTGCATCAGCTTCTCTCTTCATTATTTCTGCAACAAAAAAACGGCAACGTTACCGGTCAAACGTCGAAATTTCGAAATCTCCGACGCGGAGACAATTCCGTCGATTCGATTCCATTGTCGATTACATCGCTCGCGATAACGGGATGAAAGCCTGCGAAACGATTCGAGGCATTATCGTTGCATCGCGCGGCGAATTCACCGCGGAAGCTCGTTAAAAATCAGGGAAATTATTAAAGTTTCCAAAGGAAAATACGGGAACGATTTTACTAATTCGATCGGATACCAGTGCGAAATAACGTTGTCCGAAATAACGGTTGTAGGTATTACGTTAGCGTGCTCGAATTCACCCCCCAGAGCCAAGGGAAACCAAGTTTCCCCTCGATTTTCAGCCACGCACGCGTCCCGGAAACAACACCGACGACGCGCACCGCAATTCGTAATAAACCTATAAACATGCTTCGTATTCGCGTAACCGTTTGTTTGCGGGGGCTGAACGCCGTGTAATTCATTGTCCGTTAAATCGGCTCGGTCGGTTTAATGACGTGGAGAGCATGGGAAACCGATGTAACTCGGACACGTTCCCGATCCAACCACCGGAAACTCTAGCCGAACTTGCTCCGCGTTCGTCGACCTTGGACAGTTGGCCGCGTAACAGGTTCGCCTTGTGTACCTTCCGCCCTGTGCGACGGAGGATGATCCTTCCGTGAGTGTCTCGAGATACGTGGCAAACTTTCGCAAAGAAAAGTTTGACAAAAGCCAGCCTGCGGCTAAGAAAATGGAAGATTTTCTCGCGCGACGAGAGAGAGAGGAACGACCGAGTTCGGAGGAAAATTTCGTCCTGAGAAATTCGCGAAGATTTCGTTCGGGAATAAGAGCGGGTTGTGGATAACTGGTCGTAACAGATTCGAGTTCTGCCGAGAAAATTGAATATCAAGGTCAGGATCGAGAAAGAAGTCCAGTTTCCGCAGGATGATCAAAGAAATCAAAAGAAAATTGAACGCGGAGAACTGGTTCTAAGACGAGAGTCTACCTCTCGGGCAATTACCTAATCGTAACAGGTTCGGAGCGTAGTTTCAACGGTAGATGTTGAAACGGAAAAATTAATCCAACGGCTACCCTTGAATTTAACAGGCTCCGACGCCTGTGCTCGCCGCTTGCTGGCGCTTCGAATCAGTATCGATTCTCGATCGACTAGTTCTTTGGAGTCCCTGTTTTCAGTCTCGAGAACCCCGATGCAAAGTGACGTTTCATTTTTCTTCTTTTTACTAAAAAGTGTAATCGACAGTGTGCGAGCAGGTTTCAAAAAGATTCCTCGCCTAGTAGCTTTCTAATACGCGATACGAACGCGAGGAGATACAGGAATTTTCGAGAAAGAAATTTGGCAAACGCGAGGAAATAGAGGAATTTTCGAGAAAGAAATTTGGAAAACACGAGAAGCCACGTCAAGAGATGGAAAAAGAAGCAGGTAAATTTTCCTACGTCGATGAAAGAGGTCGAAAGGAAAATTCAACGCGAGAAACTTGTTCTAAAACGCGAGTCTACCTCGAACAATTACTCGAAAGTTTCGGGCTATACTTTGAGCGATACGCAAGCAGATTCCGAGAGGATTCCTCGCGGAAAAGGTTAGCGAGGCGAAGTTCGGGGAAAGAAAGAAGAATTCGGGAAGGAGAGGGTTTTCGCGCAAGGCTGAAAGGAGCGAAAAGGAAACTCGCGGCGGGAAACTGGTTCGAAAGCGCGAATCCGACTCACCCCGGAAGCATTTATACCGCGGCCGGCGCTATTAATTCGAGCAGGGCAAACGATATTTCCTTTGCACGTGCCACGGAATCTTTGAAGCGCGCCAGTCCCCGAGTCGCCGAGATTCATGGCGCAATTAGGGACTCGAAATTGCTTCCTTCCGACCGCCGCGAGCATCATATTACCCGCGATAAACCGGAAAAATCTCGCAATCCTGGCAATCGAGCCGCCGCTGCATCTCTCGCCCTGGCACACCGGATTCCACGCGTCTCTGCGGAATTAGCCGCCTTTGCCTGCCAAACAGCCAATACCCACGGCAATCCCGACCGACGTCGTCTCTCTTTAACTTTTCCATTTTTTTAAACACCGAAATCGGCAGACACGCCGAGTATTTACGAAAATTCACGTAAAACTCACCATAAACTATCACGAGGTTCGACACTTAGCAGCTACAGCACATCGTTCATCCAATGAGTGAACAACGCGAGATAACAGGTCGAAATTTATATCGCATACTCGTCGATTAACTCATCGTTAACGATGGAAAAAGCGAGTGAAACACAGAGCTCGGAAAAATTCGCGAAAATTTGCATAGAACTCTGGAGAACCTTCGCGAACTTTACCGGTAGATACAGAAGAGGTGTACGAAACGGCGGGAAACTCTTCCGATTTGAAATAATTCCGACGCGAGTCCTGGGGAAAGCGTGGAAAGTTTAGCGCGTGACTGGAGGAAATGGCGGAAATTTGCGCCGCGTGGAGGGATAATTCGGACGATTAACACGGCGTGGAAATTGGAAAGACGAAATGGAAGAAAGGCGGAGAGGAGGAAGAAGCGGAGAAGAGACGAATCGATAACGGAGCGGTGGACACGCGACGTTAATAATTTACCAGGGTGATTCGTAGGCGAAGGGTGACCAGCGGGCGGTGGGCGCGATTCGTCGTTTCGATTTCATTGCGGCGATGGAAAGAGGCAATGGGAAAGAGGCGACGGGAAAAGCGCAAGAGGAACAGCCGGCGTTGGTTCGCAGCTCGTTAAAGAATCACCAGGCACGGAACTGCCGCGTCACGGAAACCGGCTCGAGCAACAGAAATACCCAGTCGTTAGTGATCCCTTCGTTAAACAGGCCATCGGACAGTTTAATTTTTTATGCCATAGAGTGACCAACGATTGCGAACCACCGGATTGCTCTGCGTACAGGGGTTTACACACGGTGTCCACCAACCAGGGTGGTTTCCCGTACAAAGATACGAAAAACGCGTACAGTAACTAGCTCTCGTTTGAAGCAAAATCTTTCTTCAGAGAATCGAGCTGGAAAATTCGCTCTGCAGAGCCAGAAGAAAGACTCGTCTATCGTAGTATTTGGTCAAAGAAAATATTTGTTATAAACCATCGTTAGCGACATCCAGAAATTAAACCGACTCCAAATAATCATTATACCGAATCGATCGACGCTAAAACGTCTCGTTTTTGTGTTAAGTTCGGTGGTTTCTCGAGCAAAAATACGAAAAACGCGTACAGTAACTAGCTCTCGTTTGAAGCTGAATATTTTTTCACAAAATCGAGCTTGAAAATTCGCTCTACGCGACCAGAAGAAAGACTCGTCTATCCTAGTATTTGGACAAAGAAAATAATTGTTATAAACCTCCGTTAGCGACATCCAGAAATTAAACCGACTCCAAATAATCATTATACCGAATCGATCGACGCTAAAACGTCTCGTTTTTTGGGTTAAGTTCGGTGGTTTCTCGTGCAAAGATACGAAAAACGCGTACAGTAACTAGCTCTCGTTTGAAGCTGAATATTTTTTCACAAAATCGAGCTAGAAAATTCGCTCTGCTGAACCAGAAGGAAGATTCGTCTATCGTAATATTTGGACGAAGAAAATATTGATCGTAAACCATCGTTAGCGACACGCAGAATTTAAACCGATTCCAAATGATCGTTATATCGAATCGATCGACGCTAAAGCGTCTCGTTTTTGGGTTAAGTTTCGGGTTATCTTCGGAAAAAAGTACGGAAGAAACACCGACACTTGAAAATCCGGGGAATTTACTCGCACCCTACATATATTTCTGGCACGAGCTACACGAACGTCAGTCACGGTTGACAATTCCGATATTTAAAGCGAGAATGGCCCGCTTTTAATCCGGCCGACGAATTGCCGCGCAGGGCGGATGAATTTTAATGGATATCGCGTAGGACAGGGAGGAAATATCGCGACCGAGGCGTGGAGAAACCAGGCGGCTGTCGGACAGAGGCGAGAAGTTTAAAAACCGGGGCCCAACGACGCGGGTAAAAGTTAGCGGGGTTTGGAAAAGCGGCGACCGCCTCGAGCAGGCGTAACGATTTCGCGAGCAAAGCGACAGCGTGGAAGGGCGGAAAGTTTCCTGGTTAAAAGGATCCGCAACGATAGACACGCGTTACGGGGAGCAACACGGGTTTCGTAATCCTCGTTTCGACTCGTTACCGGTCGAAAATTTCAGCCGCTGTTTAATAACCATACCCGATTGCGTAATTGCCGCACGATCGTTATAAATAACGTTTTTTTCGCACTGCCGGAAACCGAGGTCTGTCGACCCGGCGAAATTCCACGCGAATGAAATCGCTAATGATTCGAGAAATCGGCAAGCTCGCCGCTTCCCGCGAATCCACTTTCCTACGAAATTCGCCTGTAAAAACCGGAGGAGGTGATTCCTTTCTCGTAGAAAGTAAGGCACTGATAATCGACTGCTTTGAGAAAAAGATGGCCAGTATCTACTTTAGAGACTTTCTCTCTCGCGGAGAAGTAATCTAAACGAAGCACGCGTGAAACAATTCGTTCGAATACGTTCCAACGATTTTAATTATGCGTCGCTTCAGTCGATATACGCTTATTAACGTCTCACCGTGTATACGTAACGCGTTTGAACCTGTGCTCGTACGTAAACATTCGAGTCTTATTACCCACGACGATGATCTTCCGAACCCGATCGCGTCGTAAATATTCCGCGTTCGAACGGTTTACGCACGGCAATAACAAACGGATGTTAACGCGGCGGAGAACCGGCGACGAGGTGGAACGATTTCGGGAAAGGTCGAAACACTTGCCGATGTTCTTTTTCCCTTTCTTCCGTCATATTTTCCAACGTGCTCGAGGAACGATGAATATTAATGTCTTCGGCGCTTTCGCGGCGAATTCGTTCGCTTTGACAACGTTGTTTGCCCGCCCGGCACCCGTTGCCGTGCGAATTTTTCGCTAAAAACACGGAAGCAATTTCCTGCGCTGTCGAACAGCCGGAAACATTTTCGTCCACGCGATAACTCGATCAATTCCCGACGTCTCGCGTGATCCGATCGATCCGACCAGCTATTCGATCGCCATTCGATCCAACGTTCTCGATCCCTCGATGCAAGACCTTCCACTCGCGAATTTTCGCGAAATCCACGCGAAGAAACACACCGAGACTGGAGCGACGCGTGTCCGACAGTGGACCGTCCGTTTCTCCTCGCGGCGAGATTTATTTTTACTAGCTGCGCGGTGTTTTCGACAAACAAGCCGCGTGCGTGACCAGACCGTGTCGTGACACCGACTCGAAAAGACCTCCTACGTTTCTGGTCGTCCGACCATTACCGAGGGGTGAGCCAGGGTGGGATCAGTCGATCGTTGCGTCCGAGGGGGTGGCGAATGATAAAATAATGGGTCGTGGGTAATTTCCGCGTAACACGTCGATTCCACGGTAGATCTGAATTTATAAATGTCCTCCCACAGCGGGGGGAAAAAAAATATCGAGCGTGAATTAATCGCGACAAATGGAAACGTCCAATTACACCGCGAATTCCTCGATCGATACACGGTTTCGAGAATTGCTCGCGTTACACCGAACGTCGCGAGATGGCCACTAAAACGCTTCGGACTGTTACACAAATGCTAACGACAAATATAATTGCGCGAGGATAGAATTGCGAGCTCTCGAGATCCCGATCGATAGAGTGGTCGTCGATAATTCAGCGGCAAACTTCTAGAGACTAGCAGACTCGTTTGGCCGACACGCGCCAGCCGTTGGAGCACGAGAGACCGAAAAAAGGAGGACTGAAGGGGTGGAAAGACAGAGGGAGAGAGAGAGAGAGGGAGAGGGAGGAGAAAGGGATGAAAAGGGGCGCCATAGAGTCTGGAGCGAGGGTAGCGTGAGGCGCCGAAGAGTCCACTGCCGGCAGCAGTGCATCGACTAACCAGTCCATAACCAGTCCGCACGCCACTCGAAAGGGTCGCTGGGCTGATATATAGGGACGCGGGATGGAGGGCATCAAAGCCAGGTCGAAGGGGAGACCGCAATTAGGAGCTGGGAGCAGCTTAAACTCGCTAAACCTGACGCGGGAATTTGAACTTGATGAACTTTCCACGCGTCCACAAAACGCAACAGCGCAAGCACCGCGATGCGCGCGGTTTACACGGGCCGAGGCCAAAGTAGCTTAACCTTGAATTCCGATTCTCGGACTAAACCAGCATCGGGCATAGCCCACTACTTCCACTCGAGTTTTCCAAAGCGGCTAATCGCGTATCGCCCCTTGTACCTCGGGGTTTCTCGACCGTTCCACCAAACCACTTGCAGATGATACTCGGTGGAAATGTTTTTTCTCGACCTTAAGAATTTTTGTGCGTTTCTTAGAGAGTTTAAACGATTGGCGAAAGGAGATAAAATCGCGACGGAGGAACGGAGACGACGTGGTCGAGCGGAAGGGTAGAATAAAGGGAATTGGGAGGAAGGTTGGAATGAAAGAGGTGGGAAAGAGATGGGAAGCGTAAAATTCGCGGGAGAGGAGGGCCGAGTGCCGTCTGTTGCCGCGGCAATTGCGCGGTGGCAGTAGTTACGCGGTCCTAGTAATTATTTCGACGTCACGCAGACGACGGATATCCGGGATAATTGCAGCCAGCGCGACAATGATGCCGCGACCCCGAAATTGCTCGGTGCCGGTAAAATATGATGTTTGCATGTCGAGCCTCTCCCTTTCTCCCGCTTTCTCTCTACTCCGCGTGAACCTTATGTGCCATGGGGCCACCCCCTGTCAGATGCCAACCGCCCGATAACCGGCTGCCGTTTTTTCCACTTTTTCCACCGCTATATAACAGGAGTACGGGGTAGGTTCGCCAGGGATATTCCTCGGCGGAAGACTGCGGCTGGGAAAAGCAGCGCGTGCAAACCTTTCCGACCGTACGAACGCACAGTTTCCAACCACTTTCTCGGAGGAAACGTTAAGGACTTCTGTACACCAGATGTTGACTCTGCGAGTTGGCATCGGCTAGACCGAGAGGCATAGATCACTCGCTTTCGGACATCTTTATTACGTGTACGCGCGAGTCTCCTTCGGACGAGTCTCGGAGACTTTCCGAGATATTGCCGAAGCTGGAGGAGATCAGACCGAACTGGCCAAACGGAACGGACCTTTTTCGCCATCCAGGCCGACTAACTAATTGGGTCAACGAACAACAAGCGGCCACGCGCTAATGCCAATTAAACGGATAAACTTAATTGGTTACGTCGACCTGTTACGTTATTTATGTAACGACGGAAAAACTGTGCGCCGATCGGCCGGACGGAAACGTCGTACCGATTCTTAGCGGAACGTTCCATCGGTTTAATCGTAATTCGTTTATCTCGCGATTCTTGGAGATTTCGCACGGACGTCGGTAGAACCAGGAATACTCTCTTCGCGCGTTTCTCTAGCCGGTCAAACTCGCTAGAGATAATTCCGCGTCGGACAGTCGCGTGCAATTGTACGCCAATTCTCTCTGCGAACCACCGGCTTGAATTATCCTCTCGAACAGCGCCAAAAATTCCCTCGGACGCACAATGGCCAAGCGATAAACTATGGGAGTGCGTAAACGACGCGGCGACTCCGAGGACGCGTAAACCGACACCGACCAGGAAAATCATGGAAACGAGGGGGCAGAAGGGAACAGGAGAGCCTGGGAAATCACGAGCAGACAGCGGCCATACATCGAACGCGGAAGGGACTATAAATTCGAGTAGTCGAGACGACGAAAGAAGCTTGTTTACCGTTTTTACCAGGCTCGCTCGTACGTCTCTCGTCGACCAACCCCAATCCACCGAACCCTCGGCGACCATTCCCACGGAATTTTCCTTCTAATTTCGTGAAACCACTCGAGCCATTACCGGCGCGCGATTGATTCGTCCTCGCATGTCGAGGACCCGTAATCTCTCACTCGCGTTACAAGCTTCCTCTGACGTCAGAATCATTCGTCCACGCGATAAGAATTCCAGTCGCCTGTTCCCTCGCCTAATAAAGCGCGTCCCGGCGGTTTCCACGTCGTCCAACTTGGTTAACGTTGGCCTACACGTGTTATTCTCCTCGAATAATTTTCAGTTAACCAGACACCACTCGTCTATCTCGCGTAAACTCGCGCGAATCGGTGCTCGATTCCTATCCGAGTTGTATCCGAAATTATGCGCGAAATGATATTCAAATTGTTGGATTAGCCCGGACCACCGGCGGATGGAGCGGAACAGTGGCGGGTGTGGAAAGCGGATTTCCAGAGGAGGAGGAGAGGATGAGGAGAGGAGAAGGAGAGCAAGAGAGCGGGACACGGATAGGCGTGTGTAATATTGGAGGTGGCGGGCGAGGATCGAAGGGACGCTGGCAGGTGAGATTACCGGCTTCGGCTGAGACTAAACGGAGTTGGCTTAGAAATTCGACGCTTGACGTCACGCTTTCCATCGGCTTCTTTAAATAGAGTGATCAATGATATCGCTGATTGGACGGCCGAGCCTTTGCTCCAAATACCGGGCGACCAGCTCGAGCTTTGCCCACGGTGGTTGAAAACGCACGCCGGATAGCGATTACCAGTGAGAATAAACTCGACGCTTTCCGAGAGACTGTGTACAGTCGAACCTCGAGTGCTCGTTGTATACTGAAAGCGATTATAGTCATCCAGTGTCTAGTGCTCGCGCTCCGTTCGAGATGATCTTACACGTTTGCCAAAATATCGCTTCTATCAACAACTCCGCGGTTAATTCGAGTGCTTGGCTTATACCGTTGGCATTCGATTAGTTCGATATGCTGTCACTTGTATTCCACGCTCGTTTAAAACCGCTGAAAAACGTCAACTCGATTGTACCGCATAGCTACGACACAATGGCGACCGAGCTTGTCCCATTCGCTGTATACCGAAGGTGATTCGTAATCGATTATCCCGTGTCTTTCCGAGTCAAACGCGGCGATGTTTATTCCTCGAGATCAATCGAAAGACCCGTTATGCTCTTATTTACAATCGCGAATGTTTCTTAATACCTCGAGGTTTCAAGCGAGAAACACGCTGGCAGCGCGCTCTGCTCGCGCCGCGAAGAACTCGGACGCGCGAGTTAATCCATCGTTTCGACACTGAAATATCTCGGCTCGAGTTTTATTTTGTCAATCGTCGAGGAACGACGGATCAGTCTGGGATAAAGAACCGAGCACGAAACGTAACTCGGTAAACAAACAAAATCGTAGCTCGAGGCACGAGAGGATAAACGATCGGAGGAGTTTATTCGTCATCCAGGTTGGCTGAACGTTTCCAATGACGAGTCGATTCGTCATCCTCGACTAAAGAATTAAAAATGTAACCTCGTGACTCAGCTACGCACACAGCTGCGTTGGCACAGAGAGAGAGAGAGAGAGAGAACAGCAACTGCGTGGCACGGAAAGGGTTAAGCGGCGTCGATCCAAATACCTGACGTAACATCGCGCAACAATTCGCGCGAGACAAAAGGAAAACACCGGGCCGGGGCGAAGAGCGCCGAGTATCTGTCTCGAAATCACGGGGAAAATATTTACCCGAGGATACGAACGAGCTGCCTCGAATTTCCTTCGTTTCACGGAACACGCGTACATCCGTTCAACGTCTGTTCGAGAAGCTTAGTCTTGCGAGGTTTATGTCGGCGCTGATAAGAAATTACGGACTGCGCGTTACCACGTGTCTATCTCGCCTAGTCACGTATAACGCACACCGTGTCGTTTCCATTGCTCTCGCTTATCGAGCGACTTGTCAGGAACAGAATACAGCCGCGTCGATATAGGTCCGGCCGAATTCCCAACCAGACAAATTTCCAGCCGCGAGAACTTGCCAAGGAACTCACCGTTTCGTTTCCGTTCTCGAGCCGGCAGCGAAACGGGAGAGGAATTTCGCGGAAATCTCGGCTGACGAACGAACGAACGACCGGTGAGACGACCGTTACGACGAATGGAAAGAGGACTGGAATAACGAGGCAAGATTGGAAGAGCGGACGCGAAAGAAAGGAGCAAACAGAAGAAGAGAGACGAACGAGAGGACAGAAAGAGGTGCTAACAGTCGAAATCGGCCGAATCAACGGGATATTCGACGGCGAGGTGAACTTTTCGTGGAAGAAGAATGGCTGGAAGCGGATCGAGAGGCATCGGGGACTCGCGCTTTCCAAGCAAATACCGACAGTTATGTCAACAGGGAGGCGCGTTAACGGTTGTTAAATGTTTGAGAACGTTTATGCAGCGAGGCAATAAAAGGCGAACCGGTTGCCGGTGCATCGGTGATAATGCAACGAGAGGCTACTGCGGCAAAAACACCGCTGGCACACGCGAGCCAATGAGACGCGGCCGTTCCAAGCTTCGCCATGGAATCTGATCGATTTGCCCTCTTCTGATAAATTGAAATGGAAGAGGAGAGGTCGGTGGACTGGCCGAGAAAAACCAGTTTGCGCCACAGTTCCAAGATTTCTTTCAGCCGAAAGGAAGATACCGATCGACCGAGTATTTTCGACACTTTCGACACGATCGTAAAATCTGTCCAGCCTAAAAGTACAAGTGTTTCGACTTCCGAAACGTCGTAATACGAGAGATTCAATCGAGAAACCGAGCAAATTAGAAACAAGAGTAATTCGAATCAAAGATAAATTCTTTAAATTCTAAACGATATTATATTCGACAATTTGTAACTCCGAATTATTACGCGGTAGCACAGGAGCGGATGGATAATTTATGGAGACAAATCGAAGACGAAGTACCTTCGTTTTTCGCAAGACCGCGATTAATCTCTGGCCCGTATCTCGTGCAATTTTCCGAACGATTTGCAGCGTACCTCGATGGAGCCGTAGGCAGCGCGAAATGGAAGAATTTGACCGAGTGTATTCCGCAATTAGACTACTAGATCCTCGCAGAAACGTTCATTAATATCAATGTTAGAGCAGCCTATTCAACGTGTTAACGAGCCCCGGTTCAACGAACGTCTACAAGACAAGACTCGTGTAACTACGCTTTGTGCAGCCCCCGTTAATTCCTACGTCCAGGGAACGACATTTCAGTGCTTTCGTCCATTTGTCCTACCCGCGTATAAAGACGTTTCTCGGATGCTTCCTATTTCCTGCCGTTCCGAAATTAACTCGCGCATTTGCCAAACAACGTTTGCTCGGACCTATAACCGGCTGATGATTCGCTAATTAAACGTCTTCAAACGATCACCGACAAACGTTTCGCAACGGTCGAACTGAGGTCCGAGGAAGCTTCTACCATGGGTCTTCTTGCTATCGGAGAATTTCCTCTTCGCGTGAAACTTCCGCTCGGTCCTGCGCGGGATGAACGCGTCGATAACTATCGCGCGAGAAACGTAAGCCGAATGAGAAAATTCCTCGTCCATCGGACGAATCGAGCCGTGCAAATCGAACCCAAACTGGATTACACCACTCTCGGACAGATGCAAACGTCAACGGAAAAATGGTAATCTCTTTCGCGCTTGATGTATCTTTCCGACGATATTTCGGGGACGAAAAAGGGGAACGCTGGTTAAATATTTCCCGAAATGTCTCCTATGTCTCGAATGTTTGCAGTTTCCGCGAGAACCAAGCAGGAGTAGGGGTACAAGTGACTGTTGCGTAACACGTCAAATTTCAGGGAAACGTCGCGTTATTGGCGGTCCGGATTACGCGGGAAGAAAAATACGGTTATCTTGTGTACGTCGAGTATGAAATATTTGCAAAACGTCAAATAAAAGGTGTTTTATATTCCTAACGATAGCGATCGTTCGAAAATATTCAACCTGGTAAACACGCGTATGTCGTCGCTTCTGTGGTAACGGCAATCGCGAAAGGTTAATAACCACCGCGTTTTTCACACGTTATCCGTGCTTCTCCCTCAGAAAAAAAACTGATTTAAAAGAAACTATTCGAATTATAGTAAGCGATTTAAGTTTGACGGGATCTCTAGTGTGAGCGTGTACCTGTGTGTTTGCCACGTGGAGGATCGAAATTTTGTATTTTATTTCTTTCCTTGAGATTTTTTTCGACCTGTCGCTGCTAAACTTCACACGAGACTGCTTCCTTTCCCTAATTTCCCTCGAAACTACCCTAACTTATCCCTCCTGTGACCGAAAATATCGCAGACTGTTCGACGACGAACGATGGGTCTCTGGTTTTCACTGACTTTCTCTTTAATAGCTCTCTTCTGTTTAGGACCCTAGATATACCTTTAATATATACCCTTACACCTAGGATATTTACAGTAACAATAACACTAATCTCGCTAAAAACATAATTCCATAATTCACGCAGATGAATAGCAAAACGCTTGAAATTATTTACCGGCAATTTCGAAAAGAACACGTTTCCCGATTTATCCGAGACACGAATCGTTTGGAACGAAAACTGCCGGTACGGCGAAGGATTCTTCTAGGTTCAAGGATAATTCCGACGACACGAGTAGAGCAGAGAGAACTCAATTGGAGAAGAAGGCCTGGAAACGTGAGCCCTCGCCACGGTCCCGATGGCGCTACTTCGTCAAGGGGTACCATTTATATCGCGCGTCGACGTAACCATACAGTCATTGCCGCACCACTATCCGATACAGCCACTCCACGTCCTCGCGCAGATTATTCGTGTAAATGGGATTGTTCAGCGAGCCAGCAATTTACAGCCCAGCGAGCAAGTAATACGCCGATTCTTCCCGCGCTCCTTCTGATATTCTCGCTGCCGCTCCCCAGCCCCCTGACAGCCCCCCGACAGTCGGCTGAGAAGCCTGTCCAGGATTATTTCGTACTTTTCCTCCTCCTGTCGGGCCAGGATCGATTATTTCTGAATGGAATATATCGCGGAACGAGCACCGGCATTTCGAGCAGCCGGGTCTCGTTGGCTCGCTCGACCGAGCGCGGTCGAGCTTCTAAATGGGATTCGCCAACTTTGCCAGCACGTTTACCCACTGATTTCGCTGGTTCGTAAGACTCCTTGAACCCCGCAGGGTTCACAGTGGTTAACACGCCTGCGATGACGCATCGGAGTGTTGTCCGATGGACTAAAACAGAGAAACCGAGGTCTAATCGAGACACCAACGACTCTACTCGTTGAATCTCTCTTTGAGTTTCGCGCTAAATCTTTCGATCGATGTGTTCCCGTTATCTCGTAGTTTCGCAGATTTGGACTCGCGTTATTTCTAGCCGTGCAAGTCTGCTCGAAATGGGAATAAAATAGTGTTTCCATTTACGTCACGAGAAACGAGACGAGACACCGTTTACAGCGCGAAAATGACGAAGCAAAAGTTAGGAAAAGCTATTGGCATGTCTGATCGAGGATCGATGCGATTTCCCGATCATTTCCAACGGACTTAAGCTTAGCCGTGAGAGCTGAAAGCGTGCATTTCGGTGCACATGTCCGAGTAGAGGAAGGATAAATAGATAGAAGATAGCGGCGGCGGTCGGAACTCTGATTACGGTTATCGAGACTGAAATGTCACGTGCGAAGCTAACGCAAACGGCATTATCGCGACTCTAATCGTATGAGCACAAGGACGGTGTAAGCAAACAGGTATATCTCTGCGGCCGATGACGAAACATGGAAAAAAGGAACGATCGATGATGTAGGTAGGACGGATTCGACGTTCACCGGTGAGTATTGGCTGGCAGCAGAATTCTTGTGTAAATGATAAATTCTCGGCCGGCATATGGCCGGATAAAGCTTACACCTGCGGAATGAATTAACCCCTTAACGAGCCTAGCCATCAGCGTTAACACCGTTTCGATTTTAACGCGAAATTTCCTTTATCTCGCGTTAACGCGGTTCCACGTCCGCCGGGGTTATCCGAACCGCTTGTAATCGAATTTTCTAAAATTCCAATTTCCCCGTAACTCCGATCCAGCGATAGTTGGACCCGCCCTGGCCAAACCGGCGGGTAATTAGAAGGAAAATCGAAGAAATCACGAAACACCTATCTTCTCCCCGCGGATAACCGTCGCGTCACCGAGCCAACTGTGAAGAAAATTCCTTTGAACCGCTTCCAATGAACCTGTCACCGTTTATTTCGAGCGAAGCTAGAATAAAAGACCGTGGTCGAAAAGAAAGTCGCGGGAGAATTACAGTCGCAAAGGGATCCCCGAGCGGAATATCCTTCGAGATCTACGCGACCAGGTGGTAACGAAATGGTAACGTTCTACCGGTGTATATTTAATACGCGGAATTCCCGGTCGAATCCATAACCTGATCACTGTCCCGAACAGCCACGTCCGAGACAATAGGCACGGGACGCGGAGGAATGAGAGCCGCGTGGAAAAATTCGGGCAGAAGCTCCGTGTCTGACTGCCAAGAAGAACTGGAGACGAGAGCTTGGAGAGTTTCGTCGCGAATTTCTCGCGAATTTCTCGCGAGTAACCGGCCACTGTTCTCTAGTCTACTCTAATTCTGCTCGGCGTTCGGGCGATCCTCGAATAACGCGGGGTTCGACAGCCCGTGCACCGTGCGTCTGACGGCTCAATTATTTCCATAAGACAAGCGTCTCTAACCGCGATTCTTCATATGTCAGCGTCCGTCCCGGTTACCCGGCCACGCAGCCCTCGAAATTAGATTCCGCGAAACGAACGCGCCTCGGAAATTCGTTCTCGCCGACACGATCGAGGCTGAACGGGGAAAAAATTCGCGGCAAGGAGAGCGAGTACTCGCGCGGCACCAGAAAGACGTTCGATCCTTTCAAGGGATATGTATTCCGTTTCCCTGCTCCACGCGCCTTCGATCCGGAATAATCGAGCGGGAGCGAAAAATTTCCCACCGGGAATTCTAACGAGAGTTACGCGTCTGTCTAGATTGGCCTGGAATTTATTTAAACGAAAGGAAAGAAGAAGGAAAGAGGGAAGAAGGATGGATAGAGGAGACAAACGAGGACTGTTGGGAGAATTTCGAGAAACGATTTATCGCGACTAGAGGAAGAAGAGATATCCGAACCGCGGATCTTTAAATACCCGATGATGCGTCAAAGCATGATGCACTGCGGTGGTTGCGACGCGTCACGGATGCAGTAGTAATTTCTGCAGTCCGATGCATTCCTCTCGCATGATTTCACGGTTCCGTTCTAAAGAGCTTCGCCGTTCTAATTGCAGCTTCCTTTGGAAAAATCTGTCTCAATGTCACGGAGGAAACGCAAAGAAATGAACGCGGCGCAGGTGTAGCTGGTTTACGTAACCCTTGTCGCCTGTGTAGACCGTGAAAAGGCCTGATACCGAGAGCAGCGGCAGCGCTTCGAGCCGATAAAAAAGGAAAAACGTATGGTTACGTCAAAGGTAGCGAGAGATTTATCTCGTGAAAAGACGCGGCGCTTCAAGGACTGCGAGTTTTCGCTCGCGGTAGAAAAACCTAGGCGTAAAAAGTCGCGCGGCGTTCGAAAAACTCGCGGGTCGACGCGGATCGCAGCGCCGTCCCGAGTTTCCGCGTCGGGGGAAAGAAAGTGGAGGAAGAAAACTGCATGCTCTTGCTTTTTTAACCGCGCTTACATCGCGATACGCGCGTGCACTTTTTCCCCGGCTTCGATTTCCGCCGCGCGCGGCTACTTTTACTTTCGGCTGCGCCTTCGCCGCGGACCGTTCCGCGCGGAAAAGGAGAAAGAAGACGGAAGAAGACGTGAGAGGAGAGGTACGATCGCCTTTCGAGTTTGCAACGACGAAGACGACGCCCTCGAAAAACGGTGGCCGTCGAGGGGGCAGAGCGATGGTTCTCCAGCATGGCGAAACCACTGGAAAAACCGCGCAGACTGTGTCGATGTCTCGAGTCGATGCACCTGAGATTACGCTAACGGTACGATCGATTTGCATAAACAACACCGCGAAACCGTGGAGTACGCTATCACTCGCGTTCCTTGACCCTGCGACGAGAACCCTCGAGCGCGTAGCACGTCGAGAAGGGTCTTTTATCCGTACGCTAACCCTTCCCCTACCCGCGACATTCCACGCTTAGCCTTAGACTCGAGAAAGAGGATCGGAAGAGGAGACGAAGCAACGTTGCTTCGAGCATGCCCTTGCCGCCGAGGTGTAACGTCCTGGTACACCAGTCTGACCACTCTCCCCCTCCCTTGCCACTCCGTATCCTTACCAACCTTCCACTTTGCTCCTCTCCTCTCCTTCTCTCCTGCTATCACCAAACTTTCGCCCTTCGTCCACGGCTAACGACGCGCGCGGCTCGCTAATTTTCTCTGCTCTCTCTCTCGCGATATCGCCGGAGGTTAAAGGGTCAACGAGGAACGTGGTTCGTCTACGACGCACCAAGTTTGTTTATATCCAACTCGCGAGGACTCTGGGTATCGTTGTTGTTCAATCTACTGCACCACGGTTAAATACGTGTCCTTCTTTGGGAGTCGCGTTATTCTTCGCGTCTTTACTTTTATTTACCGCAATATCATTGTACCCTGATAATCTTTCATGAAGAACGACGAGAGAGATTGAAAGGAAAGCCGCGTGACGCGTTTCTATTCACCAAAATTGTAAAGATATAATAGTTATCGTTCTTTGTCCGTTTCGATACGAGATATGGCGTATTATATCGGAAAGAGAGGTTAAAAATGCACTCACCCTCGGTGTCCTTCGTTTCCGCGAATGCAATCGAAGCGAGGAGAGATAACAGCGGCGAATTGCCGGAATTGCTGGACGATATTCGTGCGACGAGCCAAAGTCAACGAAGACCAGCGAGAGACTAACCGTGTAACGCGTCCGGAGCTGCGCGGAACGCGGTGTTATTGTTCGAGGATGTTGAATTAGGACGAAAGTCGAAGAGAACGATGTCGTTAGAGCGTGCGAACCCGGTTGGCGTCTAAACATTCCGCGGAACGTCAACAAAGCCGAGAGCGTCCGCGGCGACCAGCGTCGTCGCCGTTTTCTCGGGGCACGCGTGCCTCGATAGGTGTGTCAAATCGAAAACTACCGCGTTACAAAAATACCGCGAGTGGGCACAGCTCGCGGCCGATTTGAATTTCATTCAGCTCGACCTCGGTCACGTTTGTTTGCGTTCGCGTAGCACGAGAAATGGCGACGACGTAACAGGGCCGTTCACGAGGAACGAGTTTCCACGGCGGATCGGCTCCAGTCACTCTCCTCGGCCAATCCTTTTGCGGTCGGACCACCGATCCGTGCATGGGATTTCGCAGCCGTTCCGAGTCCAGCCTCGTATCGCGAATACACGACAAATAATAGTATCAGGCTCGTAGATAACGCGCAGGATGCAGCGCGCAATCGGTTTTCTAAAGTTAGAACCGAGATAAAGCGATCGCGACCGCGGCTCTTTCGTCGTTTCTTCCAACAGGCTCCGTTACTTTCCACCATTACCGCCTATTCCGTAATTGCAAACGCTGGTAGAAAGAAATCTCGCGTTTTAGGCAGAAACATTCCACGATTCTAACGGCTTGTAATAGAAAGAACCAAGGTCCGGAACTTTAAACCGGAGATTTCACGGTGGAATTATCGACAGGTTTCACGCGTCAACGACGTTAATTAAAGCGCAGTAGAAGGAGGAATAAAAAATCGGTATACGAGTGGTATCGCCTGACGCGAGGATTGCGTGGCAACCTTTGATCGGCGAGACGATCGAGGTTCGATCGAGGTCCGATCGGTTGAATAATGATAAAAAGGTCAGGAAAATGGAAGGGATTGTTTGGCAGAGAAAGATTCTACGGGCCTGGCTTATGAGCGCGTATAAATGGCGGTGGAGGAGGCCCCGGGAGTGGAAACGGAACGGGGCCGGTGGTCGGCGATTGTCGTCACTGAATTCCTTCGGCCGCGTGTTTCGCATGCGGAATGAAGCGCGGTTGCATTCTTGCCGCGTCGATGCAAAACTGTTACTCACCAATAACGATGTTCGTCGCTGTTCGCCTCCGGAATGGATCGGCAGTAAACCCTGCACAGAGAAAAAAAGACAAGCGTCGATTTAATCCGAGCGTCCGTTTCGTCGGTAGAACCGGCTCTCTTTCTCAACGCGAATTGATTCCTTCGATTCCTCCTCCTTCCTCTCCGCTCTCTGCTCTCGGCGTGCCTCCGCGTCCTCTCCAAACGCTTTGTTGCCTACTCGCGTAATACTACGTTCTTTCATCGGTGAAAGTCGCGGTTTTCCTCGCGTCGCGGCGCGTCCCTTTCGTCACTCGCCACGCACTCGCGGTCCGATTCCAAGCGCACTGCGCGATCTTGCGTCGCGACGCCTCGCTCTCACCACGCGCTACCACCCTGCGAGACTTCCGCGAGGACTGAATCGCGAGATGATCCTCTTCGCGACGCGGAATTCGCGTGGAAGCGTTCTATTTCGGATACGATCGCCAACGTCACTGGCCACTGTTTCCAACCGTGGAACGCGGCTCTCCTCGGCGCACCGGGAATATCGCGCGTCGCCTCTCGTCGCGTCGCGTCGGTAGGTCAGCGAAGCGTCGCCAGGACTCGCCGCGCGTTTCTCCCGTTACGCAATTATCCGCGGCTCGGGGCTTCTTCGCCGACGCGTCGAAGAATACCAAAGAATCCGATACACCGGGCCGTGCACAAACACCGATGTCACACTGTTCACAGTTCTCCACCAACAAAACACCAGCACGTGCACCGCGGCTGCTAATTAACCGGCCGATCCGACGGGATGCTGAACGAACAAGGTCGTCGCGCGTGTTCTTCTCTGCTCGTTTCCCTCGTCAACGCCGGCCAATTAATCCTCTGGCTGAGACGCCGCTACGGAAACTCCGTCTGTCCCAATTTTCGAGGTCCGAACCACGGCGGATAAAGATAAAGAGAGAGAAAGAGAGAGAAAGAGAGAGAGACGTTCGAGGTCGGAATACAGCGAGGCCAGACGGAGAGAGACGAAGATAGACGATGAGAGAGAGAGAGAGAGAGAGAGAGAAGGAAAGAGGAGGAAAGAGGAAGAAAGAGAGATGGAGCTAGGTCATGGCCAGAGTTGGCCGTACCTTGAATATCCTTCGATCTGCTGCGACCCCGTGTGCGCGACCAAGGATCCAAGAGAAACGAGGATGCGTGGAGAGTCGGTGGTACGGGCAAGAACCGACGCTAGATGGAAGACGGAACACGAGTAACTTTGCGAAGCGGCCAGCCCGCTTCTTCCAACGAGTAGTCCTCTACTCCTCCTCTCCTCTCCTCTCCTCTCCGCCCCCCTTCCCCCTTCTAGCGCCCTCCGCCGCGTCTACTCTACCTCCTTCTGCCTCTCTTTCTTCGTCGCGTACAGTCGCGGCTCTGCCTGGTGGGGGCCAGATCGCGACCGGCGGGGGGCAGGCAGAGACGCGCCAACCGACAGAGATACGCCGGGGGAACCGAGGGGGCAGAACGCGGTGAAGAGAGAGAGAGGGAGAGAGAGGAGAGGAGAGAAGGAAAACGCACATGTGTGTACACGTAAGTGCACTCGGCTGCGAGGCTACGACGTGAACGAATAATCCGGATGCATCCGAGGGGCGGCTGGGGGGCGGCCAGGGGAGCGAAGTCAATGAACGACTTCACCGCAATCGCCACGCGGCCAGAGAATTTCACGGTTGCGAGCCTCTCTCTCTCTCTCTCTCTCTCTTTCTCTCTCTCTCTTTCTCTCTCTCTCTCAATCTCTCCTCTCCTCTCCGACCACCGTATCCTCCGCTTCGCCCTTATCTCCTTTCCTTTCTTAACTTTCGTCTCCCTTTTCCTGTCAATTTCTTGTCCTTTTTGCGTGATATTCCACGAATCTGCGCTCGTAAATTCGAAATTTACGGAGACCACGAAAACGAGACGTCTGAGAAGACGAGAAGAAAACGAGCGATCACGGGGTGATCGTTAAAGAGTCATGTTCGAGAGCAGGAGAAAAGTCTAGGTACTCTTGCGTCACCCTGTATTAGATCCGTTGAGTCAGAGCTACGGTACGATACGATAACACGCCCTGTAATTTTCACTGTCTCTTGAGTAACTTCCACGAGATATCTCTGGGCAAAGGAAAAAATCGTGAGACGCGTGTGCGGATAGATTGAGCGCAGCTTTACCAGGAAAGGTTAACGCGGTTGATAAAAGCGCTGCAGAGGAATTACCGTCTCAAAAATACTTTATATCTCGACGTGTATCGTTCATCGAAATTTTATCCGTTTCGTCTTACGAAAAACAACCGCGGCGAAAGTTCGAATAGAAAATAAATAGATAGAAAATATCCATTTTAGTCGCATTCGCGGAAATACTTCGTGGCAATCTTTTCCTACTACTTTTATTTATCGCACCGGATAGCGGTAAATTTGCCTCATCTAGCCGCGCTAACGTCCTGTGCTATAAAATACCGGAATACTGGAATAAAACGAGGATACCGATTTAAACCGATAATCTCGCGATCTGTCGGTAGAGCCGGAAACCGAATCGAGATCGTCGCGTTCCTAAACGTCAGCCTCGTGACAAATTCGATTGGCAGATCGCGGCTCCGCGTTGAACTCGCTGGAAAAACCGATCCCGAGCCTGACAGGCTGCACAGCGTCGTTTCGAAAACGTACCGTAGGAAATTCTTGGCGAATCGTAGAGCGATCACGTTTCCGCGGAACGCACGTGTCCGCCGCGCTGGATTTCGGCCACGGAGCGGAAATTGAAAGCGAAAGATTCCGACTTAATCCCGGACCCGTATGGACACGCGCGATAATATCGGGTAGCATTAACGTTAATGCCGTTCCCCAACGGGGGAGAGGAGATCGGAGTTGGCGAGAAACAGCAGGAGCTCGTTACCAAATGAACTCGCTCGAAATTTCGGAATTAAATTTAAATCTCATTCAACTTTATCGTTCACAGGCGAGTCGCGGACGTTGCAACACCGGCCACCGAAAATACGCTCGCTCGCCCACTCGGCCACGAAAACGTTAATGCCGCCGGTTGTTCGCGGCCGTGCGAGTTCAGAAATTATCTCGAACCGTGTTTAGGATCACCGAATAATTTATCCGGCCGCTATCGACCCGCCATCCGCGGGTCAACTTTTAATCGCGCGTCCCGAAAGGGCCCACTGTTCCCCGTTTCATCCATTCACCGACCGTTCCAACGGCCAGACCTTCCGAGTAACCAGACTAATCCGACCCCGTGATATTCTATCCCGGTCTTTCGTCCACTTAATTACACTTCGTTCTTATCTCTGTCGTTATCTCGGCAATAATTCAGTCGGGGAGAGACAAGCGGCGCGACCGTGCTTCCTTCGTTTCACGTAGAAAACTGCCAATCACGGTACCGATTACGCCTGTCTCGTTTCACGATGAAACCGAGAGTACACGACCTTGATCGGTAACGAGAAAGACGAGCGTTGAAGAGTTTCGACGCTTTTCCACGAGGAACAACTGAATCGCTTCGCGCTGAACGTTAAACTTGTCACGGTCGAACGACCGGTTAATTGAAATTTAGAATTTCAGGTTAAACCAAGAAGCGAAGACAGGAAGAGAAGTTAAAGGAATTCGAGCGCGATATATCGACGGAAGGTTCGACCTCGAGGATACCCTGGCGAAAGACACGCACGCGTATAATTGTAGTGTGCCGAGTATGCGAGCCATTTGAAAATTAACCAGCAACAAGATGCTCTAAATATTTCCCTCGGCGAGTTGAACGAAATTAATCATTCACGGCGAAGCTCGTTTCTGCCATTAACGTTACTCGCTAATTACTTTCCACGACTAGCTCCTCGGCTGGCTGGTACGTCGCGACAAAGGGGACACGGGAATGCGAGAAACGCGTCCTTTCGAGAAGCATGCACGTGCATCGTCCGGAGACAATGCTGCTTGGCGAACAGTCGCGGAAATTCTCCGGCCCATCTTTCCCCGATCTTTCCCCGAGCATTCTCGCCGCGACGGCGGCGTCGAATCGACCGGCGACACGCGAGAGTATCGGATGGCAAGGCGGAAAACTGGCTGGAACCGCGACGCGGCGCCGGGCGTCCGCCTCACCGCATCGCGGCGAAAAATCCAGGCCGCGCAAACGATATCGCAGCGATTCGTGGCGAATTTCCCGAGCAGCCGATGCTCGGTCACAGGCCTTGCCTTCGGCTCGCCGTGAAACGTGACTCGCGACTTCTTATCGAACCAACACACCGACGCCAACGACGATGCTCGTCGCGACGGTTCCCTCTCTATCGACTGCTCCTCTTCTAGTCCCGTTTCTTTTCAGCCTGCCAACCAACGCCGCTGCTTGCTGATCGAGACGCCAGCAAGACGGAGAATTCCTCCGGTCGAAATTTCCTCACCCCGGAAAACAGCTGTCGCGAAGGTGTAGAACTCGCGAGCTGGTTAATCGCTTGACAGCCACTGTCACTCGATCGATCAAACAACGCGTGTCTGACGAGACCGAAGTCGAGGAAACCGATCGATCGGTCGGGAAAGAAATTCTTTCCGACGAACACACCGAGACGAAGGTACCGCTTTCAGGTGGTTCGGACACTCGCGAGAGAGAAAGAGAGAAAGAGAGACACACGCGCGCGTTAAATTCGTGGTGCACCTGGACGCAGAGCGGAGACACCGATCGGACACGACTGTTCACGTCACATGTTCGGCCTGGTCGGCGAGGACAGAGGGAAGAGGTCGCAAGCGGAAAGAGGCGGAAAGAGAAGGCGAAAGGATGCCGCTGCACGGAACGTACCTCTTGCGAACACCACTCCACCGCGAGTTTCCGTATTCCTCATCAAGTTTCCCCGTTGCTGGATCCCGGGCCCGATGGCCGCGTGCACGTTCGCACAGTGTTACACGTGTAACGGTTCGCACGATGCGTGACATGCGTGTGCCGCGCGTATGACGTGGCGTGTGTGCGGAAGTATATTGATCAGCTGATGGTCGGGTGGCTGCCTCGCAGAATTCACCATATTGTTGCGTCAGCGCGCATGCGCCGAGCCCTCGTTTTCGTCCCTTCGTTCACCCTTTTCGCCACGACCGCCCCCGATCCCGCCGGCCGCAACCCTTGCCAGGCCGCGCTGGCACGCCGCCGCGTTTCTTCCGCTCTGGTTCAATGAAAAATCTCGAGAAAAAGGAGCAGGATGTCTGGAGGGTCAACGCGCACCGGGACCGGTGGTATGGGGAGAGAAATTCCCGATCCGGAGGACCCGGACACGCGCCGCGACGCGACGCGCCGCGCACTCCGCGCGCTGCGCAGTGTCCCTAGGAGTGTCCGACCGAACCAACGGGGTGAGGCAACCAAACCTTCCTAGTTATGTAATTTCCCGTGGATTTTTCCGCGCAAGGTAAGAAGGCAAGAGGAGGAAGATGAAAGAGCGTGAATTTACGATTGGAAACAGAGCAAGAACTCGTCTCTTTCGTCTCTCTAACCCGTTTTCGATTTTAATATACGATAAAGAAACAATGTATTCGTACGCTGTATTACTAGGAAACTGAACGTACGTCACGCGTTAGGTTAATTTATTTATTCGGTAATCGTGTTTCTTTCTCTCGGTCGGCGAAAGAGGAAACAACGCGAGATAACCGGAAGCCATCCCGGAGCCGCAAGAAAAGAGGCTTACGAGTGAATAAATAACAATAATACGAACCACTGGCAAAGCGTTTAACTCTTGTCGGTAAGCTTGCGCTGTAAGTCGGGGAAAATTTTCGAAATTTCCTTTCGGCTCGCGCGAGACGTTCTATCGGAGGGGTTTTGCAGAAGGTCGCTGATGTGAAATTCGAAGTGTTAGGAAGTTAGCGGAGAAAGGCGCGATATTGCGTGTAGCGTGTCGCATCTATGACGCTTTCTAAATCTGCGAAAGCTTCGGTGTCGTCTGCGTTTCACGTTCTCCGCTTGGAACCGCTTAGGAAATCACGCTCGCCGCGGTAAAACTCCGCTCGAGCACACGCCTGTAACCACGCTCGTAATAACTTGTCCGAGTAAAACGCGCCTTTTTTCCCCACCTCTCTTTCCCGAGGAGGAAGACTCGCGCGGATTCCTCTCGCGTAAAACTCGCCTCGCTGGCTCGCCGATTTCCGCTTTTCCAGCGCGGGGTCGTCGACTGGCTTTTCGTTTCGTGACACGCGGCAACTTCTTCGATACTCGCCGCGGAGCTGGTTTCACCTCGGAGCGTTACGCGAACTCCGCGCGTCGAAGAATCGCGTTCGGGTTGGCGGAGGTAGTAGAGACGAGAAGGAAGCCTCGACGAGGCTGGGATATCAAATTCCCAATTAGCGAGCTCGTTCCGGCGATTTTCGAATTCGCAGCCGGCCAGAAGCATCGCCGCCTCTCCGTTCCGCTTCGATCTTCGCGAATTTTTTCTTTCTCTCTCTCTCTCTTTCGGACGAGTTTCGTCCGTTTCCGGTCGGCGAAGAATTTCCACCGGCGAGATTCGATAAGGGAATTAGCGAGTCGGTGGGAACCGAAAGGTTAACGAGATAATTCTCTCCGGTCCGTGAAAGCAGTGGAACTTGCGGGCGTCGCGAGTTCATAACCTACTTTCCGGCAAACTTCGCGTTTCCGTTTAACCGGACAATATCGTCGGCGGTTTGAGCGGCGCTGGCCGACCAAACGAATCGGATCTAACGAAGGAAACACGGAAGAGGATCCGAGCCCGGGGAATAAATCTGTCAACCGGAATTCTTCGAGCCGGGGCTGAAACGCTGCCTCTCGGTAAATCACCCGGAGAAGTTAGGCGTTTATGTAACAGGCGCGAGCCAAATTGAACGCCGCGTTGTACAGATACGCGAGTACTCGGTCACTCTCGAGTAAATTTAATTCGCCGATTAGGTTCGTCTGTCGTAGAGGATTTATTAGCCCCGGAGGCCGCCGGCGCTGATTAGCGAAATCTTAAAATACGAGCGTACGAAAGCGAGGCAGCGGCCGCGGACGAGGAGGAAGAAAGCGTGTCTACGTTCAATGATCCACGGACCGAAGGAAAAGAAGCCGGTGAAGAGTCGTTTGCCGGGAAATATTCGACGAACGAACCAACCTGTGACACAAATCCACGATCAAAGAGCCTCGTTAACAACAAACGTACGTGCGCCAGCCGGCAACCTCGCTGAATATTCGGGCCTCGAGGATCGGAATTGTGTTAACCATCCGCTGTTTTCCTTTCACATTCAAATTACTCTGGCCACGCTTCGTTACCGGAATCATTTCGTCGTCTACGTACGTACCACGCGAATAATCGCCGTGGATTGTACCGAAAAAGAAGCAAACCGGTCGAAAGCACGGAACGTACAATTTTCTACGATTCAACAGCTCCGACGTTTGTTTGCTAGGAATCGCTCTTTGTAAATCGAACCGAAAGAAACCGAGGATTCCGAGTATCTCCTGATCGAACGTTTCTCTACGTTTCTCCGCGTTTCGCGCGTTCCTCTTCGGGCTCAAATTTCGACAAGACACCACCGTTTTAATGGATATAATTAGCGCGAATTTTAGAACCTCCAGCGTTATGGTTTATCATCGAACAAGCTATCCCGACACGGTGCTACCGAACACTTCCTATAATTATTTACGCAAACTAAACCTCGGTTAATTCTACCGGAGCCGAGCTTGTTCGAATTTATTTTAAACCGCGTTTGAAAATTTATCACGCTGTACCAACGCTGTATCGACGCGATACGTTGTCTAACCTCGATTCGTGGATAAGAAGCAACGTTAGAAATTCGGTGGAACGATGGTGGAAGACCGGAAGGGAGGAAAGGCCTCGAAGAAGAATGGAAAATCGGAAACTGTCGCGGTGGAACCGGTGCTCGTAGCCATCCGAGAGCGAGAAGACGTTAGAGAAGCAGAGTGGCTAACGGATTTTCTGGCATTTTTTCGCGTGGAGCGTTTAGTATAGCGGAGAGGTCGGAAGATCGGAGAAAAAGCGCGATGGAGCGGCGGCGTAGCGAAGCAAACTCGTAAAACAGCCGGCGAAAAGGGAGCCGGCCTCGGTTGTTATTTCATGGTTGAAACCCGCGCTAGGATTCACAGTCACGCACCGTGATTCGGCTGCTGATTCACGGGGAAAGAAACGGAAAGCATTGTTTCACTCTCGCGCCGAAACTGGTTCGCCCCGTTTCGTGTTACGACGAATTGGATCGCGGTGCGTCACGCACCTCGCTCGAATTCGCTCGAATTCGCTCGACGCGCGTTCCTTCGTTAATTAGCCACGGGATTCGCTCGCGAGCGTTTAGCTCCTACCTCGACAAGCCAAATTCCCGAGCAACCGGTTGTTGCTTCACCAATTTTTCCGAACCACAGTCGTCGAAATCCCGCCGAGGTGGAATTTTAACCCGTTCAGCCTTCGTTTCTTTTCCTGCCTCGCGTACGCCGATTACGATTCTTCTTTCCTCGATTTTTCCACTCTAAATGCACGTGATCCAAGGTATAATTGGGTTTTCGAGAAAAGGGCCCTATGACGAAATGGCGTATAATATAATTTTCGTTCGTTTTAATCGTAGGAATACCGAGTTTAAATTTTAAAGAAATATTTTCAGTTACGTGGAAATTAATTAAAACCGACGCATCGACTAGTATATATAAACAAAAGCAATATTTTTTACAATCGAGGAAATAATTTCGAGTTTATTACAAAACAGAGAACAACGGGAATATTTGCCTGTTTTTGTTTGGATTTTAAAGAAGAATGCGTAGGAAAAAATAAACAACAGTCGTATAACTTTCTACGCTTGGAAAGTAATAACAGATATCTCATTCCTGTCTACCACACTCGTTACGGATTATAGGTTTCACCTTTGTAATTTTTTCGTGAACATTCGTCTCGAAACCACGGTCTATTGCAAAAGACAACGTAATTTTCCACGTAGACGACGTTTCCCTATCGTGCCTATCCAAAACCTTTTCTTTCCGCAAAAAAAACAAAATTAAACCTTCAGCCCGTTTCGTTCGTAAAAATAATTCCAGCGGGGATACCATGGAATACCGAGCATGTGGAACCATAGAAAGATATACGGGCCGATGGTACGGTGGCTGGTCGAGGGCAGAAAACGCGAAAACTCGATTGGCAACGAAACCATTGGTCGCGGATCGCGTTACGACTTTCCATCGACGAATTTTTGCAACGAGGTCCCGGAGCGCGTTTCCGCGCTTTTCCTTTCTCGGGTTTCCACGGTAGAGCCGCTCGTTTCGAAATGCTCGTTTGCCGATCACGTAAAGATAACGTGTCCGTTAGCCGAGCCCCGCAACCTGCATTCGAATGAACAGAAAAATGAGAGCCACGTCGAGAGATAACGGCCGCCTCCTCTTTGCTGTTGTTCCTCTTTCACGTGCAATAACGTATTCTCACGGAGGCCCGACGAATGAATGGAATGGTTAGAAAGTTCATTTGCAACTTTTGCATTTTTTAAGAATACTCCAGAGACCGCGTGATTCTCCGCCGCGTTTCTCTCTCTCTCTCTCTCTTTATCATCCTCGCCATCACTCCGATGATTTTCCTTTTCATCCCGCCACTCGATCGGCCGGCAACACCTCGGACTCTCTACGATAATTTTCTCTCTCGCGTGGAAAATTCTTCTCCGACCGGTAGACGCGATTGCGAAAAAGTCTCTCAGAGAGACACGCGCGACGGTGTTTGTTCGTGGATCGTGTTCGCGAGAGACCGGCGAGGACAAGCGCGAAAAAAGTTGAAAACCTCGAGCCTTTAACAATGGAGACGTTAATCGTTGTTATCGAGGGGATCAGCGTGGACGAGGAAGAGTGCGAAACCGGCGCGTAATTAACAATTAAACAGATACGCGTCTCTGGCATGGTTGCAACTGGCACTCGTTCGCAATCTTCGAGCAGCCGGAGACAGCCTTTCGCGCGGAGTTCCACGTACGAATTTAATTAACGATCGCGGTCGTTTTTCAATTACTCGCGACTCCTCTCGCGGCTCCGTCTGTCTCTCGACCAACGACGCGGGTAGGAAAAAGTGGCTGCTTTTCGGCAACCTCTGTATATCCTGTTGATCGAGATCTCTCAGCCTCGGTCGCGACGCGTCTCGGAATCGGTATAATTATAAGAACTGACTGTTGGAACTCACCTGTTTGAGCTACTGCCTACGCTTCGCTCTCACGACGTCTCCCTTGCAACTCGAATCTTCTGGAACAAAGAACGCAACGTGAACTTCAAACTCGGCGCGATAATTGCTTTCGTGCCGTCGAACGTTCGGAACTCTTTCGATCGATCATCCATGGGGGTAAAAACCGAAGGCAGGATTCTTTCCCGTTCTTCGGCTACCGACTTGGCGACTCGCGCGATAAATATCCAAGCCGAACCGAATTATTTTTCGCGTTCGGAAGGGGGGAGGCGCGAGAAGCGAGTCTCGTTTTTCGTTCGAAACTTCTTGGCGCGAAAACAGCAGCGCGTCTACTACCGAAGGCTGCGCCGATGCGCGATAACGAGATAACTTAATTTTCCTTGGGCAAACACATAGATCAGCGCTAGGTCGGGAGGGGTCCGGTGTGCAAAATACGCGGCGAACCGGTGGAAAGCGTGTTAAAGGGGCGAGAACAGGCTTGTAATTCACTTTGCCGGGAGTCTGATCTGGCAGCGAGAGCACGTTCTTTCCACTGGTCTAGGACACCTCGCGTGCCTGCCCGAAACGTCGATGAATAGTTAATCAAACTCCACGACTTCCGGCAGGCTCTTCATTTACATAACATTCTTCGATCCGGCCCCCCTTTCCTTTTTTCCGCTCGAATTCCGTGGAAAAGGCCGAGAAAGTAGGGAAGAGACTCGACGCGATCGATCCCATACGATCCCGTTCGATTCCGTTCGATTCGCGGATCGAACCTCGCGTGATTTTGTCGCGTAGCGATTCCAAGGTTGCCCTACCCTTTTATTCGCTTTCGTCACGGAGAATTCGAAGACGAAATATCGCGATTCCCGGCGATCCGTCAAGTTTTACAGCGCGGGTCATCGATCCGGTTTTTATTCGAAAGCTAATTAATAAGCTGCTAGGTGCATGGACTGTGTGCATGATCAATAGCGGAGTCTCATTTATAGCTTCATCGAGGCTTCGTGACTTAACCATTCTACTTAGGCGAACGCACCAGTCGGTTAGGCCAAGTACGCTGCACAACCAGCACGACATACCGTTAAGTTCTACGCTACTCTACGACACGAGCGATTTTAACGAGCCGAACAGAGTACAAACCGTGTGCCCCACCACTCGGTACCGATATAGATATGGATAGCTAGATATCGAAATTTGATCCGAAAGGAACGGGAGGAAAACAGAGGAACGAGTGAAAGAGGAAAGGTAAGAGTGTAGGTGGAAGTAAAGGGAGGAAATAAGGGAAGATTGAGGAGCCGAAGAACTAGCAGCGAGCTAGTCCCGTGTTCCGCGAGCGAAACGAGCATCCCCGACGCAAAGGGTGGCGGTGGTCCCGAGGAATAGCAGACGGGAAAAGAAAACCGACAGAGCTCCACTTCTCCCTCTGGTTATCCAGTCTACGAGCCGCGAAATTGGACGACTCGTTGAAATTCGTCGGTGGAGAAGAATCCGTGGGCCAGAGTGCCGTGGAAATACAGGGACCGATGGAACAATGGGTGCAGGACAACAAAGGAGCCTAGACAAAGCTGTGCGAGTCTGTTTGAGACCTGGCAAGGAGTGGTTCGCGGAAAAAATTGACTCGCAGCGGAAAACCTAGACTACCGCGCTAGACGAGGTAGCCAACTACGAGACGAGCCGACGACGACGACGACGACGACGACGAGGCAAAAGCTCTAGCAGAGATAGAGAGAGACCGGTGCGTGCAAGAATGTAGGGAAACACGCGGTGCGAGATCAGAGGTCGATGGTGTTTTGCCGATGTGCAGAAGAGGAAAGCGTGAAAGAGAGCCTTACACAGAAGACACCCGGGGAGACCCGAGAGAAAGAATCCGAATCCAAATCCAAAGTTGGCGACGAGAAGGAGGACGATGACGAGGAAGAGGAGGCATCGGCGACACGACCGACGAAGCAGCCCCCTGCCTTCTATGGACTCTGTGGACGACGCTGTCTACTCGGTGTCTCGACGTCGCTTTCTGGGTCCGAGCGGCCTCGAACTGGTCTCTTATCCCTGGTATCGCCCAATCAAAAAACCGGCAGCACACCGTACGCCGATTGGTCGACTACGGCCACCGTGAACACTGTAATTGGTCAATCGGTCCGAGTCACCCATGGTTACCGTTTGCCTCAACAATATCTACGGTCGATATCACCACCTTGACTACCCTGCCGCGCGCGTTACCTTCTCTCCCTTACCTTTACCTCTCCTACCTCGCCATCCCCTTTCCCTTCCCTTTCCTTTCCCTTCACGCACTCGCCGCGATTAGCGCCTATAACCTCGGGCCAGAATTCTCGAGGGCAACCGCTTCTTCTTTTCCACTGCCACCCCCGAAACACCGACAACCACGCCGAACCACGCCGAACCAGTTCCACTAGTCGCAACGCTTCTCGCGCCCTCTATCATCGGCACACCGATACTCTTGGACCCTGTTACGACAACGAGGTACCATTTTTACGACGACTAAACACCATCACAGCTGTTCCTAGATCGCCATTACCTACGAACGCTTCGAAATTCCCTTCCCAAAAGTAGAAAGAGAGTTTAAACTCTTGGAAATGAAGTCGACGGTTACGTAAGATCGTCGGTGGTAGAATCGGTACCAGCACGGACGCGAGGACACGGAAAGCACCCCTTGATCCCTGACTGTAGACGTCGGGGGCAAGTGCATTGAAATTCGTCCGTGCTCGCGTGATAAATTATCCCTCGATGGTAGTCAGCCGAATCCATGACCATGAACCATCGTTCTATATCCGAGCGCCGACTATTTTCGACCGTCTGGGCGGCGATCTTGCAGGCACGGTTCTTGCGATTCGCGAGCCGAAAATCCCTGTGGAGCCATTTGTCACGGAGAAAGGAGAAACGTTCGCTTCGGGCTTCGTCAAAATCCACTCGGACCTTCAGGGCCAGTTACCTATCGCTGTTTCGCTACTGCTCGTCCGGTGATCGATCTACCCGCTTGTCGATCGTCGTCCAACGTCGCGACGTCGTTCCTCCGGTAAAAAAGGTAACAATTCCTCGATACGCGCGCAGCTACTTTTATAAACAAACGCGAAAACCAGGGGAACGAACGGATTAGAGCGAGAGGAGGTTGAAAAATGCTTGTCGAGAAAGATTCGCGATGGTTTCGCAACGTCGTAGGGGGTTGGTCGAGGAACGGGAAGATCGCTAATTGAAAATGTCACCCGCTCGGATCGGTTGTTCGATATTAATGCGAATTCTTCTTTTAAAACGGAAAAATTGAAATCTCCGCCGCAGATACCATCAGCGGAGCACGAGCCGGCGATTGAATTCCCAATTACGAGAGAATGAGATTCCAATTACCAATAATCGCGGCGTAGAGAAATCGATACGGCGACGGAGGCAGGTCTCCTTTAATCAAACAACATCTCTGCTACTCGCGGCAGCTGGAGGAAAAGAACGTTCGATTAAACCCGAGCCGAGGAACGACCTTAGAGGCGGCTGAAATTTGAAAAAGGACTCGCGTGGCGAAGTTTAACGCGACTATCCCGTCAACTCGTCTCGAATCCAATTATACCGGGTGGAAAAAGCAGAGGGGAAAGGTTGAGCAACGCGTCTACGTAAAATTAAGCTTGCACCGTGGAGAATTCAAAGAGAATTCGAAGAGAATTCAGAGAAGCGATAGTTTTAAGTGAGAGATAGGGGAAGGGAAGAAAGGGATAAGGATGGAGGAGGTTCGGGAAAGAAATGGCGGTTGGATTCGGAGGGGTACGAGAAGCTGGTTGAGCGTGAATATCGGTTCGACGAGCATGCCGATGATCTCTTATTTTTCCATCGGATCGGGATCGCGAGGAGACATTTTTCTACATCGCCGACGCAAAACCACGGCTGCTAGCCGAGTTGGAGAAGGTCCGTGGAAAATTACGAGATTAATCGCGTGGCGGCCGGGGTTGACCGTAAAAGCGACGTCTCGACTTTCAGCGGCGCATTTTTCAGCCAGGAGGAAACGATCCTGAGAAGAAATCGCGGAAGTGAACCGCGAAGGGATAACAATGCGATGGAAGAGCGGCCAGACCAGAGGCTGATGACCGGAAAAGGGTGAACGAACGGAAATCGCGAGTAACTTCTGAGAGAAACGGAGGAGAGAGCGGCGGGACGAGAGAGGGACGAAGTGGAGGAAGAGAAAGAGAAAGGCGCGACGGCGGAAGGACGAAAAAAGAAGCCGGAGAGGAAGAAACGTGGAGAAGAATTTATCGTTAGTTCGGGCAGTTTGCGCCGTAGGCGTAAGACCACGGAGGAAATGTCAATGACGCACTCTGCTGTCACGGAAGAGCCCAGCCACGATTCTGCGCGGTCAAATGACTCTCCTCCGAGAACGAGGAAAGAAAGATCGATCCGCGATAGCCGGAAACGAAGAAAGCTCCGTTGCAATCTTGATACCACGCGGACCATTTTATCGCCAACTCTCTCGGCCGGACCAACTTGCCGCCGCTTTTAACTCTTCTCCTCTCTTCTCTTTTCGAGTAAATAAATTAATCCCTCTTCTCTTTTCTACGTTTCTCTTGTTTCTTTTTTCTTTTCCTAGCCAGTCTGTAGCCTGGATAGCGATATTACGCACAGAAATGACCAAGGAATTATTTTTACGAAGCGCGACGATGACGGCTAAGGAATAATTCATAAAGCTGGACTAGGCTAGTCTAACTTTCCTAGGCCAACTAGGTTAGACTAATCCAAGTATCCTTTAGATATGTAATAACGTGTAATTTCGGTACAGAAACTACTTTTAAAGCGTAGGTATACCAACGTGGATACATCACGGTAAAACAGGGCTAATTATACTCGATAATCGGCTGTTTTTTAAACTATCGTTCACCGATAAATGACGAACAACTCGATTTATTTTCGCTCCGAAGATCCCATTTTTCCAGAATATAATAAACTCCTCTTCTCGTATCGCGCGAAGAAAGAAATCAGAAGGAATCGTCTGTAGAGAGGCGATGAAACGAGTAAAATTTCGCGGGAAATCTCGGAAAAGCGCGACTCGCGGTTCGAACCGGGGAAGGTTTCGCGCGCGAAAGACGAACGCCTTTCTCACCCTGGTGTCGCTGGAGGCGACGTTAAAGTAAAGACTAACAAGTGTTATATTTCACGGTGAATGTTATCAGGATCTCACAGGGAGAGAGAGAGAGGAGGAAAGAAACGGCGGGAAAGAAAATGGCAAGCGACGGGAGGGAAGGAGGAAGGAGAAAGGCGAGGCGAACGGGAAAGAGAGATGCCGGGAGCGGATAGGAGTTTTCGCATGGAGCGTGAAGTTACAGCAGCAGGAAGACGAACAGGTCTATTGTCCTGCGCCGAGTCCATCCTCGTCCTACAGAGCCGGTTCTCTACGGAGCCGAAAAAATGCTGGTTACACGCGAGGGTGGGGAGGAATTGACAGGGAAGAAATAGTGACCGCGGTTAGCTCTCTGCTCTCGTGGTTAGCCCAAGGAAAACCGACCGGAGAATCTCTCTCACGGCCCGAGGGCATCCTTCCACCGCAGAATCCTACGATTGGCGAACCCGAACAGATAGAGACAGAGAGAGAGAGAGAAAGAGAAATGCCTCTATGGAGAGGACCACTATTTCTATTCCCGTGGTTCTCTTCCTTTATTACCGGTTATTGTATTTACCCTGCGTGCCTTTCGATACTACCAGAAATGCCATGCTCGCGAAATCATCCGAGGCTGACTATCGAACGGCGAAGGTACACCGTTTAGAGGGAAGCCTCTCGTCGATCAACGGCCAAATGGTGCAAAATACCGCGAATAATTCCACCACCAAATATTCGACCGTGTTATTACTCTGCTCGTTACTCGATCAACCGCTCCTCGATCCCTTAATTTATCCTATCTGTCGTGTACCGGAATGCTTTATCGTGCCTCGCCTTTATGGGTTACCGCGACGCGATTTATCGAGAACCGGTTACGCTACACCGGCCTCCGATGTTTAAATCAATTCCACCCCCGTCCGCCCTCTCTCTGTCCTCCGCGATCTTTTCGCGAAAGAGAAATTCGTTAATCGCGTTTCCGTCCCATCCGAAGACTTAACCAACCGGTGCCGAATTCTGTACAGATTGTAAGTCAATTTCCTCGGCGTCCCGACGATCCGCCCCCCCCCCCNATTTCCTCGGCCTCCCGACGATCCGCCCCCCCCCCCGAATCTTTACTCCGTCGCTGCTACGCTTCTACCCCTGTTTTCTTCGCCCTCCCTAATCCTCCTCCTGCTCCTCCTCCTCCGGCGAGCATTAATCGTCGAGGTTTCCAAGCGGAGGCTACGCAAGGATTCCAAAGCAATTTCCCGGAGACACACTCGCGACCCGAAATTTTCCCCGCGAATCTCCCGTCTCTCTCTCTCTCTCTTTCTCTCTCTCACCCTCTCGGGTCCCGACGAACGTCGAGCGAATTTCCAACGATCCAGAGAGCCCGCGTTTCCCTCTTTTTCGCCGGGCATAGAACAATCGAGAGTCTCCTATCGCACACGTGCACCGACACCGACACGGACAGACACGTACACGCGGCTCGCAACCCCCGATGAAATAACACGGCCGTAGTTGTTGGATCGAGGGTGGAAAATAGAGAACGGTTATGGTAGTGGAGTCTATTCGTGGTATCAATATTTTACGGGAGCACGTTCCTCCATCGATCGCAGCTTCTCTGCATAATTAATCGCGCCTCATCCGTCCGCTTGCGCCACCCACCCCGGCCTCACCCCCTCGTCCTCGCCCCCCGCTCTCTTTTCTTTTCCCTCACCGCACGCCGCGAATCTTCCGAATCGAATCCGCGACGGCGAGTTAAATGGATTTCGATCCAGTCGAGAAACACCCTCGAAGAGAGAAAGGGAAAGGAGCGCCGTAGG
>NIJG01000028.1:329656-417064 GCA_002201625.1 Euglossa dilemma | reverse complement strand
TTTTTTCACAGTTTACTTTTTTCACCAAACTTCTCCCAACGAGCATCGTTCGCTATAGAAATTATAAAAATTTCTGAAATATCGCAAAGTCGGCGGTGAAATTGTAAACCAGCGATTCTCAATCCGTGACACGCGTGCCATTAAAGATACGATGAATATTCTCAGGCGAGTTGAATGGAGTTATATAGCAAAAGTTTGAAATATACCTGGTACAACGAGGAAGATCTAGAATCTTCTTTACCGTATACTAAGCGGAATCGGCGCGATGTGCCAAAACTAAAGGAAACGAAGCAAAAGGAAAGATCGGCTGGAATCGACGCGGAACCACGAGAGTTCTCGAGACACGGGTACAGGTGAAACTCGGGGTGTTAAAAGACACGAGAGATAAATGGCGAAGGGTGGAAAGTAATGGGGAAAAACGGAGAAAAACCGAGGCTGGCGAGCAGCCTGCTCGTGACTCGCCGGTTCGATTCGTTCCGCAGGGAACTGATCGTTTAATGTAACATTAAGGCCCGGTGGAAACAAGCAGACAGTCGGAAGGGCGTTTCTGTTGCGAGGACAGCAACTGAACCGCACGCCATCCTCAATAATTCAGCGAACCTTCCATCTTTCACGGCGAGTCATTCCTATCGTGTCCTCTCGCCCAGCAGCGGAAGATCCGCTGGTGGAGGGCCAACGTCCTGGAAGAACGGGGGTTCGGAACGAGTAGTACACGAATAAGTAGTCGAGGATACGAGGCGGAATGGGAATCGGAAGCACCGAAAGCCTGGAATTACGCGAGCAAACTGGCCGAAGACGGGGAAGAAAAGCCCGAGCGAAATGGGAAACGGCGGGAAATTCGAAAGGAGACACGCGAGCCAGTGTATTCGCGGGCTTATCGATTTATATCGATGGATATTTATATCGGTCGGGCCGGATCGGTAATGAGTACTCGAAAAGGGAGATTAATTGTATTTGCAGGCCCGACAGCTCGGACGGTACAAGCTCCACCTTCGAATCGGTCGATAGCTATAGGAAAAGGAAAAATTTCACGAGGTCGCTGGATACCCCAGGGTCAGGTGGCGAGCGATATACAACGAGGAGGATAAATGAACGCTCGCCACGGGCCAAAAGGATTACTCGAACCGGACGAACCAGCTGCGATCTCGATGATAGACACAGAAGCCTTGAGTCGAGCTTACCGACCGATTTACGAGCCATCTTTGCGTTCGGAACGTTCGCTCGTGTCTCTCGCACGATCGAGCCTCGATCTTCGAGCGCGAGGAAAAAAGGAAAGAAAGAGGTTAAAAAAAAAAAAAAGAAAAATCGGGGAAGGAAGCGAGGAAGGAAATTAAAGTATATGCGCGAGAACTCGCGGTGGGATGTTCTATCGCGGTCAGATCGATAACACGAGGCCTGGGGGATGGTAGAATTATTGCGAAGTCAGGATGCTTCTGGTCGGATGCGCCGCTGGGCGTTCAAGTGAGATCGACGATCGGAAAGTGGCACGGAAGAGCTTAAAAGACAGACACTCGCGACACGGCCGACCTAAATTCCAAGCACACGTAAGGGTAACTGTTGGTTTTTCCTTCTCCGGAGACACGAGAGGCGTCCCGACTTCCCGTGCAACCCGTTCCCTCTCCAACTCTCCAACCATCTCCGGAATTACCCAGAAAAGAACACCGATATCCACGAGATAGGCACGGATAGCGAGCCTGGCAATTAACGCGATTCCGCGCGTATAATCCACCAGGCTCGTTAACAGGCTGTTTATGAATATCCTGCTCGGTTAATCAGCCTCGATTCCTCGGTGTTCGACACCGAGTAGGAGGATGTGTGCGTTGCGAAACAAAGGAGAGGAAAAGGAGAGAAAAAGAAGCGGGGGGCTAGGCAAAAGGGCAGAAGGAATGAAAATCGAGAGGCTACGACACGCATGCGAATCCGCGGCCTCATTCCCGTCGATCCACTCTGGCATTTAAATGGAAATCCCAGGGTGCACAACGGCGACTATTGAGCATCGTTTCGCCGCGTTCGAGACGCGTCGAATCGGCTAACGCGCGAGAGAATCTGTAGGTCAGACGACCGGAAGCGAACTGAGAAGCGGAAATCTCTTTCGGCTAGTTCCGGTATTTATTTCAAGTTATACGCCGCGACGACTATCGAGACGACGAGAAGAACACTCGATCGTCGAATGGCGGACGCGTCTCGTCGAGACGCTAGTCCGAAGGAGGACGAGCGTCCCCGTGAAACACCGAGAGAAATTTAAACAAGCGTCGGGGAATTTTCATTTGGAAACTCGCGGCAGAGGGGCTCTCGAGCCGGTCAGTTATTTACCCGCTCGAGACAACTGAAAAACCCACGGCAAACTAGCCCCGGCGAGGCTTGTAGACTCAGTCGGTGAATTAGCTAAAAAGCTATTCCAATTAGAAAAGTACGCGTCATCGATCCGTTGATTCGCCGTGTTCACGAGGATCCATGAATCGAACCGACCAGTCACGCATTTGTTTAACCTCTTAGCCACGACGCTGCAGCTTTTTTTTGTGCTTCTCGTCAGGAACCCGTTAAACAACCCTAACACCGAATTTACGGGTCAATATATCATTGTACGAATATTCGCGTATACTTTATGAAAAATAAAAAGCACGATTCTCCCGGGACTCGACGTTTAATTATTTGCAAACTCGAAGGAACGCGAAAAGCAGAGGAAGGGAGGTGTAGAAGGTACTAAACCTCTTGGCTTACCATTTGAGTTCCGATGGCGCGTGCCACAGCGAAGAGCAATGTCGGGCACGTCGAGACACGTCGAACACGACGAGCCACTTGGTCCGGACGCGGCAGAGAATAACACACGACTGAGACAGAGAGCCATCGGCGAAAATGAACCACGACCCGTCGTGTTTACGTTCGGCTCTATCTCCGAGCATGGCTCTCACCCGTCACACGCCTGCTTCGCCCCTTTTCCTTAACACCCCAATCTCCCGCGATATTGTAAACAAACGCGTTAACGTTGTAACTACATAAAGGTTGAAAAAAAATCATTTTTAATCCGTCACCTTTTTCGACGATACACCATCTCGGATAAACACAAAACATTCCTTCGTCTATAATCCTATTCCGTATACGATTCGCGTTACACCGTGCATAATTACAAGAGCTTAGCTTCTCGGCTAGCGTAAACGCAATTAAAACATTCGCGTAACTAAGAACACTGGAATTCGAAAAAGGAAAAATATAGAGATACAGCGAGAGCCCGAGATGAGAAATGACAGGCGAATAATTAAAAAACGGGGCGGAATAGTGGGAAGCAGGAGCTAAGACGCGAGTAGCCGGTCGGTCGAGTATGAAAATGAGGATCATCGCGTCGACGGGAGATCTAAAATGGTCAGTGTGCCAAGATCATGCATAATGATCCCGAATTAACATTTGAAAGGGAATCTACGAGCGGGTGGGAAGCGGCGGGAGAGGTCGATGCCAGCTCATTGTGAATCAAATATTTTCATTCAAGCCGCGGAGATGCCGCGCGCGGTCACGTCGCGACGCGCCGCGCCGCGCGCTTCCTCTCGAAACTATCGCCACGGTACAAAGCGTATTGTTAAATACGCGGCATTGTGCGCTTGCTTTTCACCGCGCGTTACATATTTTCCGTAGACACTGTCGCATTGCCAGACCCGCAGGAGGAACAGATCAAGCCTCGTTGCAATCACGCGCAATATCCTTATTAGAGAAATGTACGCCGCGGAGATGAGCAGACTCGCGAAGGGTATGTTAGTCTGATTGGTCAGACCGAGACACGTTCCCTGACACGATTGCGAAGACGGGAATTTTCGTTATTAGCCGAGAGTGTCGCGATTATACGCGATCGCATGACAAAAGCGAGTAATAAAATATCAACGTAGACCGGTTAGATCATCTGCTCTGGCTGCTATCTCGAGTATTCTCAGATGGTACCCCTATCAACCGGTCGAATTATGGCGAATTTTTTAATTACGCGCAGCGTGGTCGGGCAGATAGTAGCTAGAAAATGGTAATACCTACGTGACTCGATTACATATCGGTTGATACGCGAGGAAAAATGTCGAGCAACGTTGGCGTAGGCACAGAATCGGTATTAATACGTTATGGGCGGATGACGAGATATCCCGTGTTTCGCATCGCGCTGTTACAAGCCATTCGCGAAATACTCTCGAGTCTCTTCTCGCGCGAAATTTCCCTCCTTTTATTCCTACTTACACGGCCGTTTAAACCCGCTTTTTCTCGTATACCCTTGCTTTCACGCGCCCTTTTTCTCTCCGAATTTTCAATTCACGCAATTTGCAAAAAACCTCGCGAAAATCACGCTCGTTTAACACGTTGGCTACCGTGGGGGTCACCGATGACCGGCATTCGACTTGGCTACAGTGTCGCGAGGGCCACTGGTGACCAGCGCGCGCGCCCAGATTGATGGAAATATATAGAATTTAAAGAAATGATTTAAAAAATATACTTATAATTTAATTGCATTCCAGCGCCACGGGGGTCACTGGTGACCCCGCCATGAAAACTACTTCAAGCATGATTTTATAACTCATTTCATCTACTGCAAATAATATTTCAGCATAATATGCATCGCATAATAAAAGATTGGCGCCTTGGGCAAACCATCGAAAATGTGTCTGGCAGTCAACGTGTTAAATACTATATCGCAGAGTAACGCTTTATCTAACTCTGTAATTGTCTCGAACCTTACAGCACAGATACCAAGCAAGTATTAATTATCGTTTACTTAAACACGAGTTTGATATCTCATCTTTGGATCAATTTTCGCACGTTTTCTTTGTTACGCCGGTCGGGAAGGTGGTAAGATGGCCACGGGATATAATTAGCGGTAAAATGTCCGGTCGGCGATGCGTTAACCGTTTAATGGAAGATAAAAAGTCTAGGTAACTTGTCCGACGTGACACGTGCCAAGAAGCACGGATTTCAGGAGTATCCTAGACAGAGTCTGTACGAACGTAAACGTAATCATAAATTATCGTATCTAGTATCTCGACGTACGTAGTAACGTCAGACGTAAATGTCGCCGACACTCGGACGACGTCTGCGATTTGTAGCCGCAAATACGTAACGTCGGGCAATAAAACACTCGAATTTCGGCCGAGTTGGTCGGCTGGCCCTCGGAATTCGCGTAACTCGCAATACCGATGCAAAGATTGCCCGATGAGAGATCGCGAAGTAGAAACTGTTGCCCTCCTTTCTCGATTCTACTCCTGCTATCGGGAAGCAGTCAGACCCGCGTGTTCTCAGCGTTCTGGCCGAGCCGAAGCATGCATTTCGAAAGCTCGAGCGGATCGTGGAAACGCTCGCGATCCGCGCGGTTGTCCTCGTTTCGCGATTGTTGCTCTATCCCCGATGACCTTGAACCTGCCATTGCACGACCTTGTCATCGAGCAGGGATCCACTCGCTTTCGTGGCCACGAAACTTTCGCTTTCGCTTTCAGCCGCGTGCTCCTGCTGCCCACGTGTCCTTCTTAACGCACGCACCAAAGAAAACGAGAACCAGAGTGCGTACCCGCCGTTGTCCAGGCTCGATAATTGCACCCACGTCCGATTCGCGTTTCGCCGGTAATACCGGTCGGTAAGAAATTGTTAAGAAATTGTCGAGAAATTGCCAGGTTTCGCGTAGAAAACCCGGCAGCTTGGCTCGCGGGGGTGAAGGTCCGGTTTGTGAGATCGATTACGAGGAATCATCCAGTTTTGCGCGAGAAAATGGGATCTCGGAAAGGTAGGATCCTTATTTTCGATGGATTTATTATAGTAACCTAGTCTAAGTCGGGATGCTTCTTGGTGGATCAGAAATTTGGCATTGAGAAGGATTGAAAAATTTTTTCTTTCGCGTGTTTCATCGATAAACGAGACAATTGCTCTCAGGTTTCTTAGGTTTCTTAAGAGGATTCCAGGAGGATGTATTCTGTATCGTTAAATCAATATTGCACCGTTGTATTCGTTCGGTGAACCGTGCGACAACGTCCTCGTCGAAGATCTTATCTTAGGAGAAAAGACTCTAATTTGCCATGTTTATCGGAGGGAAAAGAAATCGAACGACACGGATTATTGGATAGATCATCAACGCGACCCCGTAATGACGGAGTGTAAAGAGTGAAACGCACGCCTGACCATTCAAGGCCGTCAGTTTTCATCCCATTCATCGATTCGATAAACATGCCTAGACAGTCATTACTGTCGGAAACCTTTAATTGGAGCTTGTCGACGGAGAACGGTAAAAACCCGGTGCGTTTCAGGCAACTCGTAATTTCTTGCGTCTTTCTCGCAAAAACCTCGCGCCTGTTCGCTAATTAGTTTTAATTGCTCGCGTCCGACAAGAAGGGTCGACACATCGAATCGGTCGAATCGCTTGTCGCCCGTTACGTTTTATCCGCCTTTTTCCATCCTCGTGAACAAAGCGAATCACGCGCGAGTCCTCTTCGTCGCCATAATCGAAGATTAATAATCGGTGAACCAAAAGCGTCTCGAAAGCGGAACAACTGGCGAATCGCGAACGAAGAAGCTCGCGCGAATTTCGCGAAATAACGAGCGTGTACGAATTCGAATGCTAATTCGATTACGGCTCGTCCGATATTGAAAATATTACCAGAAGGCCATCGAGCAACTCGATTCCGCGTCGTTCGACTTCTATCTCGGAGAAATACTCCTGTAACGATTCCTACCAAAATGGCCAATTATCCGACGAGTCCTGCAGGTTGTTTCGAAATCCTCGAAATAATTAGCTTCGAATAAATTGCCGGCTTTTATAAGAATATCGTTAGAATCCCCGCGATCAGCCGATAATCACGAACGAATGATAGCATAATCGACGATTCGACGAAGAAAACGATGATGATACCTCGAAACGAATCGCGAGAGTGTAACCTGTTCAACGATGCAACCTTGTTACACCCCTGGCTGAGAAAATTAATTAACAGATACACGATCTGCTAGCCGGCAGCTGCGAAAGGATATCTCGTAAACAGGAAACGTAGCGAAATGCCAATTTCGCTGGGAAATTTCGAATTAATTCGATATCGCCGTTACCATTCGAGGCTTCGTTCGTTCCCGAGCGAGTCGAGTGCGAGAGAGAGAGAGTGGAAACGATTAAAAATTAAAATAATCGTCGAATTATCCGGGTATCTCGGATTCCTCGGTGCACGTCATAGTTCACGTATCATGCCGCAATTTCACGTCCAGAAGTTGGAAGTTCGGTTCCACTCGAGCCGACAGTGTCGGATCTCGCATATCCTTGGAAACTTCCGGGACGTCCAGAAAATTCCAACATCTTCGCGTTTATCCGCATTTTCGCGATATTTGCATACGCTGCCTCGCGATATTTCATATCGCCATCTCCCTTTCTCCTTCCTTTTTTTTTTCTTCTTCCTCCTTTTTCATTAAACTTTCAATCCTACCGGCTCTCTCAGAAGCGCGAGACTTCCGTAACAGCATTTTATATCGAATTCCACGAAATTCCTTAACGCAAAGCAACCTGTTATATCACAGAGACGCCGCGGGCTCGCTTCGCACGGTATCGCCTATCATTCTATACCGTCGGATTAGCATATAGTCGGCGACTAAATAAATTCTCCGCGGAGTCCAAGGCAATCCGACAGCTTCGAACTTTCGCGAAGCGATAACACGCTCTGGTAATGACTCCGGCAGCTTCCATCGGCGACCATCGACCATAGCCAATAGCCGCGAAGGCGTCGTCGCGTGCGTTACGAAAAACCCATCGAACGATTCGACGCTGTTGCGACTGTCGCTTTTCCGTTTAAGCCGGTGTAGAGCAGAAGCTCGGGGTACGGCGACGGACGCTTCGGCGGGCCACTTTTATGCGCAACAATACTTGTCGCTTTTCCGTGGGAAACGCGGGAAAGGCGGGAAATCTCGAACAGTCGTGAAGACGTCGTCGCGCGCGTTGTGAAAAACTCATCGACGATTCGACGCTATCGCGACTGTCGATTTTTCGCGGAACATGCGAGAAATTGTGCGGGAATGGTAGTAATCGGCGAGGGAGAGTCCCATTAACGAGATCGAACGCGAACGAGATTCGACGCGTGTAACCACGACGAAGAGTACTTGCGACAAAGTGTACTTGCTGGATGCGAATCGGCGATCATCGACCATCGACCATCGCGAGGATCCGCGACGCGAGCGAAGGAATCTTCGCATGCGTTCCAAAAAACCCATCGACGGTTCCACGCTGTCGCGACTGTCGATTTTCCGCGAAAAATGTGGGAAATTGCGTCGGAAGGGTTGCGATCGTCGCGGGAGAGCCTCGTTAACGAGATCAAATGCGAACGAGATTCGACGCGCGTAACCGCGACGAAACATACTCGCTAGATGCGAATCCGCGGACTTTATCCGCGACCATTGACCATCGACCATCGCGAGGATCCGCGACGCGAGCGAAGGCTTCGTCACGCGCGTTCCGAAAAACCCATCGACGGTTCCATGCTGTCGCGACTGTCGATTTTCCGTGGGAAACGCGCGAAAGGCGGGAGATCTCGATAAGTCGCAAAGACATCGTCGCGCGCGTTCCCAAAAAACCTATCGACGATTCGATGCTGTCGCGACAGTCGAGTTTTCGCGGAACACGGGGGAAAATGTGCGGGAATGGCGGTAATCGACGAGGGAGAGCCCAGTTAACGAGATCAAACGCGAACGAGATTCGACGCGCGTAACCGCGACGAAACATACTCGCTAGATGCGAATCCGCGGACTTTATCCGCGACCACTGACCATCGACCATCGCGAGGATCCGCGACGCGAGCGAAGGCGTCTTCGCGCGCGTTCCGGAAAACCCATTGACGGTTCCACGCTGTCGCGACAGTCGATTTTCTGCGGAAAATGCGGGAAATTGCGCGGGAAAGGCTGCGATCGTTGCGGGAGAGCCTCGTTAACGAAACCGAACGCGAAGCGTACTCGGTGGATGCGAATCCGCGGCATTGCCGATCAGCACAGGCCTAGATCAGCGACACCATTGGCAATCGCTGCATTCCATCGTTGTAAAAGTACAGAGCGGCTGCGACCAAGGACTACGAGTAGTCGGGCGGGAAGAGGTGGCCAGAGTCGAAAAGGGAAACTCCGAGCGGCAGAGGGACAAACGCGGTATGCGCTGTCGCAATTTTCTTGAGCAACCGCACGCCACCATCCTACGACTGAATATTCACGGACACCGCAGGGATCAACCTCTTCGGGGATACCTGCCACGTGTGCCTATGTTTCGGTTTCTTCAATCGTTTCGAAACAACCGGGAAGAACGTCAGGATCAGCTGGAGACCTATTCGTTATGGAATCGGTTTGTTCTACCTTATAGTCGCTGCTCTGGAACGGTTGCTACGTTAACTCGGAAAAAATTCGTCCCTGAAGAGGTTAAGCAAACGGTAGGCTGTCTGCGAGAGAAGAGATTCGCGCGAGATCTCGGAGCGAGATGCGAAGGCGGAAGATCGAGGCAAATAGAGCCTCGCGGGCTTTGATCTATCGGTCGTGGATCTCTACGGCATGTCCCAGACGTATCTTTCAAACGATCGCGAACAAGAAAAATGCAAGCAAGGTTAAATGGAATGGCGCTCGTTCCGATACTGTTTTGCATACTCTTACGCGTTGGTGCATTTCAGAAATTCCAACTATCTTATCCCAGATTGAATTTCTTGGATTTTGAGCAAATTCCTCGATTATCTCGGCGATAATCTAATTAACGCGATATTCGATTACGATTTTCGATCGATAGAAAAGGAAACTCGGGGACATTTACGAAGTTTCTTCCTGAACGCGTAAATCGATTTGGGAAAGTTTGTTACAGAAGAAGAAGGCGTGTTAGAATCTCTGGTCGATGAAATAAAAAATGAACAAGCCGAAGCTCTTCGGTAATAAAAAGAACTAGGTGTTCGTGAGCGATGGAAACGGGACAAAACTGCGTCTTCGAAATAGAATTTCTTGGAAAAAGCAGAAGTCGAACGCGGACCGGTGTCATTCTCCGGCGAGCAACCGTGTCGTCTTTATCACGCTCAGCTTACGAAACTAATTGCAACCAGCGTTATGAGCGATAATGCGCCTTCTCCGTGAACTTGCAGCAGCAATAACGTTTTACGCGACTCGTGAACGGTTCGAATCGAATCGGATTGTCAATGGAGCGCAAAGCACCTGTGGCTCTTTGACAGTGGCTGCCTTTTTCCGCGACAACTTTCCAAAAGAGCCAAACGCGATTCGATTTCTCGATCCTTCGTCGTCTCTCCCGATATCCCTGACAAACCTATCTCCCTTTGTCTATCTCCGTTCCTTTATTTCTCTTCCCCTTTTACTCTCTATTCTCCTCGTTGCTTTATTTTATTTCTTTCTTTCCGCCTTTTTCTCTTCAAGGCAAGTCGATCTCTAAGTGTAAAAATAGAATCTATGATTTGTTGCCTCTGGCGCGACTCCAAAACAACTTTTTCCTCCGCGAAGAGTTTCCAGTTCTGTCAGTGACAAATGGAGCCTCTTTTTACCAACGTATCGATTGAAACACGAAGAGCAAAAGCGAGGAAATTTCGCAGCAGTGTTGCGGGTAGCATCTTGAATCGAGTACGGAGAAAAAATATACAGCGAAGATCGCTTCGAGAATGGGGAATAAATTTCTTCTTTTTCCCACTCTCTCGCTCTCTCTCTCTCTCTCTCTCTCTCTCTCTCTTTCCCTCTCTCTGTTTCTCTCTCCTCTTCCTCTTTTTTTTCTCCCCCCTTGAATCACGCTCGATTCTCCGGGAACAAACGAGCCGATCGGTTACGAGCGTTGCGAAATTCTCGTTGCATAAATCTCGTCTAAATTTCGTCTCACTAGGCTCGGCAACGTAATTCCGCAAGAACATCCGGTTACGTAACGTTCGCCATTTCTACCATCGTGCGTTATCGAGGGGAAAAAAAGAAAAAAAGAGAAAAAAAAAAGAAAAAAAGGAACACGCTCGTACAATCGCGCTCTGCTCGGGCTTTTATGTCCTCTCAATTGCTTTTAGCCGGTTACAAACAACGGTTGGCGCGAATTCTCGCCAAACAAATTGCCTGTCCGCGAATCGATGAGATACAATTCGATTCGGCTGAACCCAATTCGACTAAGCAGCTCGCTATAAAATACCCCCGCGCCTTTGTATAAAGGGCCCGCCCGTGGCTCGGAATATTAATTGAAAGATCGGGAACGAGCAGCGATGAAAAATTCGCGATTATCGCGAGCACCGAGTGGATTATAGGTCACCGAGCACGGCGGTTAGGCAAAGTCGAAGGAAATTTGGATTTGCACGTGTCACACGTCGAATGGCACAATAGTTAGATAATCTCCACGCGAGAAATCGAGTTGCAAATTAAACAGAGGAATATCTGGATCGCTTTAATCGATCGATATAAACCCGGATTAACGAATACTCGAAATGAAATCGATAATCTACAGTCGAAACGTCGGGTTCGAAGTAACAATCTTGATTAATATATTTTCGAAATGAAATCGTGGAGTATTTAAATCTGTAATTTGTAAGACACGTATTAAATACGTCGATATCGATAATAATTCGTGGATCGATCAATTTTGCAATGTAAGCGATCGAAATGATGGATCGCGGGTTTCTTGTTTTCGAAATTGACGAAAATAAATAGGTGTTCTCGACAGGATTTTCGGTGATATCGATATGCTAAATTAACCCTTAACGAACGAGCGCATTTTTCTAATACTATGACCAGCAAGTCGACGGATTTTTAGGAAATTAAGTGCTTCATTTCTAGAGCGAGAAAAGATGCATAATTAATATCGCTTTATTTGATTTTATGAAAACTTACAGTAATAATAGGTAGTATATGAACAGATATATCCGTACAAAAGAATACTGAAGTGAAAATTTCAGAAAAATAATAGGAATTGAAATAAACAAATAGATGCGTGTATGTAATGTATAGATTTGTATACATTTATAAATTTATTTTTTATAGATTAACGATATATTTATACAAAATTACTTATATTTTTTTTGGGTGTGGTACTTCTCCCAACAGTCCCCAATGTGAATACCAGGTTTCTTACTACAAGTATCGCAATAATTACGTGTTTCCCGCCTTCCTCCGAAAATGACGATAACAAACTTTATTGACCGCATATAAAACGATGTATTTTCGCTCAATCCTCGGAGAGGAATGAGAGGAATGCGTGCCAGAGCACGACAAAAAACAATTGCCGATCGCCCTTAATTGTTGCATGTATAAATAAGACCAAATCTAACAGATTTCCTAAAATATCACGTCATGCCGCGTGTATGGCGGCATTCGATTTTTTTAGAATATTTATAATGTCGCGAGTATGGCGGCATTCGTTCGTTAAGGATTAAGTCTTAGTTGAAGAATGAGATTCAGCGGGAAAAGCTTGGATTGGTACAATTTTTTAGTTACATCGCGAGGATATTTTCGGAATCTGGGATTTCTAAACGGGTAGACAAGCGAGAGTGCGATGCCTGGATGTTTGTTTTCCGAACATGAACGGTGGTCGGTGAAAAAGAATGGAGAGGAAGGAAAGGAAGAGACAGGCGAGTAACTGGTTTGGAAGCCTTATCAGGGGAGAACACCTAGCTGGATGTTTCCCATTAGAGCGCGGATGTGTGTCATTTGCGCGGTTTGACGCGCGCGCGAGTTTCACTTCACCTGGTCGAGTGTTTTCCTCGAACCACGTGGCTAACTGGAACGTCACGAAAGTCAGCGAATCGATGACACATTTTTGCGAACGTGTGCCGTGTTCGCGTACTCTCGCACCGACGTCGACCGGCAGAAAAATTCGCCTCTGCCGGAAACCGCACCGCGAGTAATCGAATTTCGATCTCTTCGACCTCTCCTCTTCCTCTTCCTCTTCCTCTCTCACCGCCAAACTCGTCCACGGCACGTTTGTTAGTCGCACTAGCCGACATTGCGAACGATAAAGAATTCGGAGAAAGGATCACCGAACTTTCGNTTCCGAACTTTCGAAGAAAATATGGAATTTGAAAATTTCGAACCTTCGGTAAAAATTTCGAATTTGAAAATTCCGAACTTTCGAAGAAAATATGGAATTTGAAAATTTCGAACCTTCGGTAAAAATTTCGAATTTGAAAATTCCGAACTATCGGTGAAAATTTGGAATTTGAAAACTACGAACTGTCGGTGAAAATATGGAATTTGAAAATTTCGAACCTTCGGTAAAAATTTGGAATTTGAAAATTCCGAACTTTCGATGAAAATTTGCAATTTGAAAACTACGAACTGTCGGTGAAAATTTGGAATTTGAAAACTACGAACTGTCGGTGAAAATATGAAATTTGAAAATTTTGCTATCTATTCGATCCGAGCGATCGTCGAGTAGCGAGTGTCCGAGCGGTATGAAACCGAATCCAGCGATTATCGGCGCAACTAGCGAGTGTCGGATCGGTATGGCAGTGGATCCTGCGATTATCCGCGCGAATAGCGAGTGTCGGAACCGTACGATAGCGGATCCAGCGATTATCGACGCAAGTGGCGAGTGTCCGAACGATATGAAAGCGGATCCAGCGATTATCGATGCGATCGACGAGTGTTCGGAACGCTGCGATAGTGGATCGAGAATGCGCGTGGAATTTTTGGTGGACGATTCTCGATAATACGTGATAAATATCGTTAAGGGAAGCTCTATCCCTGCCGCGTGCGTTTCTACGATACTTGATATTTTTACGAGTCGGTTTTCGAGTAAAAAGTCACTGCAGGAAGAGCACCGGGGATATTTATCACTCTGGTGAATAGGTTCCGAGGTGGAAGGTCGATTCGGGAAGGGGTTGGAAAATATTTGTCATTTTTCTGGATAAATTTCGAAGCGGGTGGAAGTCGATTCGGGAGAAGCTTCGGCAGATATTTCTCATTCCTACGAATAACTTATGAAGTAAAAAGTCTATTCGGGCGAAGCTTATCGGACATTTATCGTTTTCATGAATAAAAATTTCGAATTAAAAGATCCGCCGGTGAGATAAACTGATGGGAAATTCGGGACAGCCTTTTTTCCCTTCTTTTTTTGTTTTTACGGCTAGAAATGGCAGTTTGGGAAAATAACTTGGAACTCGGAAGCAACGAAGGTAAATGAAAGGTATTTCAGGCGCCTTTGTAACGACGCCAAAAGTACAACGGCATCGAAGTGACATTAATCAAACAGAGGGAACCGCATACATCGCGCGTGCGTGCATACACGGCCACGGGCAAATTGAAATATTTCATTTAAACGTGGCCAGGAAAAAAAGCAAACAAAGAAATAAATTGTTGGACGTTGCCTGTGTAACGAACAAAAGGGGGAAAGGGGAAGAGGGAGAGAGCGAGAGGGGAGAAGAATTTATTTTATCTCACCCTGGAGCACCGTTATCTACGTCGAAATAAATCTTAAATCCAAAAAATCCTTCCATGGATATCGCCAAGAGAGAAAGAGAAGCGAAAAAGATTTACACGCTTGTTAGCGTTATTAATACGCAAAACGTATCGCACGCTTCAATTTCTGTCCAATGAATAATTCCACTTGCTCGCGAATTCTTCATACGCCAGAGCCTCTTACAACACGGCGTTTCGAAAACAAGCCTTCCACGCGTGCTCACGGACAGAGGTACAAAGGTTAAGAAACAAAGTAACGATTCGCTTGGTTTTTCTGTATTCCGCATTCCCCGAGGCACGCGCGTGTATTAAAATTAAACGTGGAACAGATAATACCGTATACATGAATAAAGAGCAAACCTCTTATCGAATATTCCGTGTAGAGTCTATTTCCAATTTTAATCTATGCGTATGTCGTCACTAGGTCAATCTTAATTGACGATGATTAGTGACGAACGGTTCCTTGAGGATACGTATGCGATGACTTCGATTCGTTAGTCCACGTCTCGGCGTTTCGACATTTTGATCTTCGGACATTTCGACGTTTTGATCTTCGGACGTTTCGACGTTTTGATCTTCGGACGTTTCGAAGTTTTGATCGTTCGACGTTTCGGCTTTCGGTGTTTTTTATCTTTCGGCGTTTCGGCGCCTCAAACGAATGAGATAAGGACGTATCTGAAAGTCGCGAGAGTTTAAAAATCGCTGCACCAAAGGAGTATCGAATGTCCTACACTCAGGATGCGCGGGGTCGACAATATTGTATTTTCCAAGAAATAATACCGACGATACGGTATTTCAAGGATTAACACTATGTATCCCGGCAGACGCGAAACGCGCGTAATATTTCTCGTTGATAAACTTGAAACGAGCGTATTTCAGAAACACGCATTCGCGCGTTTATTATTTTACCTAGCATCGAGTACCTTTGAAAACACCGCGTACTTTCCAACACGCGCGTCTCTGTGCCAACGCGACTGTGTTACAACACGGATAGACACCAACCGTGTTGTAGGAGGTCCACCGTGTTTTCCAAGCTTTCGAATTATTCCAGTTGCATCGACGTGGTTGATTTTCACGGCGAGTCGAGCGACTCGCGTTGCAAAGTACACGGTCAAGCGTCGCGATAACGAACGTGACAAAAAGTTGAAAGTATCGAGGCCAAAGTAACTCGTATTTTATGCCAGCCGGCGATTAATCCAAGTAATTAATTCATGAGGCCGCGTCGCAGATCCGCGTTCGATGCAATTATTTCCACCTCGTTTCGATTCGCGATCACATCTCCGATAACCGGATGAAAACCGCTCGAAAGCGTAGAGCTGGCCTTTTCGCGAGCAAACTCTCGCCGTTTCGCGAAAGATCGAATCAATCCTCGCGGACTGACCTACGCGCGCGATTGTCTCTCAAGTCGATCGAAGGACAACGGCGAAGATGCTCAAATACCTGAACGATTAATCACGATGGACAAAAGGCTCGGTCATGTCTGTAATTACATCGGAACACTCGCTGACGTAACAACTGTGTTGGACAAGGTCAATAACGAGAACGGTTTCGCGAACAGAATGGAACAGGCACGGGCAAAATGTCGTTTGTCAATCTCGAATTTAAATTTAACCGCTTATTTTCGGAAACTCCAGTTGTTTCGTTTCACCACCTCCGGATTTAAACGCGCAACCTTTTATTTCTGTTTCTTAATCCTCGAATTTTATTTAGCTTCCGAATCTTTGAACTTCGACAACCCGAAATCAAACGGTACTTCGAGAGATAAAAGTGAAATTTAATTTTTCGATTTGAAGTCTCTTTTCATTCCGTCTCTAATAAGATCGAGCGCAATTAGAGGCGTTAGAATGATCAGATTCGAAACCAATTAACCAGTAATTCGGTTAAATCTTTGATCGCTCGATAATAGATTAATTACTTTAACGCTACGACTATTGATCTAATCAAAATGTTTTGTCTCTAAATTTTCTTTTATCCTATTACTAAAAACGTGCACCTGTTTGTATAATTATCTTCATTGTTCCGCTGAAATTACTATTATCTATGACCGTTATGTTTAGGTAGCCATTAAAGGCCCGTTAAAATATTAAACGTTATTTCCTCTTCAAATTTCTACCATTTCTACGATTATTGAAATTCTCAAAACCCCTTACCCTACATTTTACATAACAGTTTCTGGTTCGCGAATCAATAAATTTTTTTTATTTTTCGCGTCCCAATTCTCGACAATCGTGACGACCTACAATGTTTTATCCGAAGTGGTTTCGGGAGCAGCGAATAAAATCGCCGATTCGTGCGATGTTTACGTCGAAAAGATCGTTAAGAACAATGCTCGAACTAACGTTATTCATATTCCCTGACAACGAGTATATTTTTCACCCGATAATTACCTACGGAAAAAGTTGCCGAACAATAGCTTTCCTTAACGCGCCGGGATGGTGAACTTAACCGGTTAACTGGACGCGAAAAGGATGGAAGAACCGGTTGTGAGAAAAATCGAATCACTCGACATCCCCGATCCTGGAGCACAGGTGCATCTTCGCGGATGCGAGGGAACAACGGCTGTCTTCCTTTCGACTTCCCGGTGCATCTCCAGTTCGACGAAGATGGCCACCATGGGGATTTTAAGAGACAAAAATCTCGCGTAACTCGCGTATCCTTGGAAGAATCTTCTTTTGGAGATCTTTGACAGATTCTTTGGGAGATCTTTGGAAGATATTTGGAAGATTCTTTGGAAAATCTTTGGCAGATTCTTTGGAAGGTCTTTGGAAAATCTTTGGAAGATCTTTGGCAGATTCTTTAGAAACTCTTTGGAAGATTTTTAGCAGATTCTTTGAAAAATCTTCGTTTGGAAATCTTTTGCAGATTCTTTCGGAGATTTTTGGAAAATCTTTGGAAACCTTTGGCAGATTCTTTCGGAGATCTTTGGAAGATTTAACCCGCGTAAGGGAAAAAAGGGGGGGAGAAAAGAGGCTAGGGGTGGCGATCGGACGAAGATGACGAAACGCGCGCGTACGATGGGTGTCCACGGGCATCCTCTTACGTGGTTTTCCGCGCGTGTATCTGGCACGCGTGCTCGCGTGACGATGGGCGTGCGTGTGAACTCACGCGGCCACCTCCGCGCCTGGTCGGTTTTCTCTCTCGATAACGCGTGTGCCAGCATTAATGTTTGCAGTCACAAGTTGGGAAGTTTTGTGATGGCAACCTCGAGCGGCAAGTTACCAGGGCAACGGTTTGTTGTGCCATTGCGTGGAAGCCCACCGGCTCCAGTCCAGCCGTCCGCCACCCCCGAGCCGCCTCACCTAACTCCGCCTGACCTAGCCCAAACTACCCTCAGCGCCATCTGGCCAATCGCCAGCCCGCCTTTCCCCTCGGACGCTCGATACCAGCCTCCATTCCTCAATTATGAATGATGTCCGACTATGCGTATGTGCCACCACGTCGAGAGGGTGCATCCTTGCTAGTCGCGACGAATGCAAGAGGAGAAGGAACAGAGAGATGGTGGAGAAAGTGAAGACGCCGGGGTAAGAGGATGGAAGGGTTGAAAAGTGGATCAGCAGAGCGTGATGGGGATGGAGGTTTATCGATGGAGGGATTTGCTGAGATTTCCCAGATAGATCATCGAGATTGAACCCGGGGGCTGCAAAGTCCTGCCACTGTTTCCGGCTACGGCTGATAAACGCGCTAAAGGCTAACCCCTTCAACTCGAACATTTTTTTTCGCTTTTCTTATATTTTTATCAACTCGGTGAATAAAGTTGGGAAAAAGAATCGGACGTATTTCCTTCGAATATTTCGTATTTGTTACTTAAGGTATTGAAAGAAATTCGAGTGCAAAAGAGATGATAAAGTAAGTATAGGTTTTGTTAGAATTCGTGAATTAAATCGATAGCGAATTAACGATACATCGTGGTAATTTGATTCCTTGCACTCGGCCGCCGCCATTACGGAGACAGTGATGAACTTGCAATTGCGTTATTCCGACCCATTTTTATGCGAGAAGATAGATAGCGAGCGGGGCTGCTACTGTGTAAATAAATTTATCTCTTCGGACTTTTTGTTTCGAGGAAGCTTCCCTGTTTAATGGCACGTTTGGAATCGCTGGTCGATAAAATCGCAAAATTTCCCAAGTGCAATTGACTAACGCTACCGCTAACCCACGAGTGTTTAAATATATTACGCTATAAATTGTAAGCTTTATAAAAATTATCGCGATATAACGATGATTATATTTACGTGTAATTATTTCGAATAAAAATCAGCCTCGATTCCGTGAAAAACAGCTGCGCGTCCCGAGGGATTAAAGAAATAAAACGTCCGCAGCGAAATGTGGTTTTAATCCGTTTGGTAATTTTTATTTTAAGGTTATGTCACCGTGTCGCGTTTGCGAGAAATTTCCTGGCTAAAAACGGGAAAAGGAAAATGAAAAAAGGAGGAAGGAAAGGTGAATGGATCTGAATTGACTAGCCGAGGGGCACGCGTGCGCATGAATCGAATAGAATAGTACGATCGAATACTCAACAATGTAATCGGCGAATTAATTGCGGAGCTTGGCAAACACTGTCAGAAGCGGTTAGCATTACGAGGAAATAATAGGCATTAGAGTCGAAGTTCACGGTGGAACGATCAGAAGATACGCCGGCAAATGACAAGGAAATCGTTAATGCACGTGGGATTGTTCGATAACGAGTTAACAGCATTAAGAAAATTAGCGGTGTCGTCGATTCCCTAATAATTGTTCTATCAACGGGAAAAAATTACTCGGTTCGATTTAAGCTGCCTCCCCGTCGATGAAGTTTAATTTATGAAATTCTTTCGCCGAGAAATTCGATATATTATAACTCGTCGATAATCGAGGAGCGACTGCGAGATAACGAGATAAATAAAATTTCGATTGTTTTCTCTCTCGATAAAAGAAGAGAATTAAAATCAGGTATTTATCCGATGGAACGAAATCAATAGCGATCGTTCGGCGTGAATCAGGAGATCGTAACGTAAATCGATAAAGAAGAGACGTGGCTGTAGGATTTACGTGTATCAACAATTTTGCAGTCTTATCGGCGATTAAATCCAGTCGAAAATAAACCTAAGCCACGTGAAACGCGCAAAAACCGTGAAATTTGGGGAAAAAATTCATCGAATGTTAACGAGTCTTCTTGCTGTTAATTTTAATTTAACATGGCGCCATCTACTTTTAGAGCGAAGCAGTATATTGTCGCGGAAATATTTCTCGAATAAAGCTCCGTACACGCATGACTTAACATCGATCCGATAAATTTCCGTCGAACAGATTCTCGATCGAATCGAAACACTAATCGAGTCATTACAAGTTAAGAGGGCCACATTTGTCACACGCAAAAACGTTAATCCCCGCTCTCGCCGGATAACATCGTTCCCGATTCACAGAGGGAGTATGTTTCGACGCAAAAACTACGTAAAACCGATTTTAATTCCGCACCAGAGTTTTACATGATAAATCTATTGTTCGCTTATATACTTCGAACGGTTATCGTATCCATAAACGCAACCTCTAGATGCTATTTAATCGGAATTCGCGGATTACCTAACGATAACACAGAATATACCGTACATAAAGCATTATGCAAGTAAACACGTGATACGCAAAAAGTATTGTGTCATTCATTATGGAATATTTTTTCCATACGCTGCTACGCCTTGCATTGGATAACGAGTTAGATAACGAAAAGTCGTTGAAACGATACTATAAAGTTATTCTTCCGGATTCGAATTACATACACGACCAACACTCGCGAATCATTTGACGAGATTAACTCGAATGCGAAATACATGTATTCGGTTAAGCGTTAGAGGCTATATACCGTTATGAATATGGCGCAAACCAGCAAATGCGATACGTAAACTTCGTATTCTTATCAAACGAGATAGCGTTAGTAGAAATATTGACGCGTTGCTCTCTTTCATCCAGTCGATTTGTCAGAATACCACACTGAACGGCAGAAAAATTGATCGAATAAAAACCGGTACACAGACACCGCATGTCCGCGCGTTCATGCCACGGCAAGATACACGAATATCTACGGACATGTTTGGCCTGGTCGCATGGCCGAAATTATTGACTTAGCTGTCGGTTCAAAGCGTCTAAAAATGCACGGCGTAGAATTACCGCTGGAAAAACATCGAGTTCGTTATCGTACTCGCTGTATAACCTCAACGATTCCGTTCGCGACTCGCACGATTTTCTCTGCGAAATCGCTATGAATTTCGGATTCGAAAAAGACTCGAACGATCGTCCTACGGCTTGACCACGCGTACGGAAAAGGGCTGACGTGCGAGGGTCAGAAACTAACCCCCAAAAAAATGTATACGTCGTCCCTTCGAAACGAAACACGCTTCGCTGCCGTAATCACGAAAAGCACACAAAATTCGGGCACACGAGCGAAATAGGATTAAAGTATAATAAGATTCTCGACTTACCCGATACGTAGAAGAACTCCAGAACTCGATAAACCGGATGAATTCTCACTCACAAACACGAAACTTAACAGCAATCACGGTACAATGGCGAACAGCGGGTGCGTAGCAGGGACTGAGCTAATACTCTTGCCATCTGTCGAGCATTTTGCCAAGTTACCGGCAAAAAGGACGCCTTCCATTGGTCGAGCTTGACCAATAAGAATTCTGCTTCGGTTTACGCGGGAATGCTTTGGCGCCGCAGCGGCCATATTGAAAATTCGTTCAAACTGCAGGTTGACGTACGAAATGTCGGAAAACGTAGACTCTAAAAATCATAACGTTGATCAATCATCACTTGGTAATATAAAATTCATATTTCACTCTCTATTTCTTACAATTTCCAACACTTTTCGTTATAACAAATTATTCCAACATTCATAAATAACGTAACATTTACATATTACATTGGAAAATGATATATAATTCGACAAAAATGGGATTCAGATCAATTATACCGAATGGATAGGGAGATGGATCATATTAAAACACAATTATTAGAATGCGAAACAGAATATGAACAGACAGAGATCGAAATATATAACTTTGATCAACTAACAAATAAAGGAACATACGTATTGAAAAATGTGGAAAGAGAATACAACAATTTGAATGATGAGTTAGGGGTAATTCATAGGAATTATATGAAGTGTGTCGAGAAAGCAAATTCCACAAATGGAACTATCCAGCAAACAATCGATTCTTTAACGTTACAAAGAGATAACTTGAAAAAAGAATTAGACGGATTAAAAAAGACAGCAGACGAAAATAACGAGAAATTGATGGAAATAGAAAAGATGATTACAATTCAAGAGGTACATTTGCTTATATATATATACTATATAAACTCAATCGACCGAATTTTTATGTACATTTATTTTGTAGAAGAAGAATATAGCGCTGACACGAAAATTGAAAAGAATCGTAAAAAATGTACATATACCGTCAAATTTAAAAGACAAAGTAAATATGATCCTGATTGATCCTAGGCTTACTAATGTACGAAATTCTAATCAATCTACAGAGCAGTAAAAAAATTGCATAAATATAAGTTAATTATATACCATAATAACTCAAAGTTATAGAATAAAACATTATATATACATTAATTGTTGATTTCTTAAACTATCCATTACTTATTCGAGATTTATAACCCTATTCTATTATCAGTCATTTGTGGTGTAATAACGTTATGCATTTTTCTAAACCTTCCATCCGTTTTTCTAATAAATCTAGAACAATGGGTGATTTATTTAGAGATCGCGTTATACTATCATTAATAGCCATTATTTTTGTTCTCTTATGCGTAACTTCTTTCATTAAAATTGCATTCTCTTCTTCTATCTCGTTTACCCGTTTTTCCAGCAACTCGCTTTCTTCTTTGATTTTCTGGGCATCTAGTGAACGTAAATGTAAGGATACGTTACCCGGTGGTCTCCTAAAAGGAAAAAAAAACATTAACATTTAGCAAGCAATAATAAATTAACGTCTGGATATCGGTAAATATTCTGACTTACCAAGCATCTTCGGTCACGGAAGCATCCTCGTCCATCAATTTTGCAACTTTCTCCAATCCATCCTGTAAGCTTCCTTCGCTGAATATATCTTCTAAATCTTCAGTCATATTATCGACAAGCTCCTTGCACATCGCTTTGTGCAATTTCTGCGCGATATTTGGTTTCGACCTCAGAATCGTAAGAATATCTACAAAAGCATCTTCGCTGAAAAATTTTCAAACAATTCAAATATTCGTCATAAATACCTAACCAAACGGAGTGCAAGTTTTACAACATCCCAATTACACTTTCTTATGAATGTTAATTACTCTCCACTTAGACCCACTTAGCGTAATTGCAATTACTCATACGTGGAAACATATAATACAAATGATAATACATCTTGCTTGCTATTTTCTCGTTTTATTTCGCGATTGGTTTCATTAACGTGAGATCGGACTGTAACGAAAATGCAAGTACGCGTTATTGCGTGTACAACTCGAGCGAGAAATATTCCTTTTATACCAACACCTGGTCAGATAAACGTGAATGATGTACGTTCAATGATGGTTGCGCGCATGTGGTGGCTCTACTATCGCTGGGATCAAATTTTTCTTTGTTTACCATCCACAATGGATCGCGCGATTGAATGGGGGAAGGAACCAGTATCCGGACGAGCCAATCCAGTTCTGTAGTATTATAAGCATACAATAGTAACCCGTAATCGCGTTGCACAATTTCCGGAATTTTTATATGTATCAGCATAATGATTAACGAGGAATCTTTTCCTAATTATGAAAGTGCAAGAAACTAGGTGGTTTTATCTTTATTAATATGTAATACAGTGTAATTTCAACAAAAATATTTAACGCATTTGTAGGAGAATATTCGAGAACATTAACGTACAATTTACAGGCCGATATAATATACATGTTAAATATACCGTTGGTTATATTTTCGAGTAGGAAGCGTAAGAAATTACGAACATAAGAAGACCACACCTCCGATTCTTCTTCCGTTGATTTATGCGCACTCAATCAGGCCGGGACGGGTGCAATTTGATGTCGATACTACATATTTGCATTAGTCCTGACCTAACTGAGTACGCTTCGTAACACGTTCCTCCATGGTCGAATCTCGACGCAACAGCGATAGTCTTCTCTTCGCTCTTCTATGAGGTCATCGAGAAAAAATGCTAGCCGTACGTTTCGATATCGAGAAGCAGAATTGCACAATTATTATGAAAACGTGTAGGCAAAAGAGATGAAGTAGGATAACGAAGAATGCAGCTGTAGAACACGTTCGTCACTGAATTATTCCAACGTGAGAATAACGGAGGAGCCGAGGCACACGTACGATCCCCGCGACACGTACTGTACGAATGATGGAGCCGAACGATGGTGACCACACCAGGGACCCTTTGTTTCCTCGAACACTTCGTGGAATTCTTCGAAGGTCAACTGGTGTGTTGGGTTTCAAAGAGAAGCAGATTCTGGGAAGCGAGAACCGAAGGGAAGCAATTTGGAAAATCGACCGGTCGCGCCCACCGAACGATCAAACAGTAGTGGACAATTGTTCGGCCACGTGAACATCGACAAATTAACATGCGACTTCCAGCGAGGCCAATGACATCGAGTAACACCATCGCTCGTTTGGGTCATTGGCGATCCCTCCTCCTCCTCTCCCACCTCTTCCTCCTCCTTTTACCGCCGATAAACCAAACATCAAGCTCTCTAAAATGTACTACTACAACCTTCTCTTCGGCCCCCGTTCCTTATGCCTTCCCTTTGGCTTTGTTAATTAAAGCAGCATTCTTGACCGCGGCTCGTACTTGACACACTTACGTTGGCAATACTGTTATCGTGTAAACGTACGCGAGAACAACATAACCTGAAATTCAACAATAGCCTAGCAAAACCCAGTTTCGTATTGAAAAGCCTGCCGAATATTGCACGCTTCGCTTGTTTTTCGTACTTCTGCCTCGAGTATATTACGTACCGATACCCTTTACGTTTTACGATATTTATGTTTCGTAGCCTGACTATTGAATATACATTCGCTAATTCTATACAATCCGATTGTCCAGAGTATATTTTACTCTAATAATGTTTACGATTGCTTCATGTTTCTTCGCAATTACATCTATAGTTAGAATTTACACGACAAACGTCACGTAACATTATTATGCCAATATTACATTTTTTTCGACGTGTATATGTATAAATAAAATTCCTAAATAAAACGTACTAAGCAACGAGAGCGATATAAAAAAAATTTCAAAGGTTTGAATATNCCTAAATAAAACGTACTAAGCAACGAGAGCGATATAAAAAAAATTTCAAAGGTTTGAATATTAATTGATTGCGCATGCGTCTGTATAGCTAAAAGAACCGCGAACACCTCGCTACGATAGGTTGCATAACCTCCAAACGTTATTTCCTTATGCGAAACATCTTAGCAAGGTACTATAGACAATGCGTAATACGCGAAATAGTAATAAATAGCACGCTGCTATGCGCGAGAAATGAGGAAATAAATAATTTTTTTTATCCAAAACAATGTTACTTACCTCACCGATTCTGCGATGTGTCTAAAGCTATTTAAAATTGCGAGCCGAAACAGAAAAACATTGTTTGGATGCCTCTGTTCCTCAACCTCCTCCATTCTTAACTGAATTAAGTATAATTACGAAGTCCTCGAATTTCAGTAACTGAACACTTCAACGAAAGCTGGGTATAACGGTTCTTCCATTCTACAGAATGCGAACCTCTACTTTCGCGTCTCGGAACTGTTGGAAATAATTCAAATCGTTTGAAAGTATGTCGAGAACTTCGAAGTAGTTTGAAACGCTGCCTATAGATGGCAGTTTTGTGCTTGAAATCAGCTTCGTTTCGATGTTACCAACACTTCGTTGGGAATAAATATGTTGCATATCCTGATATTCAAATTGTTGGAAGAAAAACGTTTCACACGAGAAAGGAATATAAAAGAAATTTAAAAAATAGAAACATAAATTACAATATAGAATCTTACAGGTACTTTAAGTTACGCGTGATAATTTATAATGCGCAATATGTCTTTTTCTAAATATCGCTATTAAAAAATAATCACATTAGTTACATTTCGTGATATTTCAAGAAATAATTCTAACAGTCAACGACAATTAGACATTTAAAAGTTAGTCGATGAAAGTGAAAATTATTTCACGTAAATAAAACGAATAACAAGAATAATAATAAGGACGGAATTGAAGATATATGTATATAGTTAGCAATGACAACAGATGCTGTGACGAGTCTCGCAATAACTTACTTAAATCTAATTAACATTCCATTCAGACTGCGGACGAATGTTACTCGAGTATCCTAATCACCTGTGTCACTATTAATTAGACCTAACGTCGCATCAACTTTAATTAGCATGTATTCCTCGCAGTGAAATCTACTAAATATGCAAGACACGAGAGACTCGCTATTACGAATTTTCAGAGACATACGAATGATCAGAAATAAATTGCACGCTGGAACTAAACTCCTTTTCTAGATTTGTTCAAAAGACAGAAGTAATTATTCCTAGCACCTCGAACTCGATACCACTATCAGTCAAAGTGTACATGGTAAATTTGCCACAGAAAACAATCATAAAACAAACGAATCGAGCTCGGGTTGACAACTCGGTTCGCATGCTTTGACGTCGCAGGCGCGCGTCGTTCTGAGCCAACGGTTCGAAGGACTTGCTCTTATACTCCTGAGCGTCCAAGGCGAACAGGTCGGGTCCGGGAGTCGGTATACAGACTAGAAATTGGATCATCTAGCTTCGTAGCTCGGGGCTAATGGTTTTCAGCTTCGTTACAGCATGACTGCACCCCTACCCTCGGCGAACAGCGGTGTTACAAGCGTTCCTCGGTGCCTTCGGCTTCAAAGGTCAACGTTGACGCTGGAAGAAGAGACGTTCGCCGTTACCGTAGATTCTCAAAGTAGCTCACGTTGAGTCGAACCGACGTGATGCGCCTCCGTTCCATTATGCAACCGGTCTGAACTATATTTTCTTTCCCCGTAGCCGTGAGCCAGCTCACGGAGAGAACGCTCAGAGCGCTACCGTGGGCACCCATTCACTCGCTCGCTCCGCAGACGACCCTCTCTTAAATCGAGAAAACAGCATCACCTCGACGAGTCTCGATCAGGTCGATTGCCGCGGGATCGCGGAGAATCCCGGATCGAACGATCGCGATACGTTTTCGAATTCCATCGTTCAGGATTCATCGTCCAGGCTAGATCTCTCCGGTAAAACACGAGGGTTTGCCAACGTTTCTTTGTTCTCTGGGTCCTCCTCGTCCTGCTCGATTACATCGTCCGACCTGGCCTGACGTAGCCCGGAGGTATCTCTAGGCAGAAGGAGAAATGTTTAAATTTTACACGTTCCCGTGAACGCCGAGCGATTATCGTCACGATGGTGCACTGGGTATCTCGGATGAAAGTACCGGCACGTATTTTAAGAATTCCATTGCACGAGAATCCTGCATCAGTTGCGTCAGGCCAGCGCGTAGAATTACGAGAAGATAGCTGGAACGTGTGCTCTCGTCCACTTCGTCATCCTCCCTGTTATCATCGCTGCGCCGTCCACGCGGTTGCGTCAGGACGTAGAAGAACTGCCTAAACCGCAAATTTCTTCTCCCTTCGTCGGCCTCCGTGGCTCGGGTTCTTTCGAAATGCCAGGATCATCCGCGCAGCGAGACGAGAGTAACAAAGCAAGGCTCAGCAGAGCCGAGAGGAGGGGGAGGCATTATGCGTGCAAGTCCCTCCTATTCGAGATCATTATTCAATAACGACGTGTGAGCCGCTTCCTCAATTCTGGTCCGTGTCTTATTCTCTCGGAATCTGTAACGCGGAGAAAGTTGATCGGAATTGTCGCCCGATTATTCTGATTACGAGAATACCGTTCTGGCACTGGGGCACGGAATCGTTTCTCCTCGCTCATGCCTGCGCCGCATTATGTACATAACTGCAATTAGCCAACCTATCAAACCTGTATGAGGATGTTTCTTAACCCATTAAACTTCAACCTCTTCCAGATGAACGTGCATCTCTGTTGCGATATATCTGGTTGCGTAGCGTACAGGCTGAAATCTGAAATACACCGGCAGACGGATGGATGCGATCGAGACAAAGGTTCGGATCTTCTCACTGGACACAGGGGCCAAGGATCCCTATCCCTAAACGGAAATATCTGGGAAACAATGAGAGGGAGGGTTTAGAAAAAAAGGCGGAATTCCTGGTGCAAGCTATCATGCAGCAACGCCATATTCAGCGTTTACCGTGGAGATCAGGTGTCTGAGCATGGAGAAGGATGGAGCGGTGGTTGAGTTTATTACTCTAGGCTAAGGATCCCGTCTTCTCATGCACGATCCTTTTTTGGCGACAGCGCCCAACGCTGGAGTGGCTGTGGTCGAGGATCGAAACCATGGCGGAACAGTTCTCGATGAAGCGTTTCGCCGATGAACCTCACCTCTGGCATAACACGAGCAGCAAGATAGATGAATGCGCGGATAGCGCGCCAAAGGGCTGGGTCTTCTCAAAGCGTATCGGTGTGTTCGGCGACTCGATCCGTTTAGAAAGCATCCTAGTCTATTCTTTCCGAGCCCAGGTATACATTGTCTCGAACGGTCGCGGTATCCTATTATCCAGGCTCTGGCTCACGATTGCCCTGTTTTTTGCGCTAGCCGCACCCCTGCTGCATCAGTTAATTCGAATGGCTGGCAACCCAGCGATCCTCACCGATGCCCAGCGATCCCTATCGATCATCGAATCACGCTGATTTCTGTATTCCCTGCAACACGTTTCTCTGCCGTTCCCGGTATCCTTTATCTGATCCTCGGCCAACAGATCCGATGTTTCGTGGATCTGGTACCAGCGATCCTTAGATAAGCGCATTAACCCCTATAACCAGGTGTCAGCCGTAACCAGCTACTTGTCTCGGCCGAATTTGAAGAATTTACTAGCTGACTAAACGAAACACGGATAAGGTCATCGGTGCTCACCGTTTGCGCGAGTTTTCCTGAGAAACTTAATATCTCGTTTGCCGTTGGAGAACGTGAAGCTAGTGGAGCGGAGGCCGAGCATCTGAACAGACAGATGAGAAATGCATGGGAAAGAGCGGTGTGATTTATGGTTTTCCGTAGAACTGATTTTACTTTTGCCTCGGTACCAGTCGCTTTGTCGAACCATCAAAGCCAGTCCGCGAAAGGCACGGGACTATAAATCGATTTTAGAAATTAAAGAGTTTACATAACTGCGAGGAGCACACCGAGATAACTCGTCCGTCGGGGGAGTGAGATGGATTACCTCATCGATTCAGCAACTTTCTTTCACAAACGCTTATTATAAGCACCGTAGGAAGAAAGTATGACCGATTACGCAAGACATTTCACTCACCCTTTAGGTGATACACGCGTGGTAAGAGTGTCGGCCGCGTGACGTCACGGCCAGTGGATCGGAAGGATGCAATCGTTAACGTAGAAAACATAAATTCGCCCCGGCGTTAATTTCAATTCCGTGCACGAATCATTTTTCCTTTACGCGATTTCCTTCTCTCTCCCGCGGAATCGTACGGTGTACACAGAGAGATGAACACATTCTCACGGGTAGCAATCATATCCACTAATACACGTTTCTCACCAATAACGCAACATCAATTAGCGTTTCTATACACCGCAATAACGAAGACTCTCCGGGGAAAGCTTTCTAATTATAAGCTTTAAAATTTACTTTATACCAAAGTAAGAAAAAGTACGGCGGATCTCGTGAGAAAGATCAAAGGGACCGTTCGATAACGAGGACCATGTACAGACAGCACAATGAGAGCGACAGAGGGTTAATCGGATCGATGCGAGAAACGAAAAATCTCTCTCTAGCAAAGATTCGAGCGATATCCCTGCGCACGTCACTGCGAATCGACCGGGTAAAAGTGAACCATAGTCCGAGGACTGAACAAGGAACTGAGATGTTGGCGGCCGGTCCGCTCGGAGGCAAAATCGAAGCGACATAGACGAGAGAGGTAAAAGATGGTTATTGGGAAGCGATCACGTCGAGGCGTCTGCCTGAGAGCGTGAGTACGGTGACCCGAGGGGGAATCGTTAAGCGGAAAGTTACGTGCCGATCGGTAACACTAGAGACGATTTGGAGCGGCCTCTCGTGTACGTACGTATTCGCACACCTATAGAAAATTACGTAGCATCGGTACGGTTGATGCGCAACGCACCAGGTTGCGCAATGATCGCGCGCGGTTACAGCGCGTGCGTTGCTCTCTATAAGCCATCCCATCTATCGTGGATGATGATGACGTTGCCCGCGACCCCGTGGTTACCGCGTGATGTCTGACACGAAATGACCGATATAATTACAAAGATGAAACTCGCGCGTCCTAAATCGTAGTCGAACGTCGCAATCTTCGATATCACAGAGGCCGCCGTCCTCGTCGTCCCCCTCGCACTCGACCGCTCTCCCTCTCTTTTTTATCTTTCCTGATTGTCTTTTAACGATCGGAGCATGGTACCCCGTGCTAACCTCTCTTTTTCTGACAGCCATGGCGGCTGTCGATCCCTTCGCTTGTCGATGATTTCTTATACATACCAATCTCGGTTCACTTTCATGTCGACCCGATTAGCCGACCTTCAGGTCCGACGAGAGATGCCCGCCGATCTGTATCACCTGGCTTGCGCAATCACCCCTCATCCTACATCTCTCACCGAGAGGCTCATCTTCAGCCGCCTTCTCCCTCGGTTTTCCTTCTCTCTCTCGTCCCTCCTAGAACTCTTTCTCCGTCGCTCATTCGTTACCCGAGTTCGCGAACTTCGCCGAGGGACGCGGCACCGGGTGTTCACCAGAGTCGATGCTGTTTCTGAGAGTCTTCCTCCCGGGTGGGAGGAAGACGATCCTCCGGCCACGGATCGGTATATAAGCACGGTTGCTTCGACCTGAATCTGCACAGACCAATTATTGCCATCGTTTGGCGATAGGACGTTCCACTGTGCGACCGGTATCATCGGGGAGGTTCGCTTTTCACGCAGATCGAACGGTTCAACGGCGAGATGAGATCGGTACGAATCACAGTACGTCTGTTTTTTCCCGCGCTAGGTGGCGTGTCCTCGCCACTCTCGATTATCCATCTCGATTCCTCGATGGGTCGTGATCAGTGCTATCGAACGCGTTTCGACGTTTTCATCTCGATTAATTCTTCCCTCGATATTTTCGTACATTTAAAAACCTCGCTGGTAATTCCGTCTTTGCATTTTCCCTTCGATATCTAGTAAAATCGGTGAGATATGACATAGTGTGGTTAGGAAAACTTTTCAGTGAAGTTACGAGAGAATCGTATACTCGATTTCAACGCTGTAAGAAATCAGAGAACGTCGCCGGTTTTTTGAAAGATTTACTATCGAATATCACCACTTTTTCGTTAGTCCAAGTACTGACAACTATTTTAACAGCTCGCTGTCGCGTTATTGGCCATCGTGGGTACGTGTTACGCGGCCCGACTAGACAACACTTACCTTCCCCCGGGCAATGCGGGTAGCGCAGGAGGCGCAGGATTGATACAAGCTCCCAATCGTGGCATTGGAGGTCCCGGTGGTCCTGGAGGGCCCGGTAGACCAGGTGGTGGGCCAGGTGGACCAGGTGGCCCCGGTGGTCCGGGTGGACCAGGCTCGTATGGCGGCGGTGGCGGCAATTTCGGTGGCGGTGGCGGCGGCGGAGGTAGTTATGGCGGACGTAAGTATAACTTTTTCATTCCACCCTAACCTACAACGTGAAAACCGAAGTGACACGAAACGATTCCTCTTTCGATACTCGATAACGAGCGATCGAACATTCGATAGCAATCGAATCTTTCGACAAGGTCTAACCTCTTTCTCCAAATGTTCCAAATTTCCCGATTACGATTTTCGCTGTTTCGAAGAACATAGTTTCCCGCGAAACGAACGGAATTATTCATTTTCCCATAACGGATTGCCGTACTTTACTCCATAGGTAGTTACCGCGAGTAAATTGCATCTTATAACGCTATAATTATACAGGTAGTCTCACGTGCTGGGCTTTAATGTCGCCGTACACTGAGATATCGCGTTTGACGAACGTTTCATTGCCTGCTTACAGATGACTTTTCCAGTTCAGTCATCGTCGCGTCTTTTTATTATCTAATCCTAATATCAGGTTTCTGAGTGAAAGGTAATAATAATGATTTCATGCCTTTTGCGAGAAACGATTGCGACTAATACTGTCATCGAACCGATACCGTATGTGGTCTCGGGAAATTAATCGCGATACTCGCACAATACCCACAAACGAACATTTTCTCCTATTTTCCTTGTTAAATTTCTATTTGGACCGAACAAAAAGCTCCGCGCTTTCGGACCGTCTTATTTTCTTCTCTGCTTCGTCCTAGGTCTACGTAGGAGTACGACTTTTTGCACTTGCGCGTTACACAACCGGGAGAAAACGTATACTTAACCAGAGTACTTGTCCAACGCGTGCACCGACGTTATATATCGTTTTTTCTCTCGTTAGTCCCGGCTAGGGCTATTACCTCTCGTCAGCGCAAACATTTCACACATCGTTAGAATGATTATCGCTGTAAACCTGGCGGATGAAATCTCGTAGAAATGAAAGAAAAATGTTCAGACGTAACAAATTGCTCAATCGCAGAGGTCGTTTGTTATAGTTTGTTTCGGCAAGACGCGCCGTGGCGGATAGAGAAAATCATTCGGACGATCGCGGAGCTGTGCTGCGTTGCGTTACATCAGAAAAGAAGAAACGCGAAGAAAGGGAGAAATCGCGCGCGATGAGAGACAGTTGGTCGGTGGAGTTGCATCAAAATATGTAAAGTATGCCGTGAAACCGGGGCCCGTGGCGCGTTTCGTCGCGGGGACGAAAGAAAAGTGAAAACCGCGCGGGTCTGACGTGAAACTGGCGCGAAACACGCCTAATCGCGTCTGATCCCTCGAGGCGCTGCTCTAATGAAGACGCGCCGGCACGGTCCCAACGCGCTCTCGAATCTTCGTACGATTCGACGACGGTGAGAATCCGTGCTGGATTGCGAAAACAAGAACGCATCGGGCCGTCTCGCGTGTGTCTCCTTTTGTACAACGTCGTCGCGACCGACCAAGTAATTAGGCCCCATTCAGTTACGGATTAATCTCGAATATGTCGGCGGATTTCACCGCGCGTGGCGCAACCGCCCGAAGGATTGCACAGATACGCTGATTGATAAAAACTCGATTATACGTGACAGAGGAGAAGATGCGCGCTCTATCCGAAACGAAGCAACTCTTCTTGGCCAATTAATTGTATCTATTAGAGGAACATGCGTTCATGCCAGTTTTTTTTTCACATCTCCGACCGGTCGATCATCAACTTTCTCAGGGATGGTTAAAAGTCAGTTGCTGAGAAAGGGTACCCGAGTCAATCAAAGTCTGTGCTAACTTGGGATATTTTTATATCTAACCAGAGGGGCTGATTTACTAGTATAAGAATTTTCCACGCGTTTTCCTCGCGTTTATGCTTCAGCTGGTGGTGGCGGCGGGGGCGGCGGCGGTGGACCAAGGGGAGGGCCCGGAGGAGGCCAAGAGATACCTATCGTCTCGTTCAACAATCAGAATGGCGGTGACGGCAACTACCAATTCAGCTACGAAACAGGAAATGGTATCAGTGCGCAAGAAACGGGCCAGCAGCAAGGTGAGATCAGGGCCACTCTCGTTTCCCAACAATGATATCCTTCGTGTTTCTTTCTTTCGCGGTTCGTCGATGCCATTTCTCGCCGTTATGAATATTCCTATCCATCATAGCGCGCGGCCTCGGATCCTTCTGTTTACAATGGAACCGGACCGATGGGCGCAACACCGCTGCAACTCCTAAAATCCGACTTCCATCCGACTCGCTCCCGACACACTTTACTTTCTATCTGTCTGTCTCTCTACTTTGTTCGTGAAACAGAGCTTTCTCGGATCTACCGTATCCATTTATTCACGGTATCTTTCCTCTCCAACATATACTTCTTCGACTCGTGATATAGTATTGAGAAGATCCTCGAGAGATCGAGGGAAAGAACGACGGGTAATCACAGGTGTGCCAATTTCAGCCGATTGAATTCGCAACGAGTGATTGCCGAACAATGATCACTACTAACACCGAGAAACTGGAAAGCCGGAAAAATAACCGACGTGTGGCGCAATCCGATCTGGGAGCACCTGTTGCGTTAAGTATTCACGTGTTGTCTGGCTTTGCTAGGTAACTCGGAAGCGGTGAGCGGATCATATTCGTACACCGGGCCTGACGGCGTCCAGTACAGCGTCAGTTACACCGCGGACGAAGAAGGTTTCCATCCCCAGGGCGCGCATTTACCCACTCCACCTCCGATTCCGCCAGAAATCCAACGAGGAGTAGAGTTAGCGCTTGCAGCTGAGGCCAGAGGCGAGAATCAAGACACCTCCGGTGGCGGAGGTGGTGGCAACGGCGGCGGCGGCGGCGGCGGTTACTCACCAGGAGGTGGTTACAGTGAGTTTCCACGGGGATATCTTAGTAGAACTGTTTTTTCAGTGAGAAAATTTAAGAAGAGCGTAATTCTTGATAACTGAAATAGTTGTATCGATAGAATGATCTTTTTCTTTCATGTTTATTTACCTTTTTATTTAAACTGATGTCTTTTTTTTTTGTTAGCAGGAGGCGGTGGAGGTAGTGGTGGTGGTGGTGGTGGTGGTGGTGGTCGAGGAGGAGGCGGAGGTGGTGGGCCTTATCAGGGTCCAAACTCGTACCAAACAAGCTCGGGCGGATACCATTACTAGACGACATCGCACAAGTCATTACGTATTACACGATCAATCTTGTTCCATTACAGTAATATCATTTAAAGGCGGACGTATGTACATAAGGATATATCGTTTATGTAACTTTTTTATTTATATAAAATATGAGAACCTTATTTGCCTTGTTGTCTCTTTTTTTCCTGTTTCATCGTTCTAAGTTCTTCCACTTTTTCACCGACAACGTTGCTGTTCGATCCTATTTATGTAGAGTACGTTAACGTTTCTTCGATTTTCCAGCACTTTTTATTAGTGTACATTATTATTGTAATACAAGTTACATTCAATGTCTGTTCAATATATAGAAAGTTCAAATGTACAACTTTGAATAAATCAATTAAATAATGCACGCTGCAAAGTAGCTACCATCTAAATCACAGTAATATTCTTTAAATTAAACAGGCATACAAAAAGAGAAATTTAACAAAAATATTTAAATATTCATCGGTGTCGAAATATTACGCAATACTTATACTTTTATACACTTATATTATTTATTATTATTCGAATAAGTTCCTCTAGCGAACTGAATGAAAAGTTGCTCCAATGTAGCAGACAAAACCGAATAATCTTCGATACAACTGAATTGGCCTTTCAAATTCTTCATTGTGCCGTACATATTTTCCCACGTTGTTCCAATATCACGTACGTGATACGCGATAAGACCCTACAAATTAGAGAGTAAAATAGCATCAATGGAGACTACGTAGATATACATCTATAAATGTTTCACATTGGCCCAGAATTATTACCAAATTCTCATCCCGAATTTCACACGATAAAGAAGATTCTATAATCCTCTTTATATTGCTGACATCATCCTCCGTTCGATTCGGATTTAATTTAACGTGAATATCGTAACCAGCGCCGAATCGTTGCTTCAATTCCTGACTTGCACCGATGCAAACCAATTGACCTTTCACCATAATGACTAGTCTATTGCACAAAGCCTCGCATTCTTCCATGCTATTATGAATATTTTTTTTTTATGCAAATAGGGTAGTAGAATAATTTTTAACAACACGCATTGTCAACTCGAATCAAGTACCTGTGAGAAGTAAGTATAATAGCTTGTCCCATTGTTTGGCAGGATTGAAGTATATTCCAGAGCGACCTTCTAGCCGCAGGATCAACTCCTGTCGTTGGTTCGTCCAATAGAATGAGAGTTGGATTTCCAATAAGTGCCATCGCAATGTTCAAACGTCGTTTATTTCCCCCGCTATAAGTACCGCTTGGTTGATGCATACAGGCATTTAAATCTAATGCAACAAATACGTTTATAAATTTACAAAAGACCATTATTTGAAGTAAATTGAAAGAAAACAGATGTAGCTTACCAAGTCGATTAATCCATTTATTGACTTCTAAATCCACCTTCGATTTTGGGATACCACGAAGCAGAGCAAATAATCGTAAATGATCGAATGAATTCAACGAGTTAAGCAATGCGTCCGTTTGTGGGCAATATCCCATTTGAGCAAGATACTACAAAGATAAAGATTTATAATGAATAGTAACATATTGTATAATAAGAATAATAAGCATGAACGAATACAATGAAAATGATAGATTACGTTTCTCCTATTAGTGTGAATTTCTAGGTTCCCCAAGTACATGGTACCACTGTTTGGTAATTCTTCACCGGTTAACATTTTGAACGTAGTACTCTTGCCGGCGCCATTAACGCCGAGCAATCCAAAGCATTCACCTCGCTTTACTCGAAAATTAATTTCTTTCACTGCCATCAAATTACCGTAATACTTGCTTAATTCGTAAACTAAATACAGATTACCATTGTTACTCTCTGGACTTTCTAAGAAATTGTTATCAATACTAGGAACTGTTTTATTCCTCTCCTCGTTTATGTTTTTCCCTACACCTAAATATTATGTAACTTTTCAATTAATCTTCCCCTTCGAATTATCTAAAATATTATCCAAAAGAAAAATTGCTAAGATACCATACCACGATTTTGCAATTTTCTGATTTCTACTCCCACTACATGCTTCTCTTTCTTCACTTGGTCGTCTTCTATGTTGCATGCATCCTTTAAATTTTGGTTCAGCATTTTAGCAAGAAATATTTGTGGTAAACGTTCTTCTAAAATAATAAGTACAGCAAAATATATTAACGGTGTGAGACACAAATATATAATGCATTCCTTCAGGCTCATATCACTATAATCATCAGAAAAGTAAGAAAGCTGATTCTTGCATACTCCATCCGCGCAATCCAAACCTAAGGAAGTTCTTCATTATCTTTCACATAATTAAAATAGCGTATTCGTTAAAGTATATTACTGATACATTCATACCGCAACAAATATCCATGGAACTAAGGCAAACTACATCTTGTAATCGATTTGGTAATTTACGACATCTCGCGTTTTGCAGCGCTACATCGAAGAAAGATAATTGACCGTGAAATAGGCTCACATGAGGTATTAAACGAAATATCCTCTTTTGCATCGAGTGTAGAACTCTTAGATTATCGAAACTCTGAATCAGTTGGTGTAAAAGATATTGTAATAAAACTAGAATATAATAAAATAATATTATTTTTATCTAATTTGTATATTTTATCCTTTTGATGCTTCGATAATATAATATAACTTACTTAATCCACTTGGTAAAATACTTAATATAGTTATTATAGTGTTCCTTGATTTATTGAAAAAGCTAAAAATGTATGATATAAACAAAGAATTTATACCAAAGAGCAACAGTAATGATGTCATTATCACTGAAAAAAAAAAACAAAAATATAATAAGAATCATTTTCTAATGTATGCAATAATTTTCGATATCTTACATATTTCTATCTTGTAGTATAAATGTATATCCAGAATAATATCCATTAAGTAAAATCCTAGCATAATAATAAATACAGTTACTGCAAGAACTACGAAATCGAAAGTAAACATGGTTAGCCAATACGAGAAAGACGTAACTCCCGTCATTCTTTGCAATTGCTTTATTTTAGTTTTCATTTCTTGGATAGGATGAATAACAAATAGTGCCATAGTAGAAAAGAAAAAACAACAGAAAATTAATACTCTTATCAAAGATTCAGCTTGTGGTACGTATACTGTCGGTATGTATAAAGCATTTGGAAACTTTTGACTAGAAATATGAATAGAATATTCTTCTCCAACCATATTTTTAATTAGTGTATTTGACAATAAATTCACAGTTAGTGGTATACTGTGGATTGCAATTCCAGAATAAAATCCATTAGCATACAAAACTTCACCAGATGTATTAAATTCCGCAGAAACAATATAATGATTACGGTATTCTGCAATATCTTTAACCGCTCGATCCAATAGAGCTTGTGTTACGCTGATATTTTGTTCCGCCACTTCTGCGTATCCATCGAAATATCTTATCGAATTCTTATACTCTGTGCCAATTGTTTCATTTGTAGACGAATATAAAGCTTTTGGGTATCTATACATATTAAGCTCTAATGGAAATACATCTGTTGAGTCACGGGGCGTATCATAACTTAAACTTATTAACAAGATCGATAAAAGGGACAAAAACAATGTTAGTATTGTGTTCCACAAATTTTTCTTAGTATACATCAGTTTCTTGTGGTATAATGCTAAAATTGACTGTATACACAACCTGTACCCCTCCACTTTTTGTGACGGCGGAGAAAATAATTCGTTTAAGTGCTTCTCATTATCTTCATTTTTAACCACTTTTAAGAATACTTCTTCCAAAGTGATAAGCGATACGCTAATTCCCGTAATACCCAAATTATTTTTTTGACTATCAACTTTATCTAAACATTGCGGCAATGTTTCAGTATTAGGTACGCTTAAAATGATCTTCTTGCTATCAACGCTTACTCGTTGTGTTCTTGGATCAAATTTACTTATAACTTTATCTGCACTGCACCAAGATTTTGTTGATAAAGTAACTTCTATATGATCGTAACCGTACTGTTTTTTCAGAAACAATGGCGTGCCGTAACATTTTAATCGTCCTCCATGTATAATGGCAATTTGATCTCCAAGTATGTCTGCCTCTTCCATATTATGTGTACTAATTAAAATTGTTTTCTTTCCTCTTATCTTTAATATAATGTCCCATATATCTCTTCTAGTTTCTGGATCCATACCTGATGTAGGTTCATCTAGAATTATAGTACTAGCATCGCCGATAAGAGCCATTCCGAGACACAATCGCCTCATTTGTCCACCAGACAATGTGCTTGGAAGAACATTTCTTTTTTCACTCAACTTTAACTTATTCAGTAAGACGTTAATATCTTCTCTGACTTTTTTTCTTGTTTTATTTGCACCTTTCAACTAAAATACCATACAGATTTTCAAATTTCTATGTCATTCCTTAGCCTAATTGCTACTTCATTTAAACTAGGTACTTACTAGACCAAAGAATTCTAATTGCTCAAATACACTTAAATCAGGAAATACCATATTTTCTTGAGGACATAATCCTAAATCATTTCTAATAGATTGTAAATGTTTTGCAATGTTTTTACCATTTATGAGAACTTTTCCTTCAGTTGCACTTATTACACCTATTTCAAAATAATGAATTTAATAAATTGTAATATACTATACTTTGTATTAGAAAAATCAAATTTTTACCTGTCACAATAGACATAAGTGTAGTTTTCCCAGCTCCGTTGTGCCCTAATAAAGCTGTTATTTGTCCTTTATATAAATCCATTGAAATTCCCTTTAATGCTTGGACTGCCTGTCATGAAATAATTATTATTAATACAATTACTATTATCATATAATATTAAAGGATAGTGATATTACTAGTATTACGAATTAATAATAATTCATCAAATAATTTTAATAAGTTAAAAAACTTACAGATTTACGGAAACAAATACTATTATATGTTTTCTTAACATTACGTATTTGAATTCCAGGAGTAAATACACCTTTTTCAATTAGTTCAAAACTATCATTATCTATATTATCATAGTTAAAGTCTTCTATATCTTCATCAAGGCTTACTTTATTTTTCTTTAAATACTGTAAAGTCATTTAAAAAAAATCATCATTAATACATTCAATAATAGGTATTTCAAAAACATTTTTAGTTTTTCTAACACATTTTACCTTCAAAAAATAAAGTGGATTTTGTCGAATTCCATATTTTCCTGGATATACAGCATTAATATATACAGTCAGAGAGAAATGTAGTAAAGTACCCAAAATAGAAAAAATAAATATAAATCCATTAGATCCAGTAATATTATATTGTATTTCTCCAGCGAAAAATATGTTTGACCATTGAATACCAGTTACTAAAAATTGTATACAATTAATGTTTTGAAAATTACAAAGTATTAATGCAAGTACTAAAAACACTTTTACACACATTGAACTTCATATGCATTTATTTCTTGAAAGAACCTATGTAATAATATATTTGGGAACAATATTCCCAAATATGGTATTACTGAAAAGACTTCTTCTCTTTCCAAATTTGTACGAAGTGTAAGAGCAACAGTATAAACAATTAATAGTGTTGTTACAACGAAACGTGCTAAAAAAAAATCCAGTATATAGTACAGTTATATTTCATTTCTTTCTATTTGATACATTATTTCAAGAAACATACGTTTTGAGAAATATGCAGCAACATGCATTCCAAATGATATTAAATGAGCAACGTGAGCTGTAAGTATTAACCAAAATATAAATGTATTACTATAATACAAGTAAGGATCAACATTTGTAGAGAAAGTATTCTTAAATAATATTATCATTGGTATTATATAAAAAATACTGAATACAGTGCCAGTGACTAGCCAACTTAATAAATTTTGATACTGTTTTACTCCATTCATTGCCATTAAAACATTTATACCGATGTACTTTTCTTTTGTTGCATAGTTTGTTTCTACGCAAAGTGGAAATAAAAATGCTATCACTGCAAATGTACATATCAACAGTCTTAATAATATGTCAAAATCATTTGTTTTAACATGTGGAGGATAAGGCATTCTTTGTATTGACACCTAAAATAAATGGAACAAGTAAATTGATATGAAGTATCAACAGTATCTGTACTTTTAATATTATGCACATGTAATACCTTTGTATTCATCATAGAATATGATGCTTTATGATTTATTAAGGTTTCATCAACACACATTTGTAATTGTACAAATGGTACTTGATCTAAATATATGCTACGCGAATTCCACTGAAAGTCGTCAAATATGTTTTGGAATAATACATTTGGAATTTTAACGGAATGCCTGATTTTGTACCTTATATCAGTTGTATTATACTGTTCAAATACAAGGCCAGTAACCTCGATACTAGGAGATTTAACTTGTAACTCTGTATAAGCATTAATCATATTATCCTCAGATGAAAAACCAACTATGTTTTCATGTGGTAATTTTAAACATATTCGGATATTATCCAAAATTCTTTTTATATATGAGTTTTGTGGTACATAGTACACTAAGTTTAAATCTCTATTTGTTTGTATTAATTCTTCTTTCATGTTTATAGGATAATATGTTGTTTCATTAATCACACGAGATGGTTGCACACTAAAATCTCTCACAAATTGTATCAATATAAAGAGAAGAATAGGTATTAACGATTGTAAAAATATTGTCGTTTTCCAATGCCTTACTCTAACTATTAAATTTTTATACAAAAGCAAGCCAAAGGTTCTTATGTTATTTGTCATTTTCAAATCTTGAAAATTTTACACCATATAAATCAAATTTTTCAAATCTTAATAATCTCTTATTGTTTGAAGAATCTCATAGTCTAATATAATCAATAACACTGTATATATAGTGTGCGTACTTGCACCGACAAGTTACACAATGCCATTGAAAGTTCATAAAAGTAGAATAAATAAATTATAAGAATTGATGTATGAATCATCATAGATGTTTGAAGAGTTTTCTTTATTTTCCAACTGCAATTTTTTAAATTGCTTTTTTGTTTTATTTCTTTATGATTGTCATAAAAGTTGTATCTGAAAGAAGATTCTTAGTATTATAAAATAATAATGATATTAGTTTAATTTTAAAACAATACAATATATGTACAATAACTATATTTGATATCTAAATATACGTGATACGATCAAATAATAATTCTGTATTCTTAAATAGCATTATATTAAAATAAAATTAATAAAAGAATATAAAACATATTTTATGAAATTATTAAGACTGCTGTAAATTGCGAAACCTCAATTTTAAATTAAACTAAATTCAAACTTTGATAAAATAAAAAAAATATAGTTCAAATAAGATTAATTATTGATGTTATTATTAATTATATAAATACCTAAGTCATGTTCTTTTATTAAATTTATAGCAAAAGTTTTATAAAAATAGTATTATTGCATTATGCACTTTTACATATTGCATACTTTTCATTAAAACACATAATATAAGCAAACACAACAATGTCCAACAATTCACTTTAGACACTTCCAGTTAGACGGTTTATCACTGAATACGAATAATTACCATTATTTTCTGAGTCGCACTGCAATTGAAAATTGACAACAAATAAGACACACTTATGTGGCATTCATATTCGTCAATACAGCTAAGTTTAGAATTGTCCGTAATGCCTCTACTAGATAGTGGTATGAGATAATATTATCTTTCAAGATATGTAATGACGAATAAGTAACTGACTTCGTCTGATATTCGTAGTAACATTTGGTAAAAAATGTGAGAAAGAAAAAGCAGCCTTAAGGTTAAGACATGCTGTCGTCAAATTATGACGTACGTGATAGCGTTATGCATAGTGAACTGTGGTATCGGGAAATCAAAACAGATGCATCTGGCTGTTAGCCAATAAATTATTGAGCGAGAAATACTTGAACATCGATTCACAAAAGACGTAAGTGCGTTCGAATTTCTTAATTTAAATTCAAATTTAAATTTAAAATTTAAGATGCGATATACATTTTCTTATTAAGACTAATGAAGCAACAGGCTAACTGTCGTTGAAGTTAATTTCTATCTGAATAATATATGATATGAAAGGATCAGATAAGAAATAAATAATTTAAACGATTACAAATTATATTTGTTGCAATTTTGATCGTTAACATATAATTTTCTGTTAGGTTAGATAGCGCATGTATATACTTGTAACGAACAATTTGTGTCGTGTTGAACGTATGAAATTCGGTCTGATAAAGTAAAATATATGAAAACAAATTGATGTCTTTAAATAACAATGTAAAACTCGCATGTTATTTAAACCTAATAGGAATATTCTTCCCGGTAATATTAACGCTTTTTCCATTGCACTTCTTTCATTAAGGAATTAATTATTTGTTATGCAATTTGCATTTTTCTTTCTTTTTTTGTTTTTCTTTTGTTTAATAGACAATGCCATGGATTGCTGTTATTCCAGCAGAGATGGAAGTCCCACAACTGAGAAAGAACCTTCGAACGTCTCTAGTCCAGAGATGTTTGATAGCGATGAAGAAGATGATAAAAAAAATAATGAACCACCAGCATATGAAGAACCAATAGTAGTTAGTCCTAAGAAACCTTCTCAAGCTGACTTAGTTGCAAAATCTGATAACAATTTACTAGCTAAAATTAACAAACTCCTAAGCGGTGTACCACCACCACCTAAACTTACAATTTGTAGAACAGATTGTTCAGAATTACTATTACGTATTTATGAGAATCAACATCTATTTTGGACATCATGTGTATTATCACAAAAAAACACACAACTAGATGTAAATAGGAAATCCCCAGAACAGCAGAAAGAAAATATTAGTACAAATAATTATCAACGTACCAAAAGCACATCTAGAAATTTAAGTAATGCTTTTGATGCTTGTGATCCACAATATCAAAGTAATATTATTAGTAATATAAATACAGTAGATTTAAATAACAGTCGCAGTGATAATTTTAGAGTAAAGAAAGTAGTTCCTAAAAATGAAAAAGGCATAGTCAATGCAAGTGAAACAAAATTGTTAAAGCCTGAGCTGGTACAAGTAACTGCAGTTGAGAACCAATTAAAACAAGAGTCTTTTATTGCTGCACCAAAACAATCGTTACTCTATTATACTATTAATGAGAAGAAAGCTGCCAGTTTGACATGGTCCGAAGCATATCATCATAAATTTCATGGAATACAGTGAGTACATTAATGTACCTTTTGCAGATAATAACATCTATGAGAAGGTATTTGATTGTGCCTTTATTTTAGTTATAACAGAAATAAAGCAATTGAAGAATTTGAAAACCTTACATCAAAGTTATGTGAAAGATATATAGGTGCTGAAACTCAATCCACTTGTACTGTTTGGTTTTCTAAACCAGCACCAGGAAGTGCCAAAAAACGAAATCTTCTAGCTAAACGTAATAATGGCCAAAGTCCAGGGAAAAGATTAAGTCATTTAACAAGAAGACGAAAAATATTTTCTAGCGCAAATTTACAAGGATTAGCACTTAACAATAAAAAACTTTTAGTATTAAATATTAAGTATGTATTGCATTTGAAATATCATATTTCAAATAAATTTTATTATTTAAAATATAATAACATATTTGTTTTGGTATAGAAAACCCACAGTTAAGAAAGGTAAGAGTCCACGTGGTAAAAGTCCACGAGGTAAAAGCCCGAGGAGAACACCTAGGAGTTCGACAAAGAAAAAGGTGGCTCGACGGCTCATTTTAGATGGACCCAGTCCATTGAAATCCAAGGTTGATACACCTAAACGCGCGCTCTTTCAAAGTCCCCCTCCTGACCGAGCTGGTCCGAGCAAGTCGCTTACAAGTAGATCGAACCCGCAAAGTATTAAACGCGCGCTATTTACACAAAATACCAAGGAGAACAATGCTGAAGGAAATCAGAAGGTAGCTATTGAAGAATCAAGAAAAAGGAAAAGTGAAGAAGAATTAGAAGGTCCGCGGTGTAAATGGGCAAAAAGCTTATCCTTTGACTGCTCTCATGAATTGCATAATAATACAATGTCTTCATGGGATAGGCACTCATCTAGTAATATAATTGAAAAAAATAAACCATCTTTGAATGAAGGAAGATGTGAACTTAGTGACACTCATAGAAAGGTATATTTTTTCTTTTCAAATATTTTAAAATAATTACTTTTTATCGTAATGTAATAAAAATACGTATGTTTAAGAAATTACTATGGGCAGTAGCGGAGGCTTTACGAGATAAAGGAATAGGTATGACTCATCCACAATTCAAGCAGTATGCTACAAATTTGGCGCGAACTATAAAAAAACTTATGCCTGATCTCGAGAATAAGAATATTCCTCGTAAACCAGGAAGTACAAGTGATCGTATGTTAAAATTAGCAAAATATCACGTTTTGTTTGTAATCGATGCGAGACCAACTGATTGACAATACTCATTTATATAATAAAAATAAAATTTTACTTAACTTTGCGCGAAATACGTTATTTATCACAAAGATATCAATGATCACATATTGATATTTACACGTCGAGGTTGCATATGTATGAACAATGAATTTTATTTATCTGAATATAGTGAGATATTGTATTGAAATGTATTATAACAAATTTGGATAAAACATTAATGCGTGATGTGTGAATGTTAGAACTGTTTATGGAATATTAAGATATTTTTTACTATATAAACATAAACATAAACTGAGAAGGTTGTTTTTAATATGCCTATTTTTTATTAGCGATAAAATAGTATATATATATATATATATTTCACAACTTATAAATAATTAATAAAAGGTGCTTCTCTGAAACAAAACATAATTTGCAATTAATAATTTTAGAAACAACGCATGTGTACATATATATCAATCATACCTAACATATGGTTGTATCTAAAACGTTTAAGGGGCGAGTAAAAAAATAAAGACTAATCGCATTGCGTTCGCGATGCTTGTTTAATCTTCGGCTATTTATTCCGCATTTTAGTGACCCACCCTGGCAATTACTTCATCTAATATTTGCGTTAATTCCTTATTTTCTTTTGTCTTCTGTTCGACTAATTCGGTCAATGAATTGCTTTTCAGCTCTGCTTTCCTTACCATTGCATGAAGTTTTACTGTTTCATCTTCATGCTGTTTTCGTATAGCATCCAATTCAAAATTAGCTCTGAAATATTTTACAGATGTATATATACCGTTTCTTTTCTCTTTCTTTTGTATTAAAGCATTGTAATTTTTGTAGATACTTACTTTTCAAGCTCGGCCATAGCATGATTCTTTAATTGATCGTACCGTGTTTCCAAACCTTTTATCGTTTCCATGTTCTCCTGAATGCTCTCTTTCAATACTGTTTCATTACTTTTATACGCGGACATGATACCTTTAAGTCTCTCGTACTTTTGATGAACGTCATTAAAAGCAGCCTCCGTATTGCTTAAATGAACATTTGTAACTTGTAATTCTTCTTGGAGTTTTGCTTTCTCTTGTTCAAAATTTGTACGATCTCTTTCTCTTTCGGTGAACAGTCGACTAATCGATTTTTCATACTCTTCGACTACGACCCTAAAAATAATATCCCCTATTACTTTCATGGCATCAAAAAAAAGAAAGAAAAAAAACAATATTACACAGATAAAATATAACTTACGTCATCTGAGATGTACTTTTTACCTCCTGCGCTATTTGTGCTTGTAATTCATTAATTTTTTCTTGAAAAGCATTCTTTTGCTTCTCTAATTCACTCTCATACTCCTTCTTTTGTTTTTCTAGCTCTTTTTCTAATTGTAGTACAGTTGCCCTTACTAATTCTAATTTCGATTCTTCTGCAGGCTGTTCCTATATAATAGAAACATAAATATACAGATTCATCCGCCGTTAGGAAATATATATGAAATATGTTGGAAACTATAACGTACTTTGCTAGCCATTTTCTCTTGAAGCTCATTCGTCTTTTGCGTCATATTTGTAGAAATCGGATTATAAAAAAGTACCCTATCTAGAGCAGCTATGGCAGGATTACATTTATAAGTATCAATATTCGCCGGTACGTTTCCACTTTTGCCGTTTTGTTCCTCGTTGGGGATTGGAGATATGGGCTGCATATTCCTTTGGGGTAACATACTGGTGTCTGCTACCAATGGATCGAATTTTACATACAAAGACTCAGCCCTCAAACGATTGACAGTTTGAGAATTGCCGTGATTTATCAAAAAATCGAAGCTCGTAGGATCTTGGAAGACTGCGATATAAAATCACTATTAATAAACACCCATCGAAATCGAAGGGATTTCACACTAGAAACACTCACTTTCAGATGTCGCGGTGATGAAATTATCGTTTTCCTCTGGGAAATCCAATGAAAATTTAAAAATATCATTGGCAACCTGTTCAGCAGCAGATTGCAGCTCTTCGAAATTCGGCTGCTCGATATCCAATGTAGCTAGCGTGGTGCTTTGTCGTTGCGGCTTAAACTCTGTGTACTGTTCCACTTCCGGTATAGTCTCCGAAGTCACCAAAACATCATCAATGGTAATAGTAGTGTCTAATTTATCTTCAGCAGACAGGTCTGCTTCTGTCTTGCTTTCTTCCTCCTTTATCCCATCTATTGCGTCTGTCTCTTCCAAAACAACCCCATCCTTTTCACCGGGAGATTCATTTGGCTTTCTAGTTTCTATCTCTTCCTTCTTAGGAGTAGTATTGCTTAGCTCGAAGCTTTCTTCCTTTGGCAAAGGTTGTTCGACGTTACTAACAACGATATTGCTGCTCTCGACCTCTTGACAATCGCTTTTAATAGCGGAATTCTCTAAAATTTCAAGCGTTTGCGGTGTTAAAGAGAGAGGAGTGTCCTCCAAACGAACCTGTCTATACTCTGTCGGACTATTGCTTTTATCTTCTTCGACGGGACTCTTCGCTACGATACGCGGAGATGAGATTACAGCTGCAGCAGAATCATTCACGGGGGATAATGACCTCGGCGGATTCTTCACAATGCCTTCATCCTCTTCGGCGTTATTATTGCTTTCGTTTAACTTTGAAGAATCTGTGCTGTTCTCTTGCAAAGAAATCGTCGGTATACTAGGCAACGAGAGCTCTTCCGCATATTCCGCGAACGTAGACGTCGAGTTACATACGGAATTCGCGACGGTACAAGGTATAAAATTCAGAGACAAAGAATGAATTTCACCCGAGTTATTCTCTAACACGTTGGATTGCACCTCTTTAGAGACATCCGCGATTTCTTTCCTAGGTGATAAGCATACCGTTGTATTCAAGTTAGACCCCTCTGCGCTATGAGTCTGTGGCAGTGGAACCTCGTCAGCTTTGTTCGCGAAGCTGTTATTCGTTTGACGATCACTGCTGTTCAATTCATTGTTTCTCTTAGGAGAAATCGACCTCCTCCCTATAGTTTCCTCTAATTTTATAAAGCTATGCCTTCTGTTCGCTACAGGGGAAGGTTCCCTGATGCAGATGCTGGTTAGAATAGGTCGTTCCTGCTCGTTCTCCGAGCAATTGATCGAGCACGTGGAATCGCGTGTCGTCGAATTACTTTCAACGGTTTCAATCGTCTTCTGGGAGTCTGTCAGAGAGGTGTCGTTGACGGGACTCCTGGTGAGATTGGTAAAATCGTCGGTAGCTGACGCGAACGTTTGATCCTGGCTGAAGTCTTGAGAGTTCTGCAGAGTATTGTACGATTGTTCGTCGTCGCTGTTCAAGTTTATATCCGCACAGCCGGCAATCAGGTCTTCTAGGCCAGATATGTTCGAGTTCACGTAAGACTCGTTGAAAATCTGGCTAGGGCTCTGAGGTATGAAGTCTGGGCAGATACCGCTGCTGCTCTTTGTGCTTAGAGTGCTGTTGAGACTCTGGAAACTGCTGGCCGAGGACAGACTTTCTGCAGCCGAGTAGCTGATCGATCCAACGTCGGCGAACTCGCGAGCGAATCGAACCTTCACCTCATGCTCCGCAATTTTCGATGCAGAATTGTCGGTGCCGCTCTAAAAAATACAAAACAGAAAGGGTACATGTCGTTAATCGAGCTGTGATCGTCGTTACACCGGACTGGTGTAATTAACTTCCGTCCCCAATTTCGAATCGTGCGAAAAAAAAATTAAATTCGACGATCGATCGCGAGTCCCAAAAATGAGATATAATGACAAATCTCCGGACACCGATGGCGAAAGCTTGGAAAACGTACGCGCGAGCGTGAACGAATCTCGACGAATCTCGATAACGATGCCGCAACCTCGCGAATCAACCCTGAACTCGATCTCCGGCGGGCCTTACACGCGCGTTAATTAACGCGAAATATATTCAGCCGTAGCTTAACGCTCGAACGAGCCCAAAGAAACTGCATCTGCTGTTGGCAATTGACGAAGGCGAGAGGTGCGCGCGTTTAATCGGGAGGTTTCCACGAGAGTCTAGAGGGAAAATACCGGCGGCGTGGGCGACGGCGATGGCGACAGCGACGTCCTTCCCGGGATCGCCGCGGCTTTGTGCAGCAGTTTATTGATATACTCCATATTTCCTCGCGGACAAACGTGGACGATGATACGCGTTCGATGAACAGTCGTTGTTCACTGAGAAAACCCGCGCGTCAGCTGATCGAGTTGGGGCTCGTGAATTTCTTTCAGAAATTGCGCAACTTCTTCGCCGCTCGGACTAATTATAAAATATACCGGCAGTACGGGGAGCGGGAGATGGGATTTTGTTTTGCTGGATCTCGCGCCAGTCTCGGCCTCGAATCCATGCCAAGAACAGTTATGAGTGGTTTGCTCGCGACAAAAAGGTATAGATCTCGTCTATTCTGCGATCGCGTTTCGTCATGGGAACAGCCTCTGTTCCACCGTCGTCCACATGGTCTTCGATGATAGACCAAACTTCAGTTTCGAGTGTGGCCATCCTTCCTGTGAAATTTCTTCGAATCCGTTTCCCTACGTCGCGCTAGAAATCTCTCGAGAGAAATGATCGAAGGAGAACCCGTTACAAAGACCCGCGATGTTAAAGGGAATCAGTGAAACAGGACTGGCTGCCTATGTCTTCCGATCCTCAGCCTTTAACGGTGTGTATGTATATCGCTTCGTATTCGCGATCACGAATGAAGGAGTAACGAGAGGAACATAACGACCGTGGAATAACGCGTTTTAATCCGCTGTAAGGAGGCGAGAAATCGGTGGAAGATTAGTCGAAAAATTGGAACTCGATCTGGATCTTCTGGTTACTTGGTTTGAGTGATTTAAATACGAAATCTATGCGATCAGTGGAGGGATTGCCGAGATTAGAGACATAGGTGTTTCGCGATGGTTACCTTGTAGATGAAATTCCCCATGACTTGCCGTAGGACCTCCACTTTCGGCTGTCACTGCTGGCCGATATGAGGCCATATTTACACGCGGGTTCACGGAACCCCACGTAGTGAACTTCTTTACTTTCTCCCCGCCTATATATCCTCACCCCTGACACGTTTATTTCCGACGACACGGCGCATCTTTCGTTTATCATTCACCCTTTTCGCGGTCTCTCGTCTATCTTTTTTCTCTCCTTTGCACGCGTTTCCCTTTTCGTCTGGCCGGGCTCTTGTCGGGAGACGAGAGAAAGAGAGAGAGGGAGAGAGGAAAGAAAACTGGTGGAACGACTTATTTTCACCTGTTTATAACTTCGCGCGTTTGATCGGCTCGCGTGTATAATCACTCGGTGAAAAAATTCGCGTTAGATATCATCCTCTGGAATATATCGAACGTACGATTCGCCGATTTTCAAGAATTCGCTAATTCGCCGGTATCTCAACGTTCGGACCAGTTATCTACGTAAAAAAATCTCACTCTCTCTCTTGACTAACTTCTTGCTTTTTCTTTCTCGCTCCGTTCGTTCTCTTCTTTTTCTTTTTCTTTAGTTTAATCGAATCTTCTAAGACTTATCTCGAAAATTTCACTGCGAGGTCTCATCCATGAAATCGAAGCGAGAGAAAACGAAGACGATAGATAAAATGTTATTATTCCTGGCGTAATCCCGTTGCCAATTACGAATCATACGAATCCTGCGTTTAATTAAGACGTCGGAGCATCGCGGCTCGTTTCTAATCGGATTAAACGCACAAAAACAGATCGCTCTAGCGCCGCGGACTAACTTTTCGCGTGAAACAAATGCGTTTAGAAAGTAGAATACACAAACCGATCCAGCACGCTAAACTAAACATTATGTACCTATCGCTCATGTTGTACGCGTGTTCTTTCACGGAGTAAGAGATTAATTCCATGAATATTAATGTCGCCGTTTTTTTTTTAAACCTGCTCGTGTTGTTTCTCTCGTAATTATGTCATTATTTACACCGTTTTCATGAATCATGTTTTCACCGATACGCCATTATCTCATCGGGTACGCTATGACAAACAGCGCGAATCGCGTTAGAATTGGTCGGAAATATTTGGAATTATTCATCCGGTGTCTGGCCATTTATAATTTACGTGGCTAATGGCGGGCGCCTCTCGAGCAGAGGTAACAAACGATTACGGGTAAAAAACAGGCGTCGCGATCTTCTCTCCTATGTTAATTAAAAGAGAAACTTTGTTTCCGGTAGACTAGTCTCGTTCACGCTTCGATTCCGCGGAAAAAGGATACATTCAATCCCGTGCGAAATCGGGGGATGATGTACCACGTGATAAACAGGAATGACGCTTAATATAGATAGGGCCGGAGGCTGACATGCAACAAGGCAGTTAACGTTCGGCCATTTATATCTCTCGATATCAATTAAAGCCTCCTCGAGGTGGAACGAATCGTGGAAATCGATGACTCGGCACAGAAAACTGAAACGCGTCGCCAACAATTGAATTTGGGTCAGTTTACGTGTCGTTCTCGTGACACCGGGCCACTTGCTTCTCGATTACCACGAATTTCACGCGTATCCCGGATATTTTAAAACCCCTTCGCCTCTGTTTCCAACACGTTCCTCGTGTTTCTGCGAAATACGTCGCGGGTAACTTCGATCACGGACCAGCGGTGGAATCGATTTCGAACGTATAGAAACGTATAGAAACGTTCAAAGACGACGGTCGTGTGACATTTGTAGAAATACGAAAGCACGGAAGCACCGCGACATTCTGATAAGCTGACAATGAATAACGTCCTGGAGTAGCGTTGCCACTTTTTATCTATAATAAACACGATACGACGTATTTTTACGCGAACAATGCAGGACGATGCAACGAAAACAAAGCGCACCGTTATAGGCGCGATAAGAATAGCAGACATTTGTATTTTCCTTAGATTTTTAACGAGCAATATAGAGAAGCAGATGATGCACGGTTTCACCTCTTATGGGTAATACTGTATAACGTGGAACTACGGAATATAACGTCGCACTGGAGATTAACAGCGGCGATTACTCGATTCCTTGACCGTCTCGAATGATAAGGACATTTCCATGAACCGTGACAGACCGTGGATTATTATTATACCGTAGCGCTTTTACTGGTTAAACCTATCGTATAAAGTGAACGTGTTCGCTCGAGCTCACCGTACACGAAGCGTTCAAGCGAGCGAACCGATGCAATCACAGGCAATTCCCTTCGAAACTCGAGAAGCTCGTGCTCTCCTTATTCGGCGTATTCTTGACATCATCGGCAGACCACAACACGTACTATCGTTATGACTCATTCCCATCTGGTAGCGGTGACAGAGAAAACCAGAGACATTTCTCTTCCAAGGGGTGTGTCTCTCTCTCGCCCCCTCTCTCTCCCTCTCTCTTGCTCTCATCCCTGTATCTTTTCTCCGTTCGTTTGAGCTGTCTTCGACATCGATTTCAATCTACGACGGAGACGGAACATCCCGCGGCGTGAAGTTTGTTTGATAGCATTCGATAGAAATGGACGTTAAAAGCTAGGAGCTGCGGGAAACTAGGCCTAGGCAAGGGATCACCCTCTCGCAGCCTGCTGGTCTCCGGCGCAAAGATTCGCTGGAAGACACTCACCGAACCTGACACGATCAACGGAGGATGATATCTCTGGTGAAAATTCTAATATTAGCGCAGCGCATTCTCCAGTCGATACTCTAGACATCCACTACTACCACTGACTAGCCGCAACGGCACGCGACACCATACCTGCACGCGTGTGTACGTGTGAACGCACCACGACCACCGCGGTGGAGCACGGCGATGCTGCCAAAATGCGAGCACCTTACCTTTCGAGAACCGCGATTCTGCCAATCCGTCGGGAGTGTTGCGGCTAGATCGCGTCCACCATCGAACCAACTGTTTCTAGGTCGTGAAGGATGATCAACGACGTGAGAGTCATCGCCACCGTCTTGCCACGATGATACGCGTAACTAACACTTGCTGCTTGTAGGCCGCTGTCGTAACGCTGAACCGCGCACACGCCACACGGGCATTATGCTACAAAGATCACCAACTATGGAAGTGGTGGGACACGATTCATGGCACCGGATGGTGCGACGGCGTGGCGCTATCTAGAGTGACATGTGGATACTCGTTAATCGACTGTTCGATTGCTGAGTAGGTAAACAGCGAGCGGATAAGTGCTCGGGTTAAGCCTTGAAAAAAAGATTCGCAACCTGTTTCAAAGAATTCTACGATATCTGTAGATGTAAAGCGGAGAAAATAACGGAGAGACTGAATAATTATCGAACAGAGCGTTTTTTTCTTTAGGCGGGAAAGATTTTCCTGGAATTGCAATATCTGTTGGAAAGTTACATTATTATTGCTCGTGATATGTATCCTATAATGTATGGGTAATCACGATATTCTTAATCTTAACTTTATTCATCAACACTTTCTCTTACGCAGAGATAGTTTCGCGTCGAGTCTAATTCGAACATGATCCAGCCATTGTGCACTGTAGATTAAAATTATGAAAATCAAGAAAATGTCGAGAACTTAATGAAACCGGATAAATAGAAAGCCTTGGTATAAAATGTTACAAGTGCTATCGCCCAAGTACCCAAACTGCAAGTAAGAATATAAACAAAGACGCATCGTGTTTTTACAATAATCTGAAGAACCGGTTTCATTTTTGTAGTACTCGGAACAAACCAGTTTCTGGTTCATGTACGAGAAAAGAGCATGCATCCATGTATGAATGTATTTTAAGTATTTTTGATTAGTAAACTAACGTGTTATATGTTTTAACTGTACATCACTTAATTAATCATTCGGAGCACGTGGTAGATATTATATCTTCGATTGTGATATACAGTTACATATGCGCCAAATATCTTTCAAATATACCACACACGCGTGTACTATAAATAATTTCACAAATTATATACGGGTATACGTTTTTTCCAGACATCGAAGAAAGATATTCCCACTCGGGAAGCAAAGCTTATTTTCGTTTCAAGGTGCTCCTGGAGATTCAGAGTTTATTTATAGGATTCTCCTGCACAACTGTTTGCAATAAAAACAGAGAGAAAAGACAACCGAGTAAAAAAAGGAATGATAAACCGATAAGAACGTTGAATATGTCGACTTAAAGTTCATTGTCATGCGCATTGCGAATACGTTATCATTCGCAGGGAAAGTGTATAAATACCTTGCGACGAGGAGGTTGCATAGGCGGCGAATTATGAAGGGATGCAGTGATTTCCCTGAGTACTACCCGGGTGCCTTCGCGAACTGAACAATTGGTATTCCTTGGACTTGACATTCTGGTGATCGTTGTTGCACTTTTCGTGTATGCAAACGCAATAGATATTAAATCGAATCGTGAAACGTTTTGCGTATGGAGCAAAAAACACTGGAAATTGTTAATCCTAGCATTTACACTGCATGTTCCTTGGCGTTACGAACAAAAGACACGACACCCTTTAAACATGTATTCGCAACAATTATAAACTTCGCAGCACTGACAGTTAATGGAATATTAAAACAAGTAGAAGGATTTATCTTGTTGAAATTGCACGCACACGTTTCTCGATATAGCCGCCGTTACAATGTTTAGCACACAACCGCTTTCTTAACGGCCGTCTGGCATTTGACAACTTGAACGTAAACGCCATAGCCAATCACATCGCGCTATTGCGTTTCGAAATCAGACACGGTGGCGCTACGTTACCATTTTCTGTTGTCGGTAATATCGGTTCCGACATTCGGTTCATTGTCGGAAGTGTAACTCGTCAGATTCGTAAAACCATGTATTATTATAATAAATTAAACTTTTATACGTTCGTACGCTTCCAAGAAGAAAAAAGTCGTTTGATTAATGTCCAGATTTACAAATATTTATTGTCAAATTTTTCATACAAATGTGTATAAATGACCGCGTCACTACATGCAAGGCAGTGTAAATTGATCACGAAGTTTTAAATCTTAGTTCAATAATTAGTAGTCTTGTATTTTCACTCGTGCATTCATCCCCTCGCACCCTTCCGTTCTCTCTTTTTTTTTTTTTTTAATTATTAGTATTTCACAGTATACATATACATAAAAATACATTCACCCGGCTTAATAACGCATTGTTATAATACGTTGCGTTAAAATAAAGCAAAATATATAAAAGAATACTATTCACAATGCTCTCCTTAGCTCAGTACTAATAAAAACAGTTATTTTTAAGGACACTATTTGCAGACACTAATGTCGTCTAGATTTATGAAAATAGTAATCATTACTAATTCTCCCTAATATAATAATATAATGTATTATCAAGTTTCACTGCATGAATATAATCACAGAAGATAGCCATAGGCTTTCGTGTAAGTTTACATTCCTCTATGCAAGGCACTTCTCTTAAACGTCCACAATAAAACAAGTAATATTAAATAAATTCAGTGTCACTGTGGACACTACTACAGAAAATGGTTAACACCTTGTACTGTATGTCTTACTATTACAAGATAAATATCATCGCTCAAAGACAATGAATTTTAATGGGGAGCACCGTATTATTTACGATAATATACAGTATATACTGCCATTATCGTGCACTTATGCAATCCCGTACTTCATAGCACATTGTGCAACTTTATACAAGGCAAAACTGTTTCAAGCAGTTAATGATATTTCCTAACAGACATATACATTACTATGTTTAATTAAAATCATTCACCAGCAATTAGTAAATGAAACACTTAACAAAGACTATGAAATATTTATAAATATTTGATTACGTATATGGGTGTAACTGCGGTGGAGGACGCGACGGTGTCGTGGTAGAATTCTTTTGACTACTAGATGGTGGTGTTAAAAGACCACTTTCATTTGGACTCTGTCTACCAGATTCGAGATTAGAGTCAGATTCATTTGTGTCGGTAGAAGGAATTTCATCTACTAATCGTTGTTGTGCTCTTTCCAGCATATTTAAATCTACTACATGAGTTTGTATACGATGTGATTCATCCATTACTATGTTAGGCACTGTTGCCTTAAGCCCAGATCCAGAATGAGACTCTACAGGTGTTATTGTAGACCTTAGAAGGCACTGAGAATCTTCTTCAGCAGCTGTTATTGCAAAGGGGGTAAGCCATTTAACACAGAGTGCAAGCTGCTCCCATGGAATACGTGATACTCTTAAGGCACATTCCCTTCCTTGTGTGTGGTAGATGGCTGCTGCAGCTATGTGACTATAAGGGAATTTCAAACTTCCTTCATCCAATGTAGCTAGATCTAATAATTGAGCTGCCTGAGAATATTGTAAACCTCCATATTGTGGATAAATAAATGCATTTGGTCTAGACCAATCTCCCGATTCAATTTGCATATAAATATTAAGCCAGCCAGGGGCAGTGACTGGGGATAAATTCCACCCAAGACCTTTCAAAATTACTAATTCTTTTCCTAAGATTTCTTCCTCTGTGCATGCTCCATCAGTGACGTATGCAAATTCTGCTATTTTGGGTGGATATATTTCTTCGACCTGTAAAAGAATTATTAATCATTTATTTAAAACTTAGTGTACAGAAAACTAAAATATATACATACCTTGGCAGCTATAAAGAGACATGTAATGCCTATTAATTGTAATTGATTTTTGGGTACATTTTGATGAATGGACAAATATCTGTCTATGTAATCCATTGCTAGATAATAAGTCTCTCTATGTAGCTTATATACTTCACAGACTTCAATCAACCAATCTAACAAAATTGCCCGCATTCTTGGTTGTAATGTTGGATGCCTTTGGAACATTTGTGGATTCCTTTGAGTAATGGTCTTTTGATCTCCCAAACACATAAGAGACCAAACTTGAGAGCCATCAGCCCATGGAAATGATGGTAAAGGACTTGGTCTATTTAATGTATTATTAGAAGAAGATGGCGTTAAAAAACATGTTGCAGTTCTTAATTCAGACCATGTGGCTGGTTCTTGTTGCTCTTTCAATGGAGACACTTGATGTGGATTACATGAATTTTCTAATGAATGTACTGTATGACATGATTCTGCATATGATACATGTGATAGTGCTGGTATTTTACTAGGCGGGTATACATTTTCTGAATCTTCAGAAATTTCTGTTGCCCGTCTTTTACGTTTTGAAGTTTGTGTTACTACTTTGCCTCCTTGTAAATAAGTCTGTGATTTTTTCCCATGTAAACTAGACAAAGGAAGAAAATGATCTTTTATTCATATTATCATAATAACGTTAAATGCTTTCTTATATCAAATACAAAACTTCAGTGCCTTTGTAAGGCAGATAAAACTATTTTTGGAAGAGAACAGAATTACGTTCTAATTAACGTCTAACATCTTTTTATAGTTATGCATGTTCGATATTAGTTCTATACCTTATGGAAATTGTTCACAAAGTATTTATAAAACCATAAAATAAAAATCTATGCTTATACTATTCGTACAGTAATATTAAAACTTCTAAAAAGTGAGAACTAATTAAAGAAGGTTATACATGCATATTTCTCCATTTCTTTTTTATTTGGGAAGTACAGGAAATTGCTGAGATCAATTGAATTTATTTCAAATAGATTTAAAATGTTTACGACAAAATATAGAAAGGATCGAATGAAATTTTAAGACCAAATGGAAAGTCGTTTGCTCACCTCGTCTGTGGCATTTTGCTTCGGAATTGTCGACGTGTTCAAAAAATATTCGGACGAGAATGGCCCTTTTTAATATGAACACAGATTTGTTGGTGTTTTAATTGAATGTTTGCTTAATTGTTATAGCATATGCTCGGTAATTTTGCCAGGAAAATGCCGAAAAGTAAAAGAGCGCGCAAAGCTCACACGCACCCGATCGCCATAATGCACGTATACTTGGCTGCGTTTGATTCAATATTTTATGTCATAACTTTTTAATCGCAAAACGTTTTGTAGCACGAAAATTTCCTAAAGTCTTTTCTGATACAGTTTCAAGCCTCGAGATATCACAGAATGGTAATTCTTCAAAAAAATACGGGACGTGGAACTCGAAGCGCGGGAGACCAGCGCGCGAAACGATGACCAACCCCTGCTTGCAATCTGCCACTGTCACGCCCTCTATATGTATAACATAACCTCAAAGGGGCAAAAAAATTCTAAATTTTCAATGAATAGCTTCTTCGAAGTCCTATTGTTTAATTCCAACACATAAACACTATTACTTTCATATACGTGCACTGAATTTAAGGGCTTCACAGACGTGGCGCAACGTTGGCGTCCTATGACAGACGTCTCGTTCTCGTTACGCTTTTACGAGGTAAAATGTTGTAAAAACTCATTTAAATCACAGTTTAGTAACCAGCAGAAGTATGTTTTACGCGAACAACGCGACACACTCGTATTAAAACATTAAATATTACGTATAGACGATGAATAAATCCAAGGAGTCACAGCACCCACGCGTTCTGCGCATCTATGTTTCCCGCTCGATTTTACCACGACTTTTTCAAAGAATTTGAGAAAATACTATCGCACTTAAATACACCATACGCAATTAAGCTAAAACAGATACATAATCGTGTTAAGACGGGTATATACACGTAAAATAATGCTTTTGAATCGCGAACTGAAGTTTACGAATTACTTTCGCGGGAACGCCAAACCTGTGGGCACCGGTCGTGTATTGAGGCGCTGCTGTGCAATAGTATAAGCGATTCCTATTGGTCGCCACGAAGAGCACAGCTGGCGCTCAGCTGATCTGTCGTACACATACAAATATCTATCAATGCATGCATGCATTTACGCCCTGACCACGCGGGAAATGTGCGCGCGTAAATTGTTTTTTCTATAAGACGCAGTCATGAATCATAGAAATAAAAAGAAAAGGTATTTTAGCATATACAATATCTCTATATATATTTTAAATTAATAATTTCAATATGTCTCTTGAAATATACAAATGGATTACTTAATCGAATATAAGGTGTATGACCGATAGTTCAATTTAAAAAAGACTTCCTAGCGGTATAATATATTTATGAATTGACGAATACTGCTAATATCGATACGATGGAATAGAGCTTCTAATTTATTATAAAAATATAATCACAGACAAGATATAGCGTAGATCTAACATCATATGGAACTTTGTATTACATAAACTGAAATACCGATCTCGCAAAAAAATCAATGGTTATTTTGCGCCCTCTATGATTTAGAATGACTGTATTAAAAATTACATTTACCTTCCCCGCCAAAATAGTAGGTAAAATTAACAGACGAGAAATATCCCTTTTTATGCATTCCCAAAAAAGATAAGGTATAAAAAAAGAATGATAGGCGGAGTTTTGTTATGGTAAATTCTCAAAAGCATAAATTTACAGTAAAAATGAGAAAACTAGTAAATTATATATTAATATAATAGTTGAATTTATAACTCCAGTGACGATAGAAATCGTGCACTCGTAATATATATATATAGATTTCTAAGCATGTAATTATATTTTATTTAAATGTAATACCAAATAAATTGGAAAACAATCAAAGTAATTTCAAAATACGAATGCAACAGATAAGGGATATTAACAAACACCCCTAGCTAGTTGATAGCCCTAATTCATTCAATTCACATTCGATTTTTCCATATAATTTAAAATAAAATTTGTGAGTAAAATAAAGAAATAAAATCTCTGTTGTTATACCGTTAATTAAAGCGTAATCTATTTCTAGAAAATTTAATTACTACAAACATTTTGTATCATAAGTTTCTAATCTCTACTAAGTTTATAATCACACTTGTTACTAGCTTTAATTCTAAACATAGTGTTGTTATCTTATTCTGTGTTAAATTAATAATACTGGAAATAACACGAAAATAATAAGTGTGAAAAAATGATAAGTATGATTACTACTTTTTATGCTGCTCTCTTTTATCAACTGATCATGCTGTTTCTGATAGTGACTCATGTATGGCGCTTTATCGCACATGTAACTTTAAGAATCAGTCAGCTATCTATTTTAATCATTTTCAATGCTGTTCTTATATTTTCATATATTTATTATTTATTTTAAAAAGTGTACATATAAAATGATAATAAAATTACATTTTATGTAATTATCGATAATTATAATATATTTTTATAATTTTGGTGATTTGTATATCTCATTTGCTACTATATATAAGTTTCAATAACTGTGAATGTACAATATCCTCGAAATAAGATAAAATTAATAAGAAAATAATTTATATTTAAGATAATGTTATATTATTATATATATATTTGTCTTTTCATTGTTAATATCATATTGAAAGATGCCTTGTTTATCAAGGTACGGGGTCCATGATGATAAAATCCGACACTGCTCTTGGTAGAGAATGTTGATAATCAGTTGGCAATCCTCGGTGATAGTGTCACCGTAGCATGGGGTACTTGACCGAGGTAGACAGCCCTGGTTTTCTGGAAATCGTCAGTGGTCCGGGGCCATTAAACGCGTTATATGTGTATTGCAATTTGATCCCGTAGCGCTCGGTCGGAGAGTAATTTACGCGAATTCCTGGGCATCCGGGTCTCTGCAGGTGGGCCTCCAGGATTTCTTTTCACGTCTGATGCCTTCGGTGTCGCAGCAATTGCTTCACCGTTTCATTGTTCGCATAACATTCAAGACCTGTCACATCGAACGTTTGAGAAAGACGATCTTTGCTAATATTGTTCTGCTGACTTTAGCTACGTATGTAACACCTTTTTTTGTACTTTATCAGTTCATTTCTTTCGTTCTATAATTGATTAATCTCCGATCCCAGTATCGGAATAAAAATTTCATTTATACTCTGCCAATGACCGTTTTTTTTAATCCGAAGTTTTTTTTATTATTTAGCTTGTTCAATCAAGAAATTATAGTAATCACGTTTATAGGACGTAAATGTACGTGAGCTTTTAAGAGGTAATGCAGGGCATAATGCCAGTTAAAACAAAATCTCGTGTTCCTGAAAATATGGGCATCACAGGTGGATTGGTGGATGCTAGAGACAAGCAAGTGTTAAAGGAAGCAGTGGAAGCAGTTGTTAACAGCTTTGCTAAACACACTCAAGGCTATGGAAGAGGTATAATTTTCCTTTATTTCAGATTAAATATTTTATATGTAAGTGTATATTTTTCTTATAGTGAATGTGGTTGAGGCTTTGCAAGAATTTTGGCAAATGAAACAAAGTAGAGGAACTGAGCTAAGAAATGGAGCATTAGTTATTTATGAATCTGTACCTGGCACCAGTCCGCCTTATGTGTGTTATGTAACTCTACCTGGAGGATCTTGCTTTGGTAGCTTCCAGAATTGCCCCACTAAAGCAGAAGCCCGTAGGTCAGCAGCAAAAATTGCTTTGATGAACTCTGTTTTTAATGAACATCCGGCACGTAAAATAACAGATGATTTCATAGAGAAAGCTGTTGCAGAAGCAAGAGCTAGCTTTGCTAAGCCCTCTGCTTCTTCTAATAGTGTTGGCAATCAAACGCAGGTACATCCTGAATTTGAATCTATGAGTATATTTATTGTTTATAGAAACCAATTTATCGCAATGAATGGTTCAATTTCTAGGGTAATGGAGATGAAAAAGAGGATCCAAATACAGGTATAGGCGCGTTTCGTTTTATGTTGGAATGTAATCGCGGGAGAACGATGTTAGAGTTTCAAGAATTAATGACGGTTTTTCAATTACTTCATTGGAATGGATCTTTGAAAGCAATGAGAGAAAGGCAGTGTAGTAGACAGGAAGTAGTTGCTCATTATAGCCACCGAGCTTTGGACGATGACATGCGCAGTCAAATGGCATTAGATTGGGTAGCAAGAGAACACGAAAGCGGCGGCGGCGTTGTCGCTATGGAATTAACGTTGGCGGAAAGAGAACTCGAAGCGGCACGTTTAGCTGGAAGAGAACTTAGATTTCCTAAAGAAAAAAAAGATATATTAATGCTTGCACATGCTCAAGTATGTCCTCAGTGATTTTCACAGAGTGATCGTGCAATTTACACGCAAAAGAAGAATATGAAACTGGTTTTGCAAAAGCTGGTGTTAGGGGAATATATATTTTTTAATGACATACAATGTCAATATACTGTGAAATGCTTTATTGTTGTCTAGCATTGAGACACATAATTAATTCCGTCCTTTTTATGAAGTACTTTTGGTGATAATAGAATACTAATGGAATTATAAACTTAATGTATTTTTAAGAATACCTTAAGCGCGTGACTGCCATTATAAACTGCGGTAAAATGATACGTACAGGATAAATCATTCAAATCAAAATTAATCATTAATTGTATATAGATATATTTTGATACAAAATCTTGTCTTCCGTTATGATTTTATGCAGTTTTTCCTATAATCATAGCATTACATATGTTCGGTACATAGCGAGAATGCTTGGTGATATATTGCTTGCCTGAGAAATAATATCAAAGAGATATGAATGATTTTTTTATCAAAACATTATTTCATATGTTTATCATTTACGAAATCATTGTTCTACGTTATATATTTACATGATATTTACAAAACATGGGCACATTTGCTGTACTTAAATACAGTTATATACATGATATAAATTGTTTTAAAAATATTTTATTACTATTTTTTAAATATTGATAAATACATGTTTTAATAAAATTTCATAATTTTAAGTAAATGTTTTTTAATCCTAATATCAAGGCTGGTTAGTAACTTCCAGAGCAACTTCTGATAGTTTTGTGTTCTCTGTTTCTTCTTCTTGCATGGGATGTGATAGTACCTTGTCTATAATTCCAAATTCTTTTGCTTCATTAGGACTCATAAAGTTATCCCTTTCCATACAACGTTCTATAAAGTTATGATGTATTACAAGCATTTGTTTAATACAATTTTACAAATTTACATACCTATTTTTTCCAGATCTAAGCCTGTATGTTTGACATATAAATTATTAATTTGCTTTTTAAGCTTTAATATCTCTAAGGCTTGTATTTGTATATCAGTAGCTTGACCAGATACACCTCCTGATGGCTGATGTGTCATAATTCTTGCATTAGGTAATGAATGACGCATTCCCTTTGTTCCTGCAGCCAATAATAAACTTGCCATTGAACATGCTTGTCCCACACACCAAGTTGCAACAGGAGGTAAAACATATTGCATAGTATCATATATACCAAGCCCTGCTGTTACACTTCCACCAGGTGAATTAATGTACATATGAATTGGATTTTTACTATTTTCTGATTGAAGAAATAGGAGTTGTGCAATTACTACTGAAGACACATTGTCTGTAATCTATTAAATAATATTATCTCTCTTATCTTCTAATTAAAAAATTAGATATTAGACATTAAATAAAAAATTCTGTATTAATTTAAATTTATAAAGATTAGAAATGTATTGAGTTGTACCGGGCCCATTAAACAAATAATCCTTTCTTTTAAGAGACGTGAATAAATATCATATGCACGTTCTCCTCTTCCACTTTGTTCTACAACAACAGGTATAAAATTCAAATACCGTTTGCTTACTTTTTGTCCAAGAATCTGTAATTGTAATTTAAATTCAATAATATTCAGTATTGAATTATTAGAATATATTAATCTCATTAGAAGTATAATTTTTTATAACTTAAAACCAGAAAGATCAAAACTATGTAACCATATTGTTATATATTTATGTTATTTTATCTATTTTTAAAATACTTACAGAAACTTGTAGAAAATTATTTATATTTCTTAACAACATGTTGACAATTTCACGTTTATTCTTTTCATTAAATTCAAATGTGTATTACTGGAAAAAATATTTTTCATAATATTTAATAAGCTGTCTAAGAAAGTTTCGTTAAGAAATTTGGGAATAAAACATAACCTAAGTAAAAAATGATCACAACTGATTAAACGATGTCAAAAAAGAAAAAGCTTTTCACTAACGTGATTGCATTAATTGAATTAGAGTTAAAATTGGTAAATCCAGATATCTCTTTTGACGTACNATATTTCATTTTTTATTTTCAACTTTCTATTCAAACAAACCAGAGTTAATCCAGTTACAAAGAATTTTTTTATGAAATGGTTCTTAAAACTAACTTGTCCTAAGTGCGATGTAAATAGATTTCTTTATATAATGTGTTTTATTTATTCGGATCATGGTAATATTTATAGAGTTTATTAATTGACAGTATATCAAATATTACGCTTATAACTTGTGATTAAAATTATTTTGTACAATGTTTCAGATGTTACATGTGAACGACCTCTAATGGTTTTGTTATTCACTAAACAAATTCGTTTTGCATTAAGGTGATCAAATTAATCGAAGGAAATATTAAAGAAATCCTAGCTTTAGGTGTTTATTACTTTAAAATAATTTGCGAATTGTCGTAAATTTTGGGGTCAAATATTTGTCGGTTAGTAAAATCAAATTTACTGTATCATATAATTGAGGTTAATTTTTTATTTTTAACCTAAAAATATTTTTACAGGAACAATGAATCTGTGTCCTTTACTTCGGAGTACCTGTCAAACTTTAAAATGTTTTAGTTCAAAAATATCATCAATGGAACCATTTTCAAGAATCATAAACCGTAATATGCATTATATATGTAACGAAAAATACACAAATAATCTGTCAAGCACATACATGAATAAAATTACTTCAATATTACTTCAACCTTCGTTACCCATGTATAATGTTACATGTGGTTTAAAAATGAAAACTATATTGAAACGAAGATGTAGAAGTTGCTTGCTAATGTGGAAGAACGATAGAAAGTATGTACTATGTAAGGAGCACCCAAGACACAATCAGGTGGAAAGAAAGAAAAAAGAATATAAGACATGGATATTTACACATGCTACACAAGGTAAACGGAAATGGTAGAATGTTATATTAAAGTTGTATTATTTGGATTGTATTATAAATTAAAATTACTTCAAAACAAACTCATGTTTGTTTCATTTATACTTTTCATGACATAGTAAATTATGTATTGATAATTTATACATGACACTTTGTACAATAATAACAAGCTGTTACAATTTTTTTTTACATTACTTTTATAAACTCGTATATTACTTAGAAAATTTTATCTAACATCTGTATACGCTAGATGCTGAAAAAAATAATTTTATTATTATTTTTCCTCCTTTTCCATTTTATATTATATTTATTCGTGCTAAATTATATCTTACTATAAGGAGGAGAGGTAAAAGTGCAGATATTGCGTAGTGTCGTGTATGGGTGATATTTATTAAAGTAACATGCAAAACCTCTAGGCATTGTGGGAACAAAAGGAAGGAGAGTGGAGTAACATACCTGTTGAAGTATTGTTTTACTTATGTAATTGTTAGAGCTAATCTTTGCTATTTTAAGAAACATACCGTATTACAATTATTAGGCATAGTTTGTAAAAACATTGCGGAAGGTGTTGATATTTTACACGAGGTCGAGGGTGAAGTTTGCATGTTGATTTGTATAAAATTTCAATTTGATTTACTTACTACAAAGAATTAAATTTAGTTAAAATAATTTAATTATTTTAACACTGGAATTTTGCTAATTATTTTTCACGTATGATTTTATCCAGTTCCAAAGAATAAAATTAGAAAAATTGCCACGATCAAATTTTACCGTTATCGCTTGTTTCGGAATTCATTTTTTATTTATAATTGAACGGACGAAGAAAAATTTTGTACACAAGTTTTTACCATTGTATGTATTTTATTGCCGTACTATATTTATTTTAATGAAAATTAAGAACAGAAAGTTGTCAATGGAGATATTTTGGTAAAGGAAAAGTGAAGACTGCCATGTCCGTATCATTTACATTGATTTCGTCCCATTTATCTATCATTACATTTTCCGAAATTTCTCTCCACCTATCCGTATGTACAGAAGAAACTCCACCTGTCCAAACCTAGAATACGTTTCCAAATGTTTTATAACTTTATTTTTTCATATCCTAATAAAAGGCATAAAAGAGAAATAGACTAATATCCTTCGTTTAACACTTTGACTGCCATGTTGGTCATATATGACCGGCAACGGTTTCTCCCATGACGCCACGGAGGTCATGGGTGACCGGAACCTTTCAACTTTTTACAATTGTAAGAAACTAAATAAAAATCGAGAGTTAGCGTATTTGAATATGGCCGATGTATAGAAGACACATCGAAATATTTTCGTTCCAGGTACGCTCGCCCTTCTTTTTTTTGCAATTCGTGCCGTAATCTTCCTCGAACCGTTACTAAGGCGCCACGGTGGTCACCCGTGACCACCAGTAAGAGAAACGCTCTATTTGATAAAAATATTTCTTTCTAACATCGATTCGTTATTATTTTGCCATTGTATGCTTTGAATAATGAAAAAAATGCCGTGGCGTCCTGGGCAAAATATATGATTTCAGCGTGGCAGTCAAAGTGTTAATCGAATATTTTTACTCTGGAAATGTGAGCTTCTTTTTTAATATTAAAAGATGAACCTTTTCGCAATGCACTGCCCAAGTGTAGATCATTTTGTTCTCCATCTTTTGACACACTTTTTGCAATTTCTTTATCAGCTTCATCGCAGCCCCTTTTTGAGATTTTATCATATGGTAATACGCTTGCAGTAACATGTACCTGCAATAATCGCAATAAACTCGTTTCGATATCGCGACTCGATCAATTACATTCGTCGCTGCTTTTGTACCTGGGAATAACGATTTTAACAATCTTGATTATTTTCTTTGTTCTCTTAAACAAATTCTTTATCTCCATCATAGTGACAGCCGCATCGACGTTTCTGCTGTTTAATCTATGAACTGTATAAATGAAATTTCAATCAATTGTCCGGAAAATTCCGCGATAAATCTTTTGCAAGTTTGAAATAAGAAATTTAATACCGTAAAGAATCAATAGACCCTCGATTTTTTTTAACAAGGTGATCGTTGCTGCTACTATATGTTCATCGATAATAGGGACGCTGTCTACGTTCCTACCGCTCCATATCTCCGCAGCCTCCCATTGCTCGGTTCTAACACACCTTACAGACAACTTTCGTGAATTTTCTCTTTCAACAAGCAATAGCAACACGTTGAGTGCGGCCGAGTTTTCTATGCTTTCCTCTCAGGCGGCAGCGCGTGAGTATCTGATGCCGAACGCAAAACTAGACTCCACCTTGGTTCTTCGACGTTTTGAAGATTTCTAATTCTTCCCTATCGCTTCCTTGGAACCAAGGGTGTTCCCAAGTCCTCCCACACGAGTCGGTGGTGGAGAGAACCCCCTCTTTCAAGATGATGTATACTAATAAATTACAAGATGTGACCTGAGCGCGGTGACCGGAAAATTTGCCGTCTTTGGGGCCATTCAGTATTTATGGCCCGCGCTAGGACTTGGAACCATGCACGAGTGTAGAGCACGTGGACCCACCACTAACCCATTGTCAGCCAAGTCCTCGGTGCCAAAGCCTAATGTTGGTAAATGAAGGTCTTAGCTTCTCGTGTTTCGGAGCACGAGAAGCTAAAACCCTTATAAAAAAAATATAAAAAAGAAATTATAATAAACTTTACTAAATTTTAACATAAATTTTTCAATTGTCATTAATAATTTAACCCTTTATAATGCCGGTCTCATACACTGATGTCGACCAAACGAGAAGTTCGCTGTCACTTCCTAGAGTCCACGCCGTGCAAACGAAGTCTACTGTCAGTCCTCGGGGACTGATGCCGCACTCAATGTGTTAATCAAATTTCCGTAAAAGCTAGGCAGTATATGTCTGGATACCATAGCCACATGGCCGTGAAGTATCGTCTCTCTGCTTCAGGATCGTAAAGACTGATCATCTGCTCGCCTTCTTGAAGGAAGTATTGCTCGCAAGCCTCGAAGGAGAGGATCGTTAATCCGGTATCCAAATGAACGTCAGCGCAGAGCGCATAGTACCAAGTACGTCCACATTTGTCCAAATCGTGCTGAGACAAGAATTCTGTAATCGCGTGAAACATTTGCAATTTTACCGCGGCTATCGCGAGTTAGTAGTTAGATAGTTGGTTACCTAATTCTCTTAACTGAGTGACCACTTCCGAATGGCGACAGGAGAGCATCAGTAAATGGATTAACCGTGGCAGTACCAACAGGTTCAGGCTCATGGATCCAACGGAGCTGGCCATTCTGCAGCATATGAAACCGATTCGGATGGCTTTCGAGACCTGTCCTCTTATCCATCGAGAGAAGAATATCCCTGCGTAAAGTTCCGCGATCACGTTTAATTCTTGAGCTTCGAGTGCTTCTTTGCTCTCGCTGCAGATATCCATACTCCTCTGCTCCAAGTGAGGGATGATGTACCTGCAAAGTCGCGTGAAGAATTTAACTAATTTGTTAAACGTTCGATAAGAGTTTGCGAATTCTCACCTGTCTCGGTACATGTGCGCGGTGATCAGCATGTTGGTATACGACGTGCACAGAACGAACAAGTTCTTGTTAGACTCCAAAGCCGCGTTCAATCCCCAAATCGCGGCTAAACGGGCGTGCTTCTTCATACCTTTAATCTGCATGGAAAAGCGCGAATCGTTCTAGATTGGGTTTTAGTAAATTTAATTATTACACATTGACGGAAGTACCCTGAATAGTTCGAACATGTGCGCTAAACAATCGGCTAATTGTTTAGTATAATCCACGCTTTCCTCTTCGGAAGCGGCATTATGCTCCCAGATCCTCGAGCATATCAGTTTAAATTTTAAGCATAACAGTTGCACGAACGAGTTCAAGTCGATCATGATTTCTAGCTTTGGAAATTTGTATCCCAAGCTGACTAGAGCCATTTCGAGAGACTGTTCGGCCTCGAAAATGGAACCGCCTTCGAGGAAACATTGGCCCTGAAGGGTCTGTATCTTCGCAGTGAGATAGGGTAAAAGAACCATTTCATCCTCTTCCGATTGGAACAACTTCAAATATCGAACGTATTCGATCAGATAAATATCACGCTTTTAACATTAGATTTACGGACCCGTAAATTTGACGGATGGGTTGCTTCAAATATACGATATTAACAGATTTGATTAACTTATATTAAGTCTGTTAATATTGCGATTGTTTTCAAATTAAACCCATCGTTTGTTTTTTAAAGAAAATATGTGGTTTTATTCACCCTAAATCTGACGGGTGTCCGTAGAAATAGGTATACAAAAAATCCCCGTAAACCTAGTGTTAAAAAAAAAGTTGTAATCTACCTCGTCGAGGACTATTTCGCTTTCTGCGAGAAGCTTTCGAGCTTGCGGTATGTTGCAGGTCATCAAGCAAATTTCTGCGAACTCCAAAAGGGCAGTTAGGGTCATTTCAGTTTTTCCTGTAATAAACAATTTATTTTCCTATCAATTACGATTTAGCGAACTAGATAAATCGCGATTAAGGAAGATATCTACCGATACCACGACAATGTTCGAGCATTTGCGTGTAAACCGTCATCAATATCAATTCACACAGGCATCCGGAGAAATCTACGTCTGAAAATGTGACCGTGGGCTTCCTTTCGACGGTTTGAAACAGATTCAGACAAGAAAGTAGTATGTTGGTCTCTGTTATTTAACGTACGCCGATATTATCCGAACGAAATGATCAAAAATCAAGAATGAAACGTTTTAACGCACTTTTGGTCTCCTCTTCGGTTGCGCTTATATCTTCAAATTCCATTTCAAACATATTATCTATGTCTGCCATCTGTTTCTGCCGGTCTTCCTGTTTCGACACTTTCCCTAGCAATTTTGCGAATTGACCCTCTCCGCAGGAAACGCAACGTCTCGCGTGTTGTTGCAGATATTTCAATGCTTGGTTGTGCAATTCCATCTTTTGATTCTCCGTCAGCAACCTTCGTAAAAATTTTTTTAATTTAAAAATCTTTTCCTTCGACGTTTGTAAGCGCGATAATTAATGCAGAACGAGTACCGATAAGTGGTATCGCGAAACATCGACATTTTGAACCTCATCAAGCCGCAGGAAGCGTACCTCGGCAAATCTACCAGTTCATCTAAGAAAACACGTCTTTTTCAACGATTCAAGTGCATCATTCGTGCAATTCTTTTTTGTCTAGTTACTTTCTTCGTCGATAGCGATCAATACCTGGGATATGCAGACCGATGCACTTGCAGAAGACGTCCATTTCCGAGCTAGGATTTCGCATGTTTCTGATAAATATTATAGGGCCCGTGTTCCTGGAAAAGTCCCCGATCGCGCAGCCGAAGACTCGTATTTCAAAGAGTTTCGAAACAGCTAGTAAATCATATATTTCTAGATAGTCAATGATAGATCGCGTGTCAGGAACAACGAAGATCGTATTACCCAGTCCGACTTCTCTCTTAGAGGTGATGGTCATCAGATTTTCCAGCATGTGTCTATTTACCGTTTCCCCGATCACGGAAGCGCATTTCAAGAGAAGCTGATCAAGGGGTGTCAAAGAATCGAAAAGCTTCAGGATCATAACTGACAGAACGTTACATTCCAGCGTTATTCAACGACGTAACAACGTAATAGAAATAAACGGATCGTTATGTTTGTTACCATCCATCGTGATTTCAGGGTCCACATCTTCCTGCACGAAGCTGTCGGAAATATTGCAGACCGCGATCATGGTCTCCTCGTTGTCGATACTCAGATGAGGCTTCTGTCCACTGCTTATGTCTTTTTCCAGTAACGATATCAGGCTGTCCTGGTACGAAATGTTAGCAACGATTCGCGTGGACAAGCAATATTTCGTATGAAAGGATAACGTACTTTGAAGCTTGCTCTGTACATCTGCCATCTGTCTTTTCGATAGTCGCGGGTGTTAATGTCCTCGTTCGAAACAAATCTGATAAATTCCGCGAAATTAGCGATTATGTATTACGTGTGCGGGATTATGTTTGATCGACAGAACCTTTTTAACATGGATACGGGCGGTAACACGTAACCCTTTATGTTCGCTTCTTTCTTCGTTATATTTACTATCACTAAACCCCCGACCTGGAGGAGACTCACTAAGTAACTCTCGATCCATCCAGGATTCCCGAAGCTTCTTTCTTGTATCAATCTATCGGGAAGATCGTTAGGAAGCTCATGGTAAATGTTTAAATTTACTCGAAGGCTAATTAAATTTACTTCTCGAGCTCCGCGGGTAGACCTTTCACATTGAGGATCTGACAGGCTAATCCAGCGTGATACCACCTGTCTATTCCAGTCAGTTCGATTACCTGTTGACGAACGATTCCGCGTTTAATTAACGCCTATATTTATCCTATATATAGTTAATATTCTTATTAACTATAAAAGTTACGGGGTTGATAAACTCGAAAATAAAAGAATCTCGAAGCAGTCGCGTTGACTAGTCGAGTTGCTCTACCGTTCAATCGATACCTTTCCTCTGTGCAAAAGATTGAAATACATAGGGAAGCCCGTGCCCAATTTCCTGCCGATACTCATCACGAAGAATATCAGATCCTTCTTGGTGAGAACGTCGAAAATCTGCAAGGACTCCGGGTCGCTGTATTCCGCGTCGTCGATCATCACCACCCACAAATCATGGAAGCAGCCTTTCATCAGCTTCAGCAGGAACTTTCTTAAGAGTTTCCGTTTGTCAATCTCGTTCAGAATATTGTAATAACGCGTGATGGAGAAATGCACGTTGAAGGGTTGATTGAGAACGCAGAGGAAGTACGGCTGCCTGACTTTGCCCAGCCGTAGAAGCAGCTTTTCCTCGCGCTCTTTCCGCGTGGACGTGGGAGTGAAACCAAGAGGCAAAGAGAATAATAACTGTATCAGACTGTACGGGGCCTGCACTGAGGGATAAATCACGTTTCATCGGTGTCCAGAGTTTCACAACGACCGAAATGTATAAAGTGTCAACCTTGCTGTCCTCTACTTGCAATGAGATATAATTACACCGCGTTCCCAACGGGATGTTCTGCGTGAATTCGTCCAGCAGCCTCGTTTTTCCTATCCGAGGCTCTCCTCTTGAATGCCGATTAAAAACTCATTAGTCGGGGTATCTCAACAGCGGTAGATTAAATGTCGAAGGTAGGTACTTTACGAGAAGCGTGTTGTACTCTGGTCGCGTGCGGCGAGTCGCTTTACTCGAAGAAGAGTACTCCAATAGCCTTGCCAGCATTACTTTGAACGTCTCCACTTCTCTTATTCGACCGAGCAAAGGGTATTTATTCCAAACTAAATCTGACACGGTGTACCTAACAAGTGAACCGTAATTTTAGCAATTTATTTTTCGAAACATCTACGAATTATTCGAAAATAATCGACAGGGAACTCGCGAACCTTTTCGTTATCGATTTCCAATAACGCGACAGAATTTACCTTTATCGAGCAGTTGAGTATTTTCGAAAATACTAAAATCAACGCATTCGTTTTGAAACAAACTCGAGATTCCTTCGAGGAATAAAGGAAATTAAAAGGGATTAATAACAGTTACAATTACTTCGGTTGTTCCTGAAACTCGTATATGGGTCCGATGTTCGTGATCCCTTTCAAGTATCTCGGTTCTTGGAGAATGAAGTGTCTAGCCTCTAGGTGAGAGTGAAGGAAGCTTTCTCGATCGCAGACCACCTAGGTATTTCTCGTTACTCTTTCTTCGTCTGTTGCGAGATAAGATCGAGGGTGACTTTGATTCACTGACCTTGTCCCGATACGCGACCATGAGCCTCGCAGCCTTGTTCACCGACATCCCGATCACGGTGTACTCTCTCCGTAAAATGTGTCCGACTACCCCGCAGTACGTCATCCCTGTGGTGACCCCTACAGTCACGGATTTGATATTTTCCAGCGCGGTGAGATGCGATCGAAGCTTGGACGCGCATCTCAGACCGATTTGCGATTCCAGCTCGTGCTTATCGCCCCGTAAACCGAACACGCAAAGGAACATCAAATCTTTGTCGAAGAGGGACGTTTTGTTCACGCATCCGTGCATTCCTCCGACGATCCTTGGTCGAAATGTCAAGAAGAAATTGAATGATTGGAAGAAAGAAAAATCGACAGAGAGATCTACGTCTTTACCTGCACACCAGTTTGTAAGCCGAGTTCACCAGAGAGATCAACGTCCTTTTACCCACGTTCGAAGTGATCACGTTGATGAACAGAATCACTACTCGCCTCATTTCAGTAAGGTATTCCAGAGGTTCGTCCATTTCGACGGATCGAATCACTGGTCTCAGCATGTAGCTCTTCAGCGCTTCTTTCAGATGCGCCTTTGCTATCTTTATCACTTTCGGTCGTACTGGAACACGCGTTTCTGACAATCGAATCCGTTGTTACGATTGAGAAGTTCTTTGGAAGAAGAGCACTCGCCGAGATAACTCTCCATCTATCAATTTTACGGTTTAATAAAATGGTTCTTAACGCTAGGTTTACGGACGTTTTTGAATATCTATCTTTATGGAGACCCGTCAGATTTACGGGTAAAGAAAACTACGTATTTTCTTAAAAAATAAGACCACGAGTTTAATTTAAAAACAATTACGATATCAACAAACTTAATATAAGTTGATTAAATTTATTAATATTGTATAATTGGAGTAACTCACCCGTCAAATTGACGGGTCCCGTAAATCTAGTGTTGAGTTCGTGGTTAAACCAAATTATAGCAAATTATAGAAAAGCCTGGCTTTTCCGAATTTGGTTAGATGGACCCTTCTTCCAAAGAATTGGTCGATTTATCCCGCTTACAGCTGTAATCGACTTGCTTGAACTTTCCTCTCCCGAAATCGTCACTGGCTATGTTCAGCATACCGGAGTTACGCTCCACGTTTAATTTGAAATTAAAATCAGAATCCAGCACATCCGGTATATATTCGGTTTCATCGTCCGAGTAAGATTGTACGTCTGTTTTTCGCATCGATAAAAGTTATTACACGGAGGAATCGAGAGTTGTATCGAGGGGAAAGTAACGTTTCAGTTTTGTACCATCTGTACTGACTATGTCATCTTCTCTAGTCTGGTACCACATGCCCGTGCAAGTTACGATGAGGGTGTGTATACCATCTGGAAGCGTTTCGTGGACATATTCGTTCGGGTTCACCCACTGCCAGCTGCTCGGAGCCACCAAAATATCCCCTCCTCTAGTATAATCAACGGAAAGTTTGTAATCCTCGTAATTAACGACAACGAGAGATTTCTCTGGTTACGCTTAACAACAAATTTTAACTCTTTCTGTAATCTGTAATATCCATTAAGTGATTTTCGTGCGATTTACTTTACCGAACACGAATACATGATCAAAATTGCTGTATTATCTTTGGTTATCGAAAGATGAGAGATTTTTTAAAGAGGTACCATTTTTGGTTGATGGTGTCAAGGGGGTGGTCAATGGTCAAGGGTCAGTGACCATTGATGAATTAACATACGTCGTATATTACATGTATATTTCTTTCTTCTTCTAGTATAGGTCTATCGCTAATCAGCCTTTAATTCCTGTCGTTTTCAATTCATTTCGCATTCTTCTTCTTACTTATTACGTATATTCGATTCGTTTTGAGGAAAGTAAACTCTACAAGTATTACCCAATGGATATTACGGATTAAAATTCGCGTTGAGTTACCGACAAAGGCCTTCGGCGAATTTCACGTCCCACACGGGTCTTCCAGTGATAATATAATGAGACATGGTGTCTGGGTCTCCAATAGAAGTAAAATACGTTCTTCCGGAAGCAATAGCCAATTTTACTGTAAAAACCACGTTGAGAATGTCTCGTAAATCTTTTTTCCGAACATTCGAGCGTGGATGATCCTCGTATCACGAAAAACCAACCCTTAAGCGTCACTCCAACCTCGGTATCGTAGGTTCCAAAGTGTTTCTGAATGATACAAGCGGTTTGCATGGCCTCCACTGCCAGGTCTCGCATCATCATCCCTTCGTGGAGTTTCCACATCACTATAAACGCATCTCCGGAGAATTTTAACACGTCACCGTTGTGCGAGAGTATCTCTTGCACCATGGCACCGATGTAGCTGTTCAGAGTCTCGGTCAATTTCGACGGTCCACCTTTCCCGGTCTTCGTGTACTTCTCGGCGAGATCCGTGAAACCTTGACGGAAAATTTCCGTTTATTCCCATGCTCGCGGGTGGAAACTGGTCGACATGTACCTGACACGTCACCGAGCATTAACGTGGTGTAGTACATTCTAGTTTCGTAATCGTCGTAATGATCGAGAATCTCGTCCGGGCACATCGAGGCGAATATCTTCGTGTGATGCTCGATTCTCAAATTCATCAGTCGCGACTCGTTTCCTGCCCTATACAGAAGCCTTCTCTCTAGAGTGGCCACTGTCAATTACTTTCGCGATTTATTAAGATAACACTTGGACGGATAACTTACTTCTAGGTTATGTTAGCTTACCATCACCCTTTTTCGCCATGCGAGTTTCCCTTCGCGCAGTCCTAGCAGGGGTGAACGCGTATTTGCTACTCATGTTTTCTCTCTATCAAAATCTATCCCGATTTAATCTATTATCTACGACAGGCTGGATTAATTAGAGGAAATGGAGGCTATCATTGGCGATATTCTTTTATGCTAGGAAGCATTGGACAACTTCAACGCATTGGTAAATCTATAGGGTGTCCGATAACTCTAACGATGCGAACGCGAATATCTAGGAGAAGAATTGTCTTCTTCTTCTCGCGGTTGAACTGTATATTCTGCGAGGTTTAATAAATACGTCAGTGGTTGTTTCATAAGTGTATTTATTCAATTCAATTCAATGCCAGGTCTATAATCAAAGTCTCGAAGAAGGGGATCAGCGATTAACAATGAATACACTTCTCGTGACAATAGACAATATGTGTTTATTTAATAGTCTCGCTATATAGATACTTAATATGACTTGTCGTTCTAACAGATCGCTGCCTACAACGTGACGGCCGAATTTTATTGTGCCTGGCCCTACTAGTTCCTTATTGTGCTTGAATCTATGATGGGTCGACGTCATCTTTGGTTTACTTAATTACTTCTGTTTTCTCTCTCTCTCTCTCTCTCTCCCTTTCTCACTGTTCCTTTCTCTCTCTCTCTCTCGCACTCGCTTTCTCTCTTTCGTTCATTCCTCACACCGTCGGCTGTCAACTGACAAATTGGATTATACTCGCTATTTCTTTAAGACGTCGCGACACACGAAATCGAGTCTCGCGAATGTAGGAATTCGTTCTTGCGTGGGTCTCTAAGAAATTAATCACTTCATCCTTCTTCATGTCTGTTCTCCCTTTCTCTCCATTTTTTTGTCTTTCTTTTTTCTGTTTTTTTCCCCTTTTTTTTCCATTTTCTCCCAGTTTGTTTTCACGCAACACATATTCATGTCTGGTAACGTGATCGATGAACACATTAGTCTTACGTTGTGTGTGTGTGTGTGTGTGAGACGCAGTTTTTTTTTTCTTGGAAACGTATGTTAATCGTCTTTACAAGTGATACGTATACGTAAAACGAGATAGCGATATCGTTACATGTATATAGTTTCGATAAACGATTACCCTTAACCAGCAACCACACCCCTTATGCACGAAAGATAAAGAAAGGAAATGTACTGGTACAGATTACTTCGCGACACATCGACGATATCGTCCATCCAGTCGTGATGCCAAAAAGGCAATGATTAAAAAATTGTCACCCAACCGCAAAAACGTGCGTGGCATACGCATACACGTATCCGTGTGTCCGTGTATAATATATATGTATGTATATGTGTGTGTATATACGTATCGCGTGGTTACCGGTTAATCAGCGTGTTCCTCCTAAACGATACAAGAGAATTATCGGAAAAAATGAACGCTGCAACAATCGCAAAATGTTCTCTTAATCGATATTTCCCACGCGATGTGCTACGCTTCCGTTTCGTTTTCGTGACGTGACACTAGCTAGAAACGTCAGACGAAGGATCCTCGATTCCAATAATCGAGTGTCGCGATATTATTTCATCTTGAATGCGTTACATCGATTAAACGCGCATGCGATTAATTGTACATCGACGGCGGACACATTAAAAAAAATGTCTTTTTTTTTGTCCTGTTCTCCACGTTTCCCTGATGCACGAACGAATCCTCGTAAACATACACGCTGTTTGCCCGTGTTTCCCACATTTTCTTTCTTTTTTCTTTTTTTCTCATTTTTCGTTCGGAAAGATGTTCCTTCGTTCGCGTCCGAGACTCGGGAGACGAAACGGAGATATCGCGTACGTGTCAGCTCGCGTTAACACGCGTGTACGCGTCAATCGGTGCCTCTATCGCACGCTGGTTCGAGCGGACAAGTACGCGCGAGTGGTTGGGCCCATTCCGAGGCGTCTCCCCGTTTTCTCGCATCCCTCGGCGGATCGGTCGAGTTTTCCGTTCGGAGAACGAGAGTGGCTAATCGTATCGATGAGTCGTTTGAACTTTCGGTTTCGCACTGTTGTTGTGAAAGCTGTCGGCGAGTGACGCGGTGGTCGCTACTCGCCTATTCGTTTTGGTCGCGTCTCGACGCTCGAGGATGCGGGAAAACGACGCCTCACACGCGCGGAACGAAGACGACGGGCATTATTCGTTATGGACATTATTTCCGAGGCGGTGTAACGAAGAGGTTCAGACAGACGGGAACGCGCAGAAGAGATTTTTTTTTCGTTTCACATGTTACACTTTTTTTTCCTTTTTTGCTTTTTACGACAAACGTGACTCGTTATATAATGGCACACAGCATGGCAGTTGCAACAATGTACTTCAATAAACGGTTTACTTTTTTTCTTCTTTTTCTTTTTTAAATAACTTATCTTAGCTTATTCGGTAAACTTACTCTAGCCTCGTCGTTTCCATCCTATCCTCGGGGCGATCCGTGTCGATCGAGGACTCCTCTCGCGTGCTCGAGAGAAACAAACGCAGAAAGAAACGGCACTAGGAAAGGATCCCTCGATCCCTTCTCGATCGTCCATTCGCTCGGTTAATTAAGCGTCGTACAGACTAGGCTTAACACCACTCCTTTCGTTCGCATCCATCGTTTCTCTTCCAACACATTCTCTCACTCTCTTTCTCTCTCTCTTCTACTCTCTCTCCTTTCTCTCTCAGTCTCTCCTCGCTGCACACTCACGCATTATTATCGTTCCCTTAGGTATGTACACACACGGTCGAAAATCGTATCGCGTGTCTGAATTAACGATCGAATTCGAACACGACGCACGATCGCTCGATTCGCCGTTTCGTTTTTCGCCATTTCGTATCTCCCTTCTCTCCCTCTCCATTCCTTCCTCCTTCTCCTCTCTCCTTCTGCCTCTCGCATTCTTTCTGTCGCTGATAACAGCTGTTTTCGCTTAACGATTAAACACGTAGAAATTGGAGAATAAAAAAAGGGGGCGGGAGGAGTCGAGGTCGTCGCGGCGTTGTTTCCGGTTAGACTCGCGGCCTGGGTTTGTTTCCGTTTCTCTTCGAAATTATCTCGCCGATCTCGCCGGTGACAGTTGGCAACGGCACCGCGGTGTGACCTCTCGGAGGATCGACGGGAACCTGGATCTCTCGTCGGCCGACAGAGTCGATTTAATTTCGCGCGAAAGATGGCCGCGATTCCAACGCGAGCCGATCGACGCCGCTACGACTTTCCTTACGCAATATTCACATAAAAACGTTTTTTTCATCGTAGATACTAAACAGTCGAGTCGAAAAATAATATCGAGACGGCCTCGTTCACGTGCTCTCACGATACTCGCTCTCCTCGCTTCGCATTTTCGCTCGTGTTCCACGGAACAGTCTCAGCTTAGGATCACTCGAGTGCGGCACGAACGAACGTAGCTGCAGGATTTCCTCCTCCTGCACGCTTTCATTCTTGTCCTTTAACAATTCCTCGCTGGGCAATCGATCGATCCTTTATTTGGTTTCAAGGAACGCTTGTACTTCTATCTCGCTGGCTTTGGAAACACAGATCGAACGCGGTGATCACGATTTTCTGTCTAAAGATTCGTATCGCTTAACGAGTTGTCGAGTTGTCGTAACATCGAGGTTTGGCCATCTTTCGGTTCGAGCGGAAATATATCTAGGAGTTAGCACGAAAGAAATCTCAATACTTGTTCCAGCGTCTCCAAATAAAGGGTCCGTTTTGTTCTCGATTCCGCTTTTCAAGTTCAAAGATGGAAGAGAGGAACGAAACTCGGTCTTCCCGATCTTCGTACTTGAACCGTCTATTCCGCGACGTCGGATTTTAAACAGATTTTCAGCATCGTCGAATAACGTTAATCGTATATCTCATCAGCAATATCTCCGACGCGTTGACCGATTAATTTTGCCCATCGCATTACGTCAGTCGTTCCTTCTATTTATTTATCTTTCGTTAAATATTCAATGTACCTTGGAGGACAGACTATTTTTAAGTAGAATATCGAAGTTGCAATATCGAAGCATTTCGTCGCGTTCGCCTGTTCACTTATTCGTCAAACAGTCTTAAAATTGAAGATAATTAATCAATTATTAAAGCGATTACATCCTACGGTTACAACCTTTTTTTTTTTCTTTTTTAATCTCTAATAAAGACGATACGATGATAAATGTTAAAGTGATTGCTTTATTACTGATTGAAGTGATTAGTTTAATATTTCGGACAATAAAGAGTGCCAGTAAGAAGATCTTTAAGATTCGAAAACTTGCTCTCAGGCCTTCTCAATTCTCGAGCGATCGAAAGAAAGACTTTTTCTTTTTATTTGTTCACCAATACGCACGCACACGAAACGCAGTCACTCCACGTTAACAATTGTGTCAATTAACGATAATATTAATTTTTTTCTGCTTAGCTATATATATATATATATATAATATATATAATGTAACACGATGATATAGGCTTGATATGACGGTGGCACACGTTTACTAACCTTTATTCCTTTTCATTTCCCTTTCAATTTCTCCTATCTTCTTCCCCCCTCTGTCCCCCCTTCGACTCGATCGTCTTCGAAACACCGATTCCAGCCGAAGAACGAAAACCCTCCGAAAGGATTTCGAGCTATCCCTACGCGAGAAGGCTCTCGAATACAGAATATTTTGTGCTTAGAAAATTAGGATTCGCAGGAACGAAGTTAGAACAGGTAAGAAACAAGTCCGATTATTGTTACTGTCGGTTTGGTCAGCTTCGTCGCCGTTCGATTGTCTCTGGATGTTAGATTTTCCCGAAAAGAGTCGTGAAAAAAATTCATCAGAAAGGGTCCTCGTTCTCGACCGCGTTTCCGAAAAGGGGAAGAGAAATCATGGCCGATCGATCGAGACACGTTTTGCGAAGACGCGAATTGCGCGAACGATCGGGAATAAAAAGGTGAAAAACCGAGAGTCCGAACCGCGACCGCGTCGAAGCGATTTGAACCAGCGCAGGCTGGTTTATGCTACGGCTGTACTACTTAGCCGCGCTCGGGTCGAACGAGGGGAACAGAAGTATACGGTCCGCGACCGGCGCGAGTCCTCGACGAAACTCAGCCGTATTTTGGTTCGATCAGCATGAGGGCAGAGAGCCGTTCGATGAGGTATTGCTGCGCGTTCAGTTCTCGCTAATTATATCGTTCTCGACGCGATCGTCTGCCCTGCTTACGACCCGATGCCCTTCGATTCCAGCGTGATCTAGCTTCTACGTCGGTAGAGTTCGCGCGAGTGTCAAGTCTTTCGGAAGGAGGGTTCTCTTTTTTTCTCTTTATCGAAGAAAATGTTTCGCGTGAGAGATCGAATGGAAAAAAGGTGTGTCGTGTACTAGCAACGAGAAAGAGCGCTTTATCGACGAATCAAAGAGAGCATCTTCGTTTTCTTTTTTTCTTTAAGTATTAACGATAAAATTTTACACTTTCAACATGTCGCTTAACTTCTCCGTACGGCAGACACCATGATATATGTATACTTTGTCATTTATATATAATATGTATACGGCGAGCGGACACTGGACGAAAAATGCCTCCGTTCGTTCTCACATTTTCCCTAACCCCTCGCGGAATACCTTTCCCTCTCGAGGAAGCTCGAAACGACCAGCTTCATCCGTGCTATGGCTCGCGGATTTTCGCTCGATTCGCGACACGATGGCCCGGGATATTCGACCCGAGGAAACAGAATCGCGCGTGCTTTAAACGTTTGCTTTTTCTCCCTGGCCGCGTGTCCCTTCGTTCCCTTCGCGAAATCCCGGCCCGGTCTACGGTAATCGTGCGTCCGACGCTAGCGTTCGGTAGGTTAGACTGCGTTAAATGCTCGACAAATTCGTTTAGCGAGATATAACTATGTATACACGTAATACAGGTAACTCTAGACTAGCCGTATGCTTGGGAATGGGTAGAGACCAGCGGGGACCACAGGTGGACCATAAGTGGACGCGCTTCTTTGCCAGCTCTAGCAGGGCTATCGAAGAAACATCGACACACGATTATGTACAAACGATTCGTTTCTCTGTCCGTTTTAGTGCCTCGGGTTTTCTCCTATTCCGTTAGCTCTCCTGTTCCCTGCTGTCCCAGACAAGTCGCCTAAGATTTCTGTGTTCACTGCACGCTGAGAAAAATACTCGCACTCTCTCTCTCTCTTTCGCTCTCATTCATTCATCCCCTTTCTCTCTCTCTTTCTCTCTCTCTCTGCCTCGAGAACGGATCCTGCGAAAGCGTGACGATTATCATAAGAAGGCGTTACGAACGAGGAGGACGTCGTTGGCTCGCGCCCAAGATTCTCAGTCCATCGTTCTCTCGTCGAACGTAAGCGGCTGATGATAATCATCGGTGACCATCGAGTTGACCGTTTGAATTCACGAAGGACCCCTGTGTGGCTGGACATCGTTCCGGAAACGATGACTATTATCACCGGTGTCCCGATAGACACGTGTCATCGACGTTTCTCGAAGGGACCTCCGGCCAATCGTCTCCTCCCTTCGCCTAGTACAATCGTTGCGGCCCTACATGTCCTGGATGCGTTTTTTTCTCGACGACGCACGAAGAAAACGCTCGATAATTTCGTACGAATTGTATATTTGGTTCGATCCTCGTGACTATGATCAAGGATTACTTTGGAACTAGTAGTAGTACAGAGTAATGAATGGTAATAGCGGTTCGTTTCAACAACTCCTCGACGGAAGATCGAGCATTGAAGTAAAATCCACGCGTTCCGTTCAATCAACCCATCGTTAGGCTTTCTATCTGAAGCTCGATTAGATATCGGTGCAACTTGTTCGTGTTGTTAGACCACGTCCGACGGAAAGTTTCGCCAGAAAGAAGAGAGTCGATACCAGCCCTTTCCCAACGCCGGTAACCGGGAAAGGAAACGAGATTAGGTGACGGTCGGGAATTCTACGATATCCTAGAATGATCGATAAACCTCTAAGAGTTGCAACAATATCCAACGGACGTAGAAGAAACGGTGTAAAAAAGGAACGTAATACAAACTGGAGGAAGCCAGATTTTCTAAAACGAATCGTAACCATACATCACACGGAATTACCATAAACGCTCTAAGTCTCATCTATAGATATGCATACGTATCTATGCGTGACTATTTACACGTGTAAAGATCTCGTAACAATATTCAATAAATATCGTTCTGTCGACCGGCGAACGAAGGCTCTCCAACAATTTCCATAAATATCTGCACGGCTGTCAACGTAAAATAGACACGTACCAAGTGAATGGGGCTGAGAAACTATATGGAAGTCGTTCATGCGTTAACAGTCCTCTAGACGATTCGCCATAAAATCGTAGCTCGGTTAACATACCAATGACGCATTTATAATATTATTCTACAACTGTATACATACGATTCGTAGCGTAATTCACGAAGTAATATGTACATCACACTCTCTGTAACGATGTCGTAAATTATCTATCACACGATACACACGCAGTCCAGCCTGAAGAAAGTTACCTCTCGATTCTACGAACCTAGAAGAGAACCTCTTCGTCCAGCTCGTGCCTGATTTTCCCACGAACAACATCCTCTACGGAACCAAGCAACGATTCGCGCCGAAGATTCGCAACGATAACATCGACCAATCCTCCGGTCTGGAGAGAAAAGTGCGTTTTTTTCGTGCGTCCGAACTTTCCTATTTCTCCTTTTTTGTCTCTCTTTGCATCGCAAGATCATCGAGCATGCACGAAACGTTCGTTTATTGTCATCTTGAAAGCTAATCAGCACCACGACTCGAGTTTTACCTTCTCCACTCGTTCTCGTGCATTCCTTTTAAAATCACCGGAAACAAACATTCGCGTCCGGCAATTTCTAATCGATTCAGGCGGTTCACAGGATATCCCTCGTACTTAACGATCTAACCAACGTCTTCTCCTCTGTCCTCTTTCCTCCTCTTCCTTCTCCTTCCTCTTTGCTCCTTCGTTTACTCTCTTTACTCTCTCGGTCCCTTTCCGATCGGAGTTCTAGCGCTCGTTTAATAACCACGATCTTTGGACCCGTGACAAGAAATCCAAAAGAAAGGAAAGGAGTTCTCTCCTTCGGTTGGTTGTTCTCCTGTATTTTTTTTTTTTTTCTTATATTTTCCGCGGGCAACGGGGAAAGATCAACGATGGAAGGGAGTACCGTGTTCTCGGAATTTGATCGGCAGGTGGCTTCCTGCGTTTCTACTCGTCGTTCGCTTCGTTATTCCTGGACAAGCGCGCGATCCAACCTTTCGTCCCTGTCTTTTTCTCTTTTTGCTACTCGAATTACGGTCGCTTGTCCTATGGACGAAGAACGAACTGCTACCCTTACGTCGTGTTCACCCTTTCCAATAACTCTTTCGACCTTCGCAGCGCGACACAAGCGGTAAAAATCCGCGCTCGAACGAAACTCGACGTCGTAACCGCGATAAGACAAAACGTGAACTAACGGAAAAGCGTGTATGCACTTTGTACGAGAAACAGAGCATCCCCGGATGATTCTGAGACATGCAATCAACTCGTCTACTGAAAAAACTACCTAAATTCTATTGGTAACAAGTGTGTAAACGATCCTCCGTCGACGCCCTGTTTCCATCCTGGTTTACCATCGAGCTGCCGCTTAGAAAGCCCGTCGAGCTTCGCCGAGCGTAATCGTCTTTCACGTATCGAGCACGCGTCGTTCGCAGCAACGAAACGATCGAAAAATCACGCTCTGCGATCGATCGATCATCCGGTATATATCCCAGAATATATGCCGATATAATTTCCAGGCGAAAATTGTAGCCGGGTTTTATGATTTCGTTAAACGAAGCTACCAGTCTCCCACTGAACGAGATCCTTCTTGGCCGATTCCTTGAAATTGTAGCAAGGGCGACGTGGATGATGGTACTGTGGATGAAAGATGATGGATGTGACGATAATGATGATAATGATGATCGTGATGGCTATAAATGGTGGATGATGAACGACACGGGGATGCTGTCTGTTGTATTGTCGCTGTCGATGTCGATGAGGTATCTTGGTTGCCTGTTTGCCGGTTTTTTTGCTTTCTCTCTAAGGCTCTAGAAATGCTCTAGATTGCTTCTACGGTTGCGTGTGTGTGCACGTGACAACATCGAAGAAACGAAGAGGATCGATAGCGTTTTTTTGTTCGCTTTCTACGTTCGTTACGACTGTACGTGGCCTGGTCTACTTATCTGCTATCCTGTTGCTGGCTTTTGCTCGCCTGCTCTCGCTTGCTTCTCCATTCCATCTCCTTCGACGTCTTCTTTCTGCGGGGAAACAACGCGACAACTTCGTGGAGTATCCTTCTATAGTGTTCTCCTTTCGTTTACGGAATTAACGTTTCGAATTCAGCTCTAACCACGGCTCTAATTCGAGCACGCTGTCTATCGTTTTCCGCTTCTATTCGGTGCTATGTCGAACGAAGATCCGCGGTCAGGAGAAACGCCGCGTTTATCGAAAGATTTGTAAAACGAGAGAAAATACACGGCGTTTTCCCGGAGGGGACCGCAGAAATAACGATCAAGGAACTCACGAGTCAGCACAGCTCTCGCCGTTCGTCGTAGCCGGTCTCGGAGAATTCGAATCGCTGCAACGATCGTTTGCTGTTTCTTCCTCCTCGTCGTCGGATGTTTCCAAGACCTTGGTGAGTAGTTGCGGTGTTCCTTCTGCATCGGTCGGACTGCATTCCACCGATAACTCGATGCTCTTTTCATCCTGCAACACAATCGTTTACCTATTCCTCGAAGATCGGCTTCGCTCGAGGCGCGCCTCGGGAATTAGAAATTACCTCTTTCTTCAGCTTCTCCAGTAGCCTCTTCCTATCAGCTTTCAGTTGGTCCGCTTGCTCGGACTGAGCGGCAGTTTTTATCCCGGAAAGCTCTAGCAGAGCTAAGTGCGCGTCTTTCTCGGAAACCGCGGCTTTCAGAGCTTCTCGCCTGTCGAGAGAACGATTTTACAAAGAGTCCTGCGAGGAAGGTATCGATACCATTGTTCGAGATCGCTTACTTCACTTGCCGGAGATCTTCCAGTTGCAAGATCCTCTCCTCGGTCAGACGTTTCAGCTTCTTCTCGTACTTTTGCAATTTCGACAGGAGAGGTTGACAGGTGATACACTTTAACGCCGAGGCGGACTGCATCGAAGTTATTCTCTGTTCCAGCTTGTTTATCTGGAAGAACGACGGGAGATAAGGGTTATTTGCTGATATTTTAAATTTGTACATATACGGTGTTTTCGAAGTATCGATTAAGCGTGTTTAAAACGACTTGGTTACCCTTTGAAGAGCTTCTTTCCTCGTCTTCTCCTCGTTCTTGCACTTCCGCTCGCTCTCGCTGATGATGACGACGCTTTCGCGAAGAGCCTCGTTCAGTTCTTCGATCTTGTTCCTCTTATCGGTCAGATCTTTCGCCAACTGTCGTTCCTTGTCTTCCTTCTCCTTAATCACGTTCACCAGTTCCTCGATTTGCTCCAGATCGATTCTCTCTCTGAAAGCTCTCTCCAAGGAGTCAACTTCGTCCTCGAGTTGCTGAATCCTCTCGTCTCTCACCCTGATCTCTTCCTTCAGAACCCCGATGTCGTCGTACTCGCTGAGCTCCTTCTTCAGGGTAACCACTTCCTTCCTCAGCTTCGATATTTCCTCCTTGCTCTCGACGATCTGCTGCTCGTACTCTTGGATCTTGTTGTCTTTCTCGGATATCGCGTGCTCCATCTTCTTCATCTTTTGCTCCTTCTCGCGTAGCTCCGAGTGACCGTCGATCGGTCGACCGGAAGGAAAATCGTCTGGGCTCGTGCTCGTGGCTTTCTCTTCGCCGCTCTTCCGCTCTTCCTTTCCTGCAAACGAAACGCTGGTCAATACCGGTAGAAGCGGTTAAATGGGGTCGAAGGACGATCGGAGAAGACAGAGAACCGGGGACGAGGAAGCTGAATAGTAGGTTTCCGAAACAATCTTACCTCGATGGCTTTCTTCAACTCTCAACAGTTCCTTTTCCAAATACCCAACTCGATTTTGCAACTGTTCGATCCTGCATTCCCGATCCTGCAGCTTTCTCTTCAGCACGTCCACGTTATGCTCTTTCACGTACTCCTCGAGCTGCGTCACCATCTCCTCCAGCACGATCACCCTCTCCTGATCGATCCTGGATTCTCTGTTCTCGCCGTTCTTCTGAATCCACCGCTCCAGCTCCTGAATCCGTCTGTTTCCAGCGGTCACCTGGCAACGAAGCTCGTGCAGCTCCTTCACGTCTGGATTCTGTCTCAGAAAGTCCTCGAACTCGGCCACGGTGTCCTCCAACTCCTCGATCCTTCTACCTTTCCTCTCGATCACCATCTCTAGATCTCGCACGCTCTCGGTGTCAGCGTGCTCCTTGAGGAAATTCTCCAAGGACTCCATTTCTTGCTCCAACTCGACGATACGCCGGTTTTTCGACTCGATCTCTAGCTTCCAGGTCTCATCGTTATCTTGTACTCTAGTTTCGTTGTCTTTGCGTCTCTTTGGCTCCTTCGTCAACCCCTTCAGGGACTCGATCTCGTCCTCCAGCTGCGATATGCGCTCATTCTTCACCTCCATCTCCTTCCTCCAGGACTCCTTCTCCTCCTTCAGCTCGTCCATCAGCTTCAGGCTCTGGGTACACTCACTGTCGCTGTTGCTCGCGCTCTTACAGGCTACCAACTGATCCTCCAGCTCGGCGATTCTTCTGTTCTTCAGCTCAAGCTCTTTCTTCCAGCCCTCGTGATCCTCGAGGCTCAGGTTTTTCGCGTCTTTCATCATCTTCGCGCAAGTAGGCTGTTCCCGCAGCAGCTTCTCCAGCGAGGAGGCCTTTAACTCTAGCTGCGATATCAGCTTGTCTCTGGCTTCTAGCTCGATTCTCCTTGCTTCCTCGTGACCCTTCGGCCTCTGGAGGAGGGTTCCGGAGGTCTCTGGCTGCTGTGTGCGTGCATCGGTGCGCGTGGACGTCGCGACGGGCGTTGTGGTGCGTGTGCGAAGGCAACGGGTGTGAACGTAAAGAAAAATTGAACGAAAAAAGATGGACAGGCGTTAGGGGGTAAGAACACGATGATTTTGGCCCGTGTGCATCGAATGGTTTCGTGCTGAACGACGTAAGGGTGCGTCTCCGAATGGCTGCGAACCTGCCACGTGATTTCCCGATCTTCTCGTCTCTCCCTCCTTCTTTCTCTCCCCTTTAGGTATGTCTTTTCTCTCTTTGTTCTATCTTGTCGCTTTCGTCGAAGCCATCGTCTCTCTCCCTCTCTCCCTCTCTCTCTCTCTCTCTCTCTATCTCTCTGTGGCATGACGACGTGGAAAGTCAGCCTGTGAAAGATTTCTCCACTGTTTCCTGTTTCCTTTGCTCGCCGTTCTCTGCCTCGGCCTTACACCATTCACGTGCTTTCTTTATGTATATATTTATATTTATATATCTACATACGTATATCTCTGTCGTGTACGTGTATATACACATGTACAGTACATGCGTTTGTCCATTCTCCTGCGTAATATGTATATACATATATTCATGTTACATATATATGTACATACACCATCGCATCGTTAATAATTAATTAACATTATTGTTGCCGTTGTCCTTTCTCTCACTCTCTCTCTCATCAC
>NIJG01000028.1:307857-322414 GCA_002201625.1 Euglossa dilemma | reverse complement strand
TCGATTCGCGCCATCGGCGGGGCACGGGAACGGCGACGGTGCCCGAGAAGAACCAACGAGTGATTGGAAATTAGATCCGACTATCGCGGCGGGCACCGATCGGGACCAGACCGCGGTCGCCTGGCCAATCGATCGCGATTAAACGCGATTGTTCCTGCTTCTTCGAAACAAAACGAAACGAAACGGGGCTGCAAGACTCGAGGATCGTTCGTTAATAAACGCGAAACGACCAGCTACAGATTACGGGAACCTTGGGCAATTAATTGGCGAACAGGAAAGGTAGCAGGTCCCTTGGCGAGTGAGATCTTTCGCGATTGGTAGAACGAGATCGGTCCGACGCGTTGTTCGGACCAGTGGAAATCGAATTCCGTGGGATTTCGTAAATTTTATCGTTCAATTCCGGGCCGGTTCACGCGGCCGGCGGAGATCCGATAACGGACGGCAGCCGAGGTATTATCGGTGGGTCTGGTAGGTGGCTGGAAATTTATCGGAAGCCGTAAAACAGAGGTAGAAACGGTGTAGGTTACCTTTTCTTGCAGAGCAGCAGCCTCGGCCCTGGCCCTTTCGTTTTCGGCCTGCGTGACCCTGAGCTCGGCCTGGGCCCTCCTCAGCTCCGCGGCAGTCTTCTCCGCTTTTTCCTGAATCCTGTCCATCTCCTGCGAGGAATTCAGCGTGCTTCTGCCGTAGGTGCTCTGAGACCTTTCGAGGTCGTGCCTGAGCCTTTCGTTTTCCAGCTCGAGCCTGGTCAGCCTCTGCTTGGCAGCCTCCCAGTCGGCTCCGCTGCGACCCACCTCGGACGCGGCTTTGTCCAGCTCGGCTTTGCTCTTCCCGAGCTCCGACTGAGAGCTTTCCAGCTTCGCTTCCAACCGATCCTTCTCCGCCTGGGCTCTCTCCAGTCGGGCGCCCAATTTCTCCACCTGCCGTGCAAAACCGGGTCCAGAAAGCGGCGTTAGTCGGTCGTTGGCCAACAAGCGACCCGAACACGCTCGGGCAATCGCGATTTCTTTTTTCTACCAGCTCGAATGCCAAGACGTTAAAGTTTCATGCCGGCTCCGAGCGGGATTATTGATCGTATCGACTGAAACGATGCTAAATGGGGTTTACTTTGGACTGCGATGCAGCTATGACTGGATGCACGCTTGATAAATTTTTAATCGATATGCGCTTTGTCCGCTGCTACCAAAGTGACGGTGAAATGACGATGAAATGACGATTCGGCCGGATAATAGGCGGATTACGGGGGAAAGACAAATCAGCGACTCACCTCTGATTCTAGGGCGTGGATCTTCATTTTGTACTCGGCGATCTCTCTTTCGTGTAATTCCCTCTCTTCCTGTTTCTCTTGCTCTGCCCGGTCCCTCTGTTCCCGTAATTGTGCCATTTGCTTCTCTTTATCGCCTATCGCCTCCTCCAGGCTACTCAGCGCGCCTTCGCTGCTGCAGTTGTGCGCCTGCATTGCCGTTAGACGCGCCCTGGCCATGTCCACCTGGTTGTCCTTCTCTTTCAGCAGATCCTCCAGATTCTCGATCTGCGGTCACAACCACTCTTCTCGTTAGACATCCCATTCCTCCCACGATCACGCGGAATTGCAGGAAAGCCGAAGTTCCGTGGAACACGGGAAATAAGAGAAAATAAACCGTGAGAAAGAGGGAGAAAGAAAGAGAGAGAAAAAGAGAGCTAGGAAAAGGAGATAACGCCAGGGATAACGAAGCTTTGAGGGATCGAAGCGGCTGCTTCGAGTGTGGTTAATCGGATGAAAGGCTCTCTCTTTAACTCGATAGTTAATACCAGAGGTATATTCGTCAAACCCGCGATAGTAATTCGTAGTGGAAGGAGCGTGCACAAGCCTTTAATGTGATGGTAAATTCTTACTTACCTGCCACCTGGTATCACCGATCTTCACAGCCATTGTTCACGGCTCGACGAGACATTTACTCTCGGCAGGCACTCGCGATATACAGCGACAAATAATCAACGGATCTCTACCGCGGGAGAAAAGAAACGGAGTCGTATGTAGAAACAAGCATTCCGCGGTGCGGACACAAAATACGGTGAAAACATGGCACGGATATAAACGGTGGTGGAGAACAAAAAAAAAAAAAAGAAACGGCAAAACACAGTGTGGGAGGAAAAGAAATTGCGAAGCGAGGTTCCGGTCGACGCGTCGGCGAGCAACGACAGCCTTGATTGATCCGTCCTTGGTCCGAAATGACATCGGTGCACCGCGAGTTCCTCGATCCTGGCCGTCGTCGATCACCGACCACTCGAACCATACACAGATACGTGGTACGCGGGTGCGTTTCGCGGAACAAACGCGCGTAAGACGAGAAAGAAACGAAAGAAATGAAAGAAATAAAAGAAAGGCGCAACGTAACTTCTGACTGGCTTTATTAAAAACGGAGCCGGGTACAAAACAAAATGGCCAACTCAAAGGGTTGTGCGAACTTAAAGATAACGGGATCTCGGGGTTTTACGTACTACAGCCTTTACACAGCACGACTAGGAAAACATTATTACAAAAAGTGTGTCGCGCGGGCGCGCGCACGCCTCACACTCATTCCAATCGACAGCAAGATTCACACTCATGCGCACTCCGCGGTCGCATCCTACGAATATTCTACGCTAAGCGTGCGCTTCCTCTTTCATCCGGCTGGCTGATTAATCGCCGGCCCGAAATCCCTTTCGACCCGGCGGAACTAATTATTGCAGCCGGGGAACGGGCAAATCGCACCGCGATTCGCGCTTCTTTCCCCAGCCGCGGCATCCATACCATATACCATACCGTTACCTTAACGTCAGCGTTACCCTTCTACCAATGTCCGTTCGATCGATACCGTACGATATCCTTTCAATCGTTTCTTTGCGGCTATCTTCGTCGCGATCGTTTAAAGACGCGACGCAAATGGGACTTTCTTTTTCGAGCAACGATGAAAATTACCCGAGCCCTAGCGAAACGAAACGAGGATCGGTCGCGAGGACGAGCGATTAATCGAGCTTCGATTCACACCGACCGGTGATTATCCCCGGTATATTTAGCTATCCAGCCGAGGCGAAGCGATGAAAATCGTCCGTCTGGAACCGTGGTTCCATTCCAGTTGGACTCTTCCGTTCCGGGAGACACCGATCCCCGCCATTTCGCGCGGACTCGCGGCGCGAGAGAAAATGGTGGAACAAAGCCCGAACTCGGACGCTCGGCCTCTCGCGGTCGCTCCAACGTCCGATCTTTGCAACTCGCGAGCGAGGCAAGCGCCGAGCGGGAAAACGTGGGAAAACTGGGAAGGCGAAGAATTCAAGGCCACTCACCTTTCGCTGAAGCACGTTGATCTTCCTGTCCTTGATGTCCATGTGATCCTTGAGTTCGGTGAGCTCGGTGTTCATGCGGTTCCGCTCCTGTTGCGCCTGCATCGCGGCCTGCGTCTTCTTCTCGATCATCCGGTTCTTCTCCTCCAGCCGCTGCCGCATTTCGTCCACCTGCACGCACGTAACCACGCACACCGGGTCATCGTACGATCGTGTGCGGAGGTGGGAACCACCTCGAACCGGACCGATTCAATCCGCATTGCACGGCCAGCGTTCCGCACGCGACGTGAAAACGCTACCAACAGTCCAGCCGAGCGATTGGAGAGGGAACGGCAGGAGGGTAGCTTTGCACGACCCAGTTTCCTGCAGCCTGGCCTTCCTTTCCCCTATAACCACCACCCCTCGAGTCGATTTTCCCCAGCCTCAACCCCCTGCATCAACGGGCCCCTTCCCGTCCTTTCTCCGACGCCGCCGCTGCGTTTATCAATGCGTTTAACGCTACCCGATGCTGCTTCGATCCGGTTTACCAGCTAGTTTACCAGCTTCCTGCAAATTCCACCACCCGTTCTTTCCCCCGCGTTCCCGCGCTGCAGTTTGTTTAGAAGTCCTACGGTTTTATGTACTTTGGAATCAAGAGATATAGTTTACGCGACGGCCAGGCCGCTCAACTTTCCGCGTTATTTCTCGTTAGCCGGCAAACTTCTTCCCGCGGCTTCGTAAATTAACCCCTTACCGTTTCCGGGATATCGCTACGAAAACTTACGGCACTTTTTACACGCGAATCTCGATGATTCCGGTCGCTGTAACGCGAGAGATTTTACAACGGCTATATTTCGTGCGAGGTCCTCCGGTCGCGAGGATGTAAAGCGGAATAAAGCTTGCTTCCGCTCGTATATTCAGCCGCGTCCTTTCGCAGCTCGAATTTAGAATAGCCAGGATTTTACCACGAATTTCTCTTCTTCGATAAGATAACGCGGTCGGAATTGCGGGAAAAACGAATAGCGATGCGAGGTTTTTCCGTAAAATCGGGTGGTGCAAAGCCGAGAGACGGGGGACGTGATCGAATGGAAGAAAGAGGAAGAAAAACTCACGTCAGCCTGCAGCATGTTGTAGTGTTTCTCCTTGGCGCAGAGCGACTCTTTGAGCACGGTGATGTGTCGCTGGTAATCCTGGTGCTGCTCCTCGAGGGTCTTCATCTTGGCGGACATGGCGAGCAGCTCCTGATCCCTACGCTGCACTTCCGTCCGGAGCTCGTCCAGCTGCGAAAAAGAGTCGTCGTCCACGAGAGGATCAGTCCGTGCGACCCGGTTACGTCTCGAACGACGACGAAACAACGAGCGACGGAGGCGCCTGGTCTGTCGTCTCTCCGTCGTGGCCGAGTACGACGACGATCAGCGGCCAACTTCCCTTCGATCGCTCGGTCGAAACGTAAATCGGCCGTGAAACGGGTCAGCCGTTTCCGATTCGCCTTCCGTTTCGCCTTCCGTTCCGATCCGCCGACTTTTCCACTTCCTCTAATCGCTTTGCCGAACACCCAGCCAGACTCTTGCAGTCTCTGTCCTCGGTCTGGCTGGCTTTGAACTCTAAAACAGCCACGCACACGGGTTCCGTCGAGTTTTCGAGCCGGTTTGCCGCGGGTTTCCGCTCGAAAACGCCGAGTGTGCGTGTGACCGTGCGAGACACGAATTTCGCGGATCGAGGGAACGAGAAGCTCTCGACGATCGAAAGCGAGAACGATTCTCGACTTTTTTCGTTCGGTCGAAACCAACCACCGATCGCGATCTTCACCCCGCGAGTGGTTCTCGTATTCGAGAAGTTTCAGTTACGCGAGCTGGAATCGTTCGGCTCTCCTTTCGTCGATCGTGTCGGCGATACGTCGTCGTACTCAGACAGGAACTCTTCATACTTAGCATGCAGCGATATCGAAACCAACGATACAAAGTTACAAACAAAGTGTATCCTGCGTGTACGAGAGATATACTCATTACGTGTTCGAACGAATGTCTTTGGTGGATCGTGAGAGAGTTCACGGGAATATTCGAGGCTGGATAGCTGGGAGATAGAACTGGAACGTATTATGTATTGTGTCTCTCTCTTTATTATTCGTGTACGTACCTACTACGCTCGTCTGATCTACTCTGGTGTCGGCAGGCCGCGTGAGGATCCCTCGGCGAGATCACCTCGTAACGAGATCCAGCCGCGGGATCGCAAGCAGAATCAACACAACTAAATGTTTTCTAACTAATCAACTAGCAGAGTACGCAGCGGTGGTGGAGATATCGCGGTCCCTTTTGGCAGAATCCCCCTGTGATCGAAGTAGCTACAAATCTCGGCGACCGACCACCGGTAATCTCGAGGATGAAAAACGACGAATCGTCGACGGAAGAGAAGACCTCGATAAACGCGACGCGATCCCGGTTAACGGTTACTTCGATCAGAGGCTGACTTTTTTCAGCCAGATGCCGTGTACGCGCGTATCTCGGCCCAAAGACAAAGCACCAGGGATCGAGGAGTGGACCGGTCGATCCATCGTTGTCGGTTGATCGGCAGCGGTCCTCTCGATGGATCGCGGTCGCCCCTCGACCCCCCCTCTCTCCAGCGTTCTATATCGTGCTAAGATGGTGAAAACAACAGGTCTACGTAGAGGCGAGCGATGGTGGCGATCGGTGTCGATCGGCAAAGCGGCGTCACGCATCGTCTCGGGTTCCTCGGAGTCTCTCGACGACGGCCACGCGCCGCAGAGGCAGGCGCAACGTCTCTACGTTCACTATGTCTACGGTCGTCGTTTTCGGCTGCACACACACGCACGTACGCGGGAAACTCGGCCGAATTTTCCTGCCTTGTCTCGTCGTCAACGGGCAACGACGACGCGGGTCGTTTCCGCGCGCGTTACGTGAACCATTGCGAACAGTCAGATCAACGACTCACACCAGAGAAAGGGACAGAGAGAGAGAGATAGAGAGAGAGAGTGTGTGAGAGAGAGACAGGAAGAGAGAGAGAGAGAAAGAGACGGTTGCAGGGATGGCTGTGATCAATTTTCGAGAGAGGCTCGATACGCCGAGAAAGTTGGAAGATCGCGAGGGTATTTGCTCGGACGAAAAGTCGCGAAGCCAGGGAGAAAAATTCTCGCGGGCAATTCGATGTCAATTAAGAAACTAATTTCCAAGTCGGCAAGTGGATACCTCGCTGGGAACGTAGTTATACAATTATCCATGATCGCGGGCGAAAATTTCACGGGAATTTGCCGAGCACTCCTGCCCGTTATAAAAGTTTCCAGTTTCACGGAAACTTACTGGCCATCCCAAACAGTCTGAGCGAGAGTCAGAGAGAGTGAGAGAGAGAGAGAGAGAGAGAGAGAGAACAGAAAGAGAGAGAGATATAGAGAGAGAGAGGTAGAGGTAGAGGTAGAGAGAGAGAGAGAGAGAGAGTGTATGTGTGTAAGAGAAAGTGTTACTACGGAACATCGAAACACTCCGTTACATAATACGGTAATCACGTAGATGGAAACGAAGGATAGGTGGTGGCTTGGAAGTGCTTCTTTGTCGGGTGAAGAATATCCTTACCTCCTCAGAAAGCTAGAATATCGGGGCACCACATTTAATAATGCTTCGCTCACCACGAAGGCCGCCCAACTCCGCCTTCCTCTTCCGCTCCTTCTTCTCAACCCTTTCGCATCTTTCGGCCGAAATTCGGTGAAAAGGAACGCGACGATCGGAAATGCCGGCGCGTTCCGTGAAACGAAGGGACACGAAAGGACTCGCGGCCACGGTCGATCGCGTCGGAACGGTTTGGGCCCGAGCGGGCCGTCGGCCTCGCGAGTGTCATTCAATTTTTCCTCGTTTAATCAACAGACGAGAGAAACTTTCCGCTCGTCACGATCGAACGTGATCGGCTTTCGGTATCCGCGGATTCGCCCGGCCATTCTTATTCCGTGCACGTACGAATTTATACGCCGGGCGTCGTTAAACGCTGCAACGTTATTAACGATCGCGGCACGATTTATCGGCGGCCGTAACTCCGCCGGTATAAAGGAGTCGAACGAGTTCAGCGGAATTGGGGACCACCATCCGTTGCTGACTTATGGCTAACTTAGCTCTAGCTTATCTGCTAATGTTGTACCCTTATATGACTATGCGGATGGTGAAGAGCGATGTTCGATTCATCTGCGATCGCTTTTTCTACTTTCATCGGCTGGAAATTCCTCCGTGTCCGCGATTTTCGCACGTTAAGCACTCTCTGAAAGAGAGCTATACGGATTTCGACGAGATTTAACGAGCTATGCTTGGCAGGGTAATTTATTCGATCGAGAGATGAGACGCAGGATCCGTAGATCGAACAGGGGGTCGCAGATGAACCGATACATCCTTGGTGCTTGTCTCCACGTATCGTGGACCCGCGAGCCTATGGAGACTCGCGACTAGGTCGATGGTGATCTGAACGATGATACGTTTACCTGATCGCAAATCGATCAACGAGACGACTGGCTAGATGATGAGAGATGCATCGAAGAGTAACGATACGTTGTCTGCGTGCATGCAGCATGCATCGGGGTACAGGGACCGTTTCGAGAACTCGCATGCGCTTTCTAATAGACTGTCAGGATTCATCGGCGAACGAATCGTGACGCGAGAGCTAGAAAGTGTCAAGCGTGATCGTACACGAACAAACACGAACAAACGCGACCAAACGATCTACGCGATCTTTCGCCGTCTATAAGAATTTCCTTTCAGCGAATTCGAATCGGTATAATACAAAGATTAGGCCGTCGAAAATGGCGCGAAGCGGACGATCGGATCGCTGGCGAATTCTTTCCAGCGATTCCCGATCTTCACGGAGATTCCTCGTCGTTGCCAAGCGACATTTCCCGGTTCTCGTTTAATTAGTGGCTTTATCCTGGTATAAAAGTCGAAACATCGAACGCGCGAAATTCCCCGATTATCGCTGATAATCGTTCGCGACGTTTCGCGCAATTTCGAGAGGCAACGTCGAGAAATCCCAATGGAGATTAGTGTGTCTGGATACTTTAATTACTGCTACCTCGATTAAGGTGATACTAGCTGTGAGATATCCTACTTAATTATGAATATGATAATGCAAGCTTTACTCGGTTATCCGAAGATTACCGGATGGTGAAAAAGTTGGAGGAACGGGGGAATTTCGTTAAGGCAAGGCCGTCGGTTTTCAGGGTCCTCGGGTTGGTCGAAGAAAGCTTGCACGTTTTATAAGAGACGTACCTAAACGTGATGTTGCTAAGAGTGGCAAACAGTTGTCTACTTCACCCTACTCTCCCACGCATGCATCATGCCTGAACGCTAGCTGCATTTGAACTCTACGCGACGAGAGAATGGCGAACGACGATGGACGTGTGATGAGAAATGCGATGATCGTGTCTGACGAACCTTCCGTCACATGATTTCCGGCGATAACATAAACTTCCCGCGTGACGAGCCTAAAAAAATCGAACGATCTACCAAATGAGATGATTGTGTCCAGGCTGACGATGACCCCTTCGAGCATGATCGAACGTCGAGCTAGTGAAACGAATCGACGATGGAATGAACACGTGAGAAACGAACCTGCGTGGACTCTACGCGAGTAAAAACGATAAGCAAAACGTGATGGTCGACGAAGGAAAGAGTTTCGATGAGGGCGCGGGGATGACGAGATGATCGTTACCATGATCGATCCTTTCCGTGGATCCGTGGCCTCAATGTCTGTTCAGTGTGGTGACTGCGAGGAGACGAGTGAAACGAGTCGATGACGTGGGTCAGCGGTGTCGGACAGAGAAATCGGTGAGAATTCTACTGGCAGAGCTATCCTCGAGCACGGGAGAAAAGTGCAGGGATGTCGATCGTCGGGTGTACAAGGTGGCGAATGATTTCAAGGTCGTTGCGGAGTGCAGACAGAGGCGACCTGCAAATTGCTTTGGTGGCGGTGAAACGGCGATCCATTGGGATGGGGTGAAACACGACTCTACCATGAATGAATCGATCGTTTTCCTGTGGCATGAGTGCGTGAAGGGCTGATGGCTGATCGCGAGCTCTCGCGGTGACCGAACGGAGTCCCGAACTCCATGGGTGATCAAATCATTTTCCATGGAAAACGCGACGTGAGAGAGAGAGAGAGAGAGAGAGAGAGAGAGAGAGAGAGAGAGAGAGAAAGTTGGTATGAGAACCGGTGATGTTTCTCGTGGATGAACGTGACAGAACCGGAGAGGGATGGGATCGAAATTGGATCGGAGAACGATTGAACAGAATCATTCTTTCTTTCTCTCTGTTTGTATTATTATTCTCTTTTCGATCCAGGTAATCAGCATCGCTCCGACGCTCGGTCGTTACCGACCTGCACCCTTGTGACCCGAACTCTGTTTAAATCGCGGAGCAAAATACAGATTGCCTCGATGGTACAAGGATGCCGAAATCGTTCTTTTGCTTCGCAGCTTTCGTTTGGAAGAACACGGTATCGGGAGAGGAGGGGGGAAGAAACGATCGAGGAAAGAATCAGGGTGCAAAGCGAGACTCTCGTATAGTCTCGGGGTTCAAAGAACTATACGCGCTCGAACTTGCTTAAACTTCGTCCGATCGTCTTTCTTTTCCTTTCTCTTTCCTTTTCTCCGACATGTCTATTCTTTCCTCTCTTGCGAAGATTTCCAGGCAGGTCCTTGCGTAGCACCGCTGTCCTCGAGGCTGTCAACGTCTCCAAGAGGATCGTTTCTCACTGGGTATAGAGAGAGAGAGAGAGAGAGAGAGAGAGAGAGAAGCGACAGGGTGTCGTAGAAATCATTCTAACGAAATCATCCGTTTTCATCTGTACTCGTATCACTCCGTGCTACCTTCTTCTTTTTTTTTTATGCTTTTTAACATTTTTTAAGATTTTTTCCTCCGTTTCATCGTTCTCTTTTCACGTCTATCATCTCGTCTACGTCAGCAGACTTCCACAGGCTGAACACGCGTGAGCACGCTCTCAGGTTTTAGGCTGAATGTGGACCTTGCGAACGTAGAGTCGTCCCCGAGACGGCTTGTACGCGTGAGATCGTGTTCTCGTCGCCGAGGTGGAAGGATGTCCGGAGATCGGGGATGTCCTTTGCGAACGTGAGCGAACGTGCGCGTCGATTTTGACCGGTTGCCACGGTTCCATCTTCGAAGGAGGGAAACACCGGAGGGAAAAGGGGATTATCCCTGCGGGGCTAGCGACCTCGAGGCGTTGGCAGAACCGTGCAGCTCGACCACGCTGCCATTACCGAGGACTTGGAAACGTCTGATGCAGCCTACTCGATGCTCTAATCACGGCGGAATCGAGCGCAGGCTCGTTCACCGGGAACCAGGGCCGTTCTCGTCACGGCGTTACCTTTGCCTCTCGCTTGAAATCGCAATCGGAACACGTTCCTCGGCTTGTTAGCCCGCGGCGAACCCTCGAACCGAGACACTCTTATAGTCCTAGATTAGAGTAGAAAAATAAAAGATTGTCGGAACGTCCGAGCGCGAGTCGCGGGAGAGATCGCGCTTGCAGAGCGAGCGAACGGTGTGCGAGCGGTCAGGAAGAGGAGACGACACGCGCGAACGGGACACACGCAGCTCGGGGAACGCTCGGTTTCTATCGCAGTTAATTTAGGTTTCCGCGTGGCCTATCGCGCCGATCGCTTTCTCTCCGTTTTGGTTCTACGCGTGATTTCTAAACGGGGAATCACACCGACAGCTCGGGGACCATGGCGGCCATGGGGGGCGGTCTTAAAACGCTCTCAGCTACGAAAATATACCGTCGGAAGCTTTTGCTCGCGTTGCTCTTCCTCGTCTACGCACGCGCTGTGCACGCACGCTTCTCTGCTCTTCCTGAGCGCGCGCTCGTGTCCGTCGTTGTGCACGCGTGGCCACGCGTGCCGCGAATCCGCGTTTCGCCGCGAACTTCCGGTGAAATCTGGCTCGCCGAAACCGGAACGTCTGGCGAGTCGGTTTGGTGAAAAAGATTTCCGGAACGCCGGCTTCTCAGGTGAACGACCTTTTCGCGAATTTACCAACTAGTATCGAAAAGAGAAGGTAATCTACGATCTTATGATTCTACGGGATATCGAGGCTACGTACTTTCAAACGGTATTTTCGAATAGAACAATTTTCTCTCCAAATATATATAATATATATATATTTTTTTTTTCCTTTTTTTTGTCTTTAAATTTCAACAGTGTAAGTACTATAGGAACAGTTAGGTGCACTTTTGTACTCTCGCTAGTCTCGAGAATTTTCAAACGACGCGGTCGGCGTGCCTAAAAATATGTCTTCTCCGAAAAATAGCGTTTCAGCGATCCGTCTTAAACGACTAACGCACCGAAGATCGTCCATCTGACAAACGATGCGAAACCTTCTTCCCAAAACGAGCAGAACGTGCACGGCGTTCCGCGAACGTAGCCGCAGAAGACACCAACACCCTCTTACGAGAGGGACTCGTTTAGAGAGACTCTATAAACATAATCGGAACAACGCGTCTTCTAGGAAGACCTTCTTCTAATTAATCGGGGGACTGTATAACGTCAACGTCTATAGACATTCCAGAATTCAACGACATATATCATCCTCTAAGGCCTATACATTAGGTACGCACAGTTGCTCTCGGGAGCTACACGTAGAAGCTACCGAATTGTGACTTTCTCATTGACTTTCTCTCACAGAACTGTCCGAAACCCGTGTCCAAGTTACCCCTTGTCTCGCGCATCCTCGACTCATCTCGTTTCGTTCTTCCCTCCGTGCGACGCCTCGGAAGTCGGCGCCGTTATACGGCTCGGAATCCGAAGCTGGCGACGCTATCACGGCGGAAGAGGATGGAAGATCGAGAAGGTCGAGGATGGATGTCGATCGCGCGGACACGGGGAACGAGGCATCGGGCTTTCCGTCGGTTCTTCTCGTAAACCTACTACTTCTTAATACAGGTACAATCGAGTCAAAAAATAGAAACTCTGCTGTTCGATAAGAAAGGGATGTCGGGAGGTAAAGAAAACAGGTACGCTAACGTGCAACGAGTGCACACGTACGGTATATACGAGTCGATGAGAAGTAAAATGGTTCTCGTTCGCGTTCCTCCTGCCGTGTCCGGCGGAAAAGGTAGCCGCGGAAGAAAGAGGTCCGTCCGGCGCGAGGATGCTCAGGAACGTTCTCCTCTTCGCGTGGGGAAAAAAATCTTTCGCTCGTTCCGCCTGTCGGAAAGCACGACCGCGGGTAAAAGTAGAAAAAGTATAAGCGTATCGCGTGTTAGACCAAAAACGCGGAGGGTGCTGCGGCTCGAGTTTCGAACGCGTTCTCGAGCGCTGCTCGCTTCTTCGTCTTTTTTTTTTTTGTTTTTCTTTTCTCTTTTTCTTTGCCGAAAGAAAGCGTGGCTCGACGTGCCATCTTAGCTCTCACGGACTCATATATACGTGGCGCGCGTACGACAGGCGCGCGGCATTCGAGAAGACAAGACGAAAGGAATCGAAAGATCCGCGGGATTTCTCGACCTGAACGATTCGACTGACGACCACGTCGCGCAGCTTCCTGCCAATGCGCTTCCCTTCGGCTTCCTTTCCTCTCTACGGATAGACTAGATACACAGACACGTTACACGCGACTCTACATCCGTCTTTTACTTCAACGAGCATACTTTCCCCTTTCTCGCTTCCTTTCTTTCTTCCTTCCGCTCTTTCACTCTCACGCACATTCACGCAATCATCGACGACGACGATACTCTCGACGTCTCGATTCCGAGTCTGATTACACAGCCGGGGGTCTAAATTTCTCTTGGTTAGTATCGGCTTCTTCGCACGATCGTTACGCGCACACCTCCGTCCATTGATTCGAGGAGGGTGGAGAAGCAGACGCTCAGTCTCCGCTTATCTCTCGGTGATTCTCTCCCTTAGATACCTTTTTTTTATATTTTTTTTTACTTTTTTTGGCTTTTTTCCGATTCAAAACGAGACGCAAGGTAGTAGTAATAATAGTAGTAGCAGTAGTAGTAGCAGTAGTAGTAGTAGTAGTAGTAGTAATAGTGGTAGTAGTATATGGTGTAGTATCGTGAGCCTTTTCTCTCGGTATACCTGTGGTAGATCGGGTAGATCGGGTACTACTCACGCGGAGGAACCTGCGGCGTGCAAGGTCCGGGCGTGGCGCGACATGGGGCGCGACATAGGGCGCAACATAGAGCGCAAGATAGAGCAGAGAATCCAGGGTTCGAGAGTTCCCTAGACGGCGTCGTTCTTTTCGATCCGCACGTTGTTGATGAAGAAACTTACTTGCCGTTTGAAGTTCATGTCGTGCTTGTTGAAGGTGTGCGCGTGCAGCGCCAGAGCGCCCTGCGCCGCAGGCTCAATTTGTTTCAAGTGTTGCTGCATTTGCTGCTGATGCTGCAACTGCAGCTGCTGCTGGTGTTGATGGAGATGAGGCTGATGATGATGAGGAGGGTGATGATGAAGCTGATGGAGATGATGATCGGCGTAACGATCGGTATAGGGATTGACCACGCCGGTGGTAGCGCCCGACGAGATGCCGCCAAGGCACGAGGAACCGCCCCCACCGCCTCCGCCGCTCGTGGTCCCACCTGTCGAACCGGCAAGCAATGAACTGGTTAATGCCGAGGACGACGAGTGACCATACGGTACCAGCGAGGTCATCACGGACGGTCCCCTGGCCAAGGCCAACGTGCCGGGCTGCTGCGGACCACCCATGGCCGTCACCAATCCCTGCCGCATATGCGACTCGATACCTCCCACAGCAATCTTAGCTTGCTGTTGCTGTTGCGCCGCTTGCGTTATCGTTTGTTGCTGTATACTACCGCCAACGCTACTACTAGGCACGGCGGTCGCTTTCAGCAGCTGATCCCTTAGTCTACCGCCGCATTCCTTAATACGCTGTAACTCGGCCTCGAGCAACGCCACCTCCTTCTCCAGGGTTTGTATGCGCGCGTCTTTTGTCTCCAAGATGGCCGTCAGGGTGGTGCTACCGGGCACGCCGCCTGGAACCGCCACGCTACCTCCAAGGACAGTACCGCCTGCACCTGATACGCTACCTAGCCCGAGACCAGCACTTCCGCCCGCCACCACTGCTCCGGATGACGCGGTCGACGCGTATGCCAGCTCCAGCTGCGTCTGCAGGCTCTTCAGGCTCTCGTTCGTCGCTTTGAGCTCCTTTATAACACAAGCAATAGGGACACGGTTACACTCGTCGATGTTCCGTCGTCTCGTGTCTCTCTAGCGAGCGTGCGAGGGACATTTCTGTATTATTTTATTTTATTTATTTTTTTT
>NIJG01000028.1:143023-306882 GCA_002201625.1 Euglossa dilemma | reverse complement strand
GTTCTTTCCACGATAGAAAGATCCTCTTGCGGACGCCGGGCGCCGCCGCAGTTCTTTCGCCCACCGCGACGTACGGCCGACATCGTTGTCCATATTTCTGCGCGCGGCGTTTCGACGGCTCTCTTTATTTTTTCCCCTTCCGTTCTTTGTCTCCTATCCTCTCTGCTACTGTTCGCCGATCGTTTAATTCACCGAGGCATCCACGTCGCGTACATTAACGTACCGAGGAGATTCCGACGTCGTTACGGTTTCGATGGAACGATCCAACAGCGATCGCGGCGCGGAGGCTTCATAGATCAGAGGATACTCTCGAAACGCGGCCACGTCGCATGGACAAGATGAGTACGAGCAATGCGTATCCACGACTCGACGAGATGGATGCTAATGGCACGTTCGGTGCGATGAGATAAAGGTGAACTCGATCTCTGCGCGAGAGCACTGTGAAGCTGAGTAGTGGAAAAAAAAGTGCTGGAAGGTTTCGCGTTCACTGGATCGATGATGACGTGAGCGGTGTCGGAGAGATGATCGCGATTCGTGGATACGCATTTCGGCGAGTGTGCGTGGCTATATGTACGATGAATCCCTCGAGTGATTGCAAACCGACCGGTATTTCCTTCGCAAAACCGACGCCAGTTTATTTCCGAACCATCTGCGCGGTCTTTACGTCATTTTTAACCTTCTCTTTGTCCCCTCGATTTTCCCCCGTTAACCGCGAAATTCAGATAAATTGCCAATAAACCTTGCGGTGACGAGTTAACTCTTCGCGCCCATGGTAAACCCATACTGTCCGTTCGCGAGAAGAAGGCAAACGAGTGATTCCAACCCCGTTGTAGTTAGTCTGACAGCTCCTCTGTCGTCACAGGCATCGATCGTTATCTCACCGTCTTCGACCGATAGCGACCGGTGTCTCTGAAGGAGCTAGCGAACGGCAACTTCTTCTTAATCGTATTGTTAATTCGAATAACCGATTAACTCGTCGGGAAATTTCAGAAAAGCTCGCTGTCCCGCGACTGCCGCGACTGGCAGGGTAAGAGATCGGGATGGAGCTCGGTTTGCGACCACTCGCGATGGACAAAACACAAGAGGTATAAACGGTAGAGGATAAGACAGTAGATTACGCGAGGAGAACGACGTCGTATTATCGCATGTCGCATCAGGTCGGTGCCAAACAGTCGCAAAGTCCTCCCTTGGGCCTGGGATCGGCTCGCCTTGACGCGACTTGACGACTTTCGGACCGTCCCGCTGCTCGTGCATCGATTACGACGAATGGCCATGATAGCGGTAAGTCGTGATGGGCAAGAACGTGTCTGAGATGTACAAGAACGAGAAGAGAGTATATAATATATAACTGGGTGGTAAAAACATTCAGTGAGTCACAGCGGAGATGACCAGATCAAGAAATCAAGAGAAAAAATATAACAGTATATGTATCTTGTGAATGTACAGAGAAAGAAAAACGAGGTGCACTTTATAATATTCTCTTTTTTTTTTTTCTTTTTTTTATATATAGAGAGAAAATATGCGAATGTCGTGTGAGGAGGACAAACATTCCGTAATCTTTGAAAAATATACATATAGAGAAGAGTAGCCATTCATTCGCGTGTGTATGTTGTGAGTGTACATACACGAGATGAGTTACTCGATGGTAGAACGCGAAATATTTTGCAAAATATCGCCTCCACGGCGTACCGTGCTGTCGAAATCGAATTTACGGTCTCCGAGGCATCGAACGTTTCTTTTTCGCTTTTTTTTTTTCTCCCGTTTCGAAACGGTAAAAAGTAATAGAAAAAAAAGGGGCGTGAAAATGTGGAAAGCCGAGATATTCGAAGGGACTGGTGGAACATGGTCGGCCGCGAAGCGAGTAGATCGCAAAACGTTCGAGGTTCTACCGATGATGGTCTCAACCGGTGTACACGTGACGTGAGAATGAACAGTAGCACACATTAAAGAAAATGATGGTATGAAAATGTTTCTCTTACGGGACGAATCAAAAGTCTCGCACGGCCCGTTGCTATCCCCTGTCTTCCAGAGCTTCGTGAAAATCGAGCCGAGCGCCATTAGGAATAAACGTTCGCTCCGTTCGAGGCTATCAATGCGACGATTCACCTCTCTCTCTCGTATGCATGAGTTTATTCAAACGCTGCTGGATTTTAGCTCAGAGACGAAGAAAATGTTGCAGCCATGGCACTTGCACGGACTACTCGATTTCTCGTTAACCCCTTGAGCGTTACGGTTCGTTCTTCAAACTCCGTCCTACCAATTTTCCCATTTTCTACAAACACGTGGCTGCTACATGGTTGCGTATCGAGCACCGAATTTTAGCATTCGAAGAGAACTGCGATGTCTGTTAATAATCAGCTAGATCTAACACAGAGATGTACGTGTATACGGATTTACAGGGTGAATTATTCGATGCGAAATTTGTTCAAGTTTCAAAATTTTCGTATAACTTTAGCACGAACGAAATATCTAAATACACGATGGTTAATTGAAATCAAACGTCTTGAAGATCCTTTGAAATTCTACCTTTAACGATAAAAAGTTTTCTCATCGATGCGACGACAGTCAAAAGGTCAAGGGGTTAATTCGAAATGCGATTATTTTAAAAAGAGAGAAAATTAAGGAAACGAAGAAAATACGTGTTGCTCGTGAATGACAGATTTTCGAGTTCGCGGACTCGCATGCTCTTTTGCAGAAGCCAATTAGCATATTCATTAATGACTTACGTGATTCTGTTCGTGCCTTACACCGCTACAATCTTTCGCTCGTCTGAACGGTGCACACGTCGAAAGCAGTGAATGTGCATTAATTTCCAGGTGCATCGTCAGTAATCGGATAGGTCCGATTCGAACCGCTTCGAGTGCGGTGACGCAAGTCGAGTCGCAAACCGATTCGTTTGGTCTCGGTGCACGGTGCATCGCGGTGCATCGCGGTGCATCGCGGTGCTGACGATATTGCAATCGACATAGAGCTGACTATGTACACGGTCTTCGGTGCTGCACATTTTCCTGACATTGTTTCCACGATCGTTTTTCCGTGCATCGATATCTCATCGAACTCGATATCCTCGGTTTCGCTGGAAAAACGCGTCAACGAGGGAAAAGCGACTCGAATGAAATTAAAAAATAAAACACTCTCGATCGGAATTATCGACGGAAAAAAGAAAACGAATAAAAAGATTCAATCGAAGATTCTGTGGATAAATGAAATTTTTCACGTTCGAAATGAAAATTCGTGGACCATCGATCGGTTGTTAATTCGGAATCGGCGCGAATCGGGTAAGAAAATAAGCGATCGGGACTAGCACTGGGTGGCGTGACTTTTGACTCGAATTCCGCGGATTGTGTGGCATACATACCATGGCTTTTCCGAAGGCACGATCTCCAGCAGGTGTATACACACAAAAGTTTAGAGACGCGAATGTATTATACACGTGTACGTCGTTCTTTAATCGGAAGCATGACGTAATGTGACGTGGAGGCTATAGCGTTCGCGCAGAGGAACTCGTCGAGAGATTTCCCGTTCGCCATCGCACTGTTCGAATCGACGGAAACGACCGTTCGTTATTTCTACCCGTTCGTATCCGACGATCTTCCGGTTGGAAATTAACCGGCAAAAACTACCCGGTAATAATTTCGAAACGTATCGCAGTCGATTAATCTCCCCTTAACGCGTTGCTCCGGCCACGGGGAAAGGAAAAACGAGCAGTTCTATTTTCGATTAAAATTTTCCTTTCCGCACTAGTTCCCGTTCTATCCCCGAGTTGGACGAACGCGATCTCGTTCGCGAGCCCTCTCGACTCACCCTCGCTTCGACCAGTTCCAATTGCGCGAAATTCCTGTTCACTGGGCCGACGCAAAGAAACACAGTTAGCAAGTTAGCAAAGAAACATCGACGGTCCGTTCTCGCTTCGTCGAAACGAATCGATCCGATTTACGCGCTACTCAACGGGGTTGCTCGTGGGGGTGGTTGCCCGTGGGGGTTGGTTGGGGGCGGATGATGATCGGAGAGTGTAACGCATGGTTCCCTATCGGTGCGAGACCGATTCAATGGAGACTTAATCGTGTGATCAGTGTACCTGTTGGGTCCTCTCTGGCGGGGCCTGGATCTGGGGAAGAGGTCACGTGCATGTCTTCGGCCACTAATTTCAGAGGAGACTTTAACGACCGGTCGGTTGGTGATGATTCGTGGTGTTGATGTTATTGTCGATGATGGCGATAATGACGATGATCGGTATAATTTTTCATGGCGGTGATGGTCGTGATGGTTGGCTGATCAAGAATGTGGTGGTTGTTGTAGTAGTAGTAGTTGTTGTTGTTGTTAGAACGGGGTGAGTGACGAAGGGGCGGATGCGGGCGTGAATTTGGCCCCCGTTAGGGGGTTGCTAAACGTTTTATCACCTACACATCCAAAGCAGCTCATTCCACGCATTCCAATCGCAGCACTTTTTGTTCTTTCTTTTACACGTAGAGGTATTTATATATATTCTTTTTTTTTTTAACTTTTATTCGATTTACTTCGTTGCATTCGCGTTTACTTTTCTACTTCTCTGAACTTTCCCCGATCAGCCGTCCCTTTTTTTTTTTTCTTTTTTATTTTCGTTTTTCGTTGCCGAAGTCCTGGTCGTCGACGTCTCGTACAGTCGTCGTTCGATCCGCAGGGTGCAAAGAGAAAGACAGAACAAGAGAAAAAGGCAGAGAGTAAAGAAAGAGAGCAACACAGGGGGGAGAGAGAGAGAACGATCACGTGGGAGACGATCTTGGGGAAAAGGTGAGATTCTATGCTCTTGAATTTCCCGTTTCTAAGAGACTGATTCCCGTCGCATGCTTTGTCGAGGATTTCAACCACGGCTTGACATACTTCATTGGCTTTCCGACACGTTTCCCTTTTCTGCCTTTAATTTTTCTCTCCGAACGGAGGTAAATCGAGAAGCAAGGAAAGCCTATCAGCCGCAACCGAAAGACGCATGCGTCGCCAGAAAAAGAGGAAAAGAAAAGATAAAAAAAAAAACAAGAAGGAAAACGAAAAGAAGAGAAAGTAATATATAACCTCCTTGGCCGTCTATTTCGCTAATCCAATTTTATTCCTGGACACACGATAATCCTCGTGCAGTTTCGTTAATCGTGATACGAGTCTGCAAAGCAAATAATCTTTCGATTAAACGCGCGTCGTCCTCCGTTCGAGCGAAAATAAACCACTCGGACGAATCGATCGATCCCTTGGTCCAACAAAATTCCCGAGCGAAAGCGAGCTGAAAATAAAACCCCGGCTCTCAGCGCGAGAACCTACTCGATTCTCGTTTGCGATCTTAGCGTTATCGGCAGCCGTGGCTAGAACCATGGCGACGTCCTGTGCGAGAGGCCGCGTATCGGCACCGGGCACAGAAATACAGCCTTCTTTCTTCCCTTTGCTTTCCCGGGGATGAAGTATGTCAGTCATGAAGAGGACGAACGGGAGGGCGAAGAGAGTGAGATCCGTGAGAAGGTGCTACTAAGTCGACGGCGGAGGAAAAATATCGGTGACGAGACGGGTCTCGGTGCTGGTGCATTGTCCGTTTCGATATCTCGCTGACGGCGTCCGAGCCAGACGGTCGGACGCGACGATGGAAGGGTGCACCCGTTTGCCGGTGCACGCTTCCGGTGCAAGAAAAAGAGAGAAAGAAAGAATAAGAGAAGAAGGTGTGTGACGATAACGCGTCGGTTCAAAGGTACTTCTTCCCGATGCGTGCTCTGTCCGGCCCGTGTCTATCACCCTCCGAGAATCGCTTCTCGGAATCGCTTCTGTCCACGACAATCGCTAAGTATCCGTGAATTGCCACTCAAGCCACGTAGACTTCACCTAAATCCTAGATCTAAACGCAGGCACATACACGAGGATGCAGGGAGATCGGAGAGTGGTCGAACGGATGCGACGTCGCCTTGGATTCCCAATTACGTTTCTTCCTCCCATTTACGGTTCCTTCCTTGGCTCCCGGAGGTTTTTCCGCGTTGCGTTTTCCCCGGTTCCACCAGGCCTCCTCGTTACCCTGTGCAGGCACGCGTGCTTGAACTACTTTTGCTGCTTGAATTTGTTGCGCTTAGCGCGCCGCTCCCACCCGTATACGTGTTGCAAGTCGAGCATGTCTGACTCTCCACCGACTATTCCACTGCTCCGCCAAGGATGAATGCTAATGGGATATTTCACTGGCCCTCGCTCGTTCCGCGAATTTTTCTCCCGGCGAATATAGGACACTCTCGGTCGGGCCACGGTTCCCGAACACGTTTCCCAGAATTCTCTTTGCTCGAATGGTCGTCGGGAAATCACCGACGACACCGAGTACTTTTCCCGCGTGCTGCGTCAAGTTTCACCAACGACGGCGAGTCGTCGGGTTTTCCGAGATTTCCGCACGTTCGCCACGGCGACGTCGCATCCGAGATCAGGCTACTGGGGGTGTAGAGCTACGGACGTGAACGACGTTTCGGGAACGGCTACGACTGTTCTAACAGACGAATTTACGTGAGGTATGCGAGAGAAGATGGTGGCGGTGGTGCTCGCGGAATAGTAACGGCGGTAATGATACAAATATTTGCTACGGTGACTGGTGGTAGCGAAATAGCGACAGTATATAGAATGCTACTAGAATAAGCGCTGCTCCGAGCACTGGTGGGAAATCGTCCAAAAGCTCGCGTGTAACGCGCACGAGATCAACGATTCCTTTTCACCCCTTTCCACTGGAAACGCGCAACGACCGGAAAATCTTTTTGCAAAATCTTTCATTCGCGTATTCCCTTTGCCTTCGATATCGATTTGTTACTCGTTTCATGGATCTATTCTCGCGAAAGAGAATCATTCAACCCTCGATCGAGACACCGAGGTTCAAAAACGACGCGAAGGAGAACATTTTTCTTTTCGTCCCGATTTCTCGGAGCTTTTGGACGTTTCGCGTGACAGACCGGAAGAAGGGACACGGTGGTCCGCGAGCACGTTGGTGCCGTGCAAGCGTGAGAGTTGTAGGTATTCGTGTGCATCTGCGTGCTGGTGAACGCGGCGGTACACGTGCCTAAGACATTGGGCCATCATGTTCGTGTGTCTGTACTCCTCTGGAACGTGTGCTGTTCGTGTTTGAACGTGACTGTTTTTCCCGGATACCGGAAGCGTGGTGGGTCGACGAAGGTGTGCCAAGGATGTACGCCGGAAATCTCGACCGATCGGCAGCTGTTCCGCTCGGCGAGGTGTGGCGAGGTGTGGCGAGAAGCGGCGGGAAGCGTCCAAGTCCGACGCGATGCGAGGTCTCGTCTAGCTGCTATCGTTCGACTACGCGTCGACTACGCGTCGACTACGCGTCGCCGGAGGAAACGCGAAGCGTAGGTCCGCGGCGATTCGACTCCCTTTCTCAACTTCCTTCGGTTTCCACATACCTGATACACGTCACGTCCGGCTTTCCCTTGCGAGAACCTCAGGCCGATGAGACCGATCTCGTGCGAGGGTCGTGCGTAATCGAGGTGCACATCTTCGCGACCGTGTCGTTTGCATCTTCCGGCTTTCCCTTCTATCGCGGAATTTTCACGCGACATCACGCGTGAGTATAGATCACTTGTTCGTGAACAGAACGGAATAGAACTAGGGGATTTCTTTCGGTCGCGAAAATGCTGGTGTTTAAACGGGACATCGTGTGCTCGGTGCTCTCCCGCGCGGGTACACGCGTACACGCGTGAGAGAGGACGTGATTTCGAGCGAGCTGGTTTCTCTCACGGGGAATCGGTTAGTTTTCCCTTTTCATTCGGGGGAAAATGGCTCGTTACGGGATCACGATTACTCGGGCGCGGCGTGAATTATCATACGCAGGGTCGAGGGGGACGGTGGCGGCGGCTGCGGCGGCAGGGGGCGGGGCGGGGGGTGGTTCTGAAGCGTGAGATGACACGGGGCAAGAGAACTGAAGCCAATGGCAGCGCAATGGTAATAACTCTCTACTTGCAAGCAAACTACGTCACAACATTGGGCAGCGACTTTAAGAAAGAGAAAACAAAAGAGAGATAGTAGAACAAGATGGTAAAGAGAAAATATAAGAATGTCGATCCCGTTTCGTAATATGCGTGTGCACGCGCATCTCTGCGTAGCGAGATGCGTGTACAATGGTCTCGCGATAGACGAACGATACATGATATGTACATATACGTTTGATGAGCGTGACAATAACATATCGTCGATCAGAGTGGTAGTGATACATATATATGTAGAGAGAGAATAATAATAATTATATATATATGTATATGAATATGCCGACATGGGTAGAAATAGCTTAAGGACCTGCTTCTGGGCCATCGACTGCATCTGCTGGAACATGATCCTTTCCTCCTCTTTTCCTGGAACAGCAGAAAGCAACGAGAAGCTCTTGGGATGTCTGCTCGGTGTCCAGATTTTCGGACGGTCTCTGTCTGCGTTTTACACGATTTAACATCAATTTTTAAAGGTCTCTTGGCACGGTTCTCTTCGAGATTTTCGTGTGGGGGGGAGCGTGAGTTTTTTTTCGAGGCTTTGTCTCTCATGAACGTTACGAGATGAAATCGTCTTTTATTTATTTACTTTTTTTTTTCTCTAAACACCTCTTCCGTGGTTGCGGCTTCCCGTATTTTTTTTTTTTTTTTAACGACGACCCGCGGTTCCGCTCTTACGTGCTACCACGAGGAATAATCCGGTGCCATTTTTATTTTCGGCGTCTCGTTAGCTAAGGTTGCGGCGAACGATCAAGTTAAACGTCTAACCTGTAGTATCCGTCTCGACGAAAACCGGATGGGTTTCCCTGTTCTCTTCCCTTCTCTATCTATATTATTTTCGCTTTAAACGTGTTTAAACGTCGGCTCCGGCCGAGGACGGAACGAGCCGTCATCGCCGACCAGCCTCGTATCTCGGTCACAGCGAAAGTCGACGGTATTTTCGTGCGTGCAGCACGCGGTTTCGCAAATAAATTCGCCTAACGTTTACTCTATTCACGGACCGGCTAGGCGATCCAGTTGCCAATGTTTACGCTACGATCGCGTGACAAACTTTCGATATCATTAGCCAGCGCGAGCGGGCGAAAATTACGCGGCGGTTACAGCGCGGAATTGCGCGCGAAGAGAGAGGATTCGCGTTGTAAATTTCGGCGGCCGCTGGCCCGCTTTGCCCTGGTCTACCGGCACCCTCTTTACGATTATTACGCGGCGCGCGGCGTCGCGGAATTGCATTTTCCCCGGGAATTGGAGAACGCAGCGAGCGGTGGCGCGCGTTGTGCGTTGCTTCGCGCGGAAAACTCACCGACGACGTGTTTGCTCGGAAAGGCTTCGTGGAATTTCGTTATATCGTTCGCTATATCGGGGGTTCGTTTTGTCGTGGCAAACGGGAAGGGTCGTTTCATCCAGTTAAGGATCTTTGACGATTTCTAAAGTGTCACGTGATGCTGCTAACTCAAACGAAGTCACTGTCGCTAGAAACGTTACAATGCGATGCACGAGGATAAGTAGGTATCTGCAGAATGGTCACACATACTCTTCACTAGAAGATGAAATATTTTAGTGGAGGATATCGAACTATCGCGGAGCTGAAGTGAGATTTACAATTCGCACGGTGATTTGCGAATTCTACGAATCGTCTAGACGTGTTACGCGGTGAACTAAGAGAGATTCGCTTGGAAACGGAACGGAAGGTTCGGTTTCAGCTTCTCTTTTCTCACTTCAGCTCCGTGTTTGCAGAAACTACCTGGAATGCCGTTACGAATGAGACGTTAATTAGTAAAAATGACGACGATTGTGTAGGAAAGTAGAATTTGAATGGAATGCCTCACCCATCCCCTTGTTTTGGAGCATCTCGAGCAGCTTCTTGATGCTTTCATCTCGAGCTTGCAGGGTCTGCTTCTGCGTCTCTATTCTCAATTCCAGCTCCTGTAATGGAAAAAAATAAACGGTGGAATCGCATTTTCGGTCGGCCCCGGGGGGACGGGATCTCTACGAGCTTTAACTGCCGTTTCGCCGGGGTAATTGAAAAATATCCAAGCTCGTTCGCGGCAACTCGTTCCTCTGCCTCTGCTGATTTCCCTCAGCCCGATCCTCGCGAGCAAACAGATCCATGCCAAATTACCGAAGATAATCCTGCGTCTAACGAGGCGACTAATGAGACGGTGAAATATAGATCGCAGATGAAAAAAGCCTCGATGCTAAATTCGCTCTACGTGATTCGCCTTGAAATTTGTAACTTTGCGCCTTGAAATTTCGTCGTTCGACGATCTATCTATATGATTTATCTCACGCTACGCTGCATGCTACGACTGATCATGCGATGAGTCAAATGGCCAGTTATGAAAGGTTTAGAGCTCTTTCGTGCGACTACGCCGTATTATAGCTGCTACGTCGACGAAGCAAAAATGAATTTCGACGTTTACTTGGTGCGTGCTCGGCTCGCGTCGCAGCGCGAAAGAGCTCTCGTTGCTAACGCAGCGACGATCGACTTCAATTTCTGCGATTGAAAATTGCTAACCGAATCACGTGATTCTTTAATCAACCACGCCGCTGTGACCGTAATTGAAACACGCGAAGAAGACGCGGCGACGTTCCATCTCTGTCTCCGCCGGTCCCCGGCGCGGAATTGGAGGACAGAGAGGCAGAAAGGACGGGGCACGACTTGTTTTACCGTAAAATGCTCGATTTGTGTTACGTCGCCGGTGATAGTGGCGGTGCTTGACGCCGGTATAACGAATTTAGACCGCCCCTTTGACGACAGGAACGTAATTAGCCCGGAATTAGACACCCGCTGGCCTTCCCTCTTCCTTTTCTAGGCACCGTCACCGGAAAACGCGTCCAACCTCGCCGTCTCTCCGATATCCTTCGATGCTTTCGCACGTGTTTCCTCCACCCTGCTTTTCTCCTCCATTCACGCCTCTTTTCCATGCTCCTTCCAATTTTTCCGATACCTCCACGCGATAACCAGGCGTAATTTTCCTGCAGAACGTTTCGTCTTTTTCTTTCGGGAACGCATGTACGTTTTTTCAAAGGGGTACGTGTTATAACAAGGATTGGCCAATGAGTAATTTCGAAATTTTACACTAGGTGATACTGCTTTGATTTTAAGCGCAAAGCGACGTTTCTAATCTACCAGCTCTGGAACAGTCAAAATAGCTAGCCTGGGATTTTATACTGGAAACTATATATTCGCGAAGCAAAATCAGATATAGCTTTATCGATATTTCGGAGAAGCGAAGAATATTCGCAGCTGAAATTTCGTGTCAGCCGCTTTAACCGATAACCACAGCGTTAAATATAACCGCGTGTTCGACGAAATTCTGCAGCTGCCCATGAGACAGCGAAAATCGTAGGTCAAGAAGCTCGACGGCGTTATTCGACGAAACATTTTTCCCACGAAAGCAAATAGCCGCTATCCTACGCTAAAAATACCCCTGTACTCCTTGGCCAATCGTGATAAAAATCAGATTAGAGAGATAAGCGATACGTGGACGGCAGTTTGCTCGGTTAACACTCGGTGTTCTGCCGGCCGAGAAACAATCGATCTTTCGAGCCTCGTGATTATTTGTCCGCTGGTCGAAGGCAAAAACCATCTGCCGCAGACTAAATGGACTTTCGGCGGTAGAAGCTTTCTCGAGGCTCGGCTGAAAATAAATGCAGCCGGTTCAATGTTAAACGCTCTAAGTTCAATAAACGAAGACATTCGGCGAGGCACACGCTCGAAATACATCGTGGATCTGCCTACGATTTTCCAGCAACTGCAACCTTCCGCTACCAACGCGAATTCTACCGAGAGATAACCGCGTTACTTATTGCGAATATTCCTTTATACGCGAATCATCCCTTTGATAGTTTTCGCGTTTTCCTAGCTCCCTACTGTCTCACTCGTCGAAAGAGATCTCTTCTGGATCGTCCTAATCTTCTCTGCCCAGTTTCGGCAAGACGTACAAGACGGAGAATGGATCTAGCTGGTTGTTTGGTATCGTTAGCGACAGACGTGCTTCTCCCTCGAATTTCTCGCGGATCGAGAGAGGAAATCGGAGGCAGAGGCGTCGGCGAGGAGGCTGAGGAAGGCGAGGTTCGGGAGAGGATATCGGCGGATCGATGAGGAAGACTGGAAAGCAGGAGGAGATGGCGGCTGGTGAGGCGAAAAACGAAGCCGGAAGCGAGGGACGGTGTCGGTGGACCCGGCCACGATCGGCGCATTCGATAATAAAGGCCGCGGGGACGTAGCCAGAAAGCGGCTGCATAATTTGGCCACTGGCCAAAGGCGACCAGTTGCTTCCAGTGCGTTGCACGTTTGACCTGTCTACGCGACCATTTCGCCGAGGACAACGCGCTAACTCATTCGCCGCGAATTTTCTTTCCATCGACTCTTCGCCCGATTCGAGTATTCCAGATTGGTTATAAACTTTTAGCCTTCTCGACGGATTTTCGCCGACGTTCCTCCGCGAAGAAGGGCGCGATTCGGTACTGGAAGACGCGTTAGGAGCAAAGGAGCGAGGAGCGAAGAGGAATTGGCTGGCGACGCGTCGGTATTCGCTGTCCGAATTAAGGCCAGCGATCGGACGGACAAGATAATCGGAGGGCTCGGTTTAATCAACGTTTTGACAGGAAACAAGCGATTTAGCGGCCGGCTCGTTCGCCTAATCTCTACCGGGTGCGGTTTGACGGGCGCCCAAGCGTCATGCGGACAACCGAAATAGACAAGAGGTTTAGGTGTTGTTCGAGGTAAACGACCGATTGTCTGCCAACGGTTCGCGATGCTTCCGGAAATCTTGGCAACGCCGGCTATCAGCTTCCCGCAATAACTCCGTTAAGTCTGCCACCCAGTGGCGCCGAAAGCGATCCAACGGGTCCTCTGAACCGGGCTGGATCAATAAACTCCGGTGGAAACACGGCCGGCGTGTTGCGTCCCGGCGAAATTGCATCGTTCCGATGGATCGGCGATAGTTAAGGCAGCTTCCGGCCGGTCCACGCCTGGTACTTCGTAAATCTCACGGGAGGAACACGCTGTGCGCGGTGAGGAGAGGAAAGAGGGTCGAGGCGTGAAAGGACGACGTCGGGTGGAAGGATGATACCCGAGAGAGAGAGTTTTTCGTTCGACGCCGAAGACACGAACTCGGGTTCCGGGTGTTTCGGCACCGAAGGAATTTCAAAGCACAAGACGCGGATAATAGACGGGTCTGGTGGGTGTGTACCGTCGACAGAGGGCCGGAAACGAGAGGAACGAGGTCGTACGAGGGAAAGATGGCCGAAGGTTTTGAAATTCGCGACCCGGCCTCTCTGCCTTTGCTCCCGTTTCGCGCCTTCCATCCCCATTATTCGCGATTATAATGATCCCGAGCCGGTGAACGCCATTCTTCCGGCGAATTCCAATCTGAACGAAAGCCAACGAAGCTCTCCATTCTTCCCTCGGAATTCATTATTTTCCGCGGGCAGACGCTGGGCGAACGGCTCGCGAACGGCTCGCGACCGGGCCTCCGTATTTTGCCAGAGAAGGGTTCAGGGTTACGTTTTCTATCGTGGAAACGATGCAGTTTAAAAAGCGGAGACGACCTGGTGTTTCGTCGTTTTCTGTCTCTTCCCTTTATCGGGTCGCGATAAGCGGGAGAACTGGAGCGAGGAGGATTGATAACGTTCCTCTTCGGAGCGTCGGTGAAATGCAAAGTTTGAGCTTGAAAATTCGTCCTATCGATATTCTTTCGTTTTTTTTTTTTGTATTTTTCTCCTTCTTTTCCCACGAGCAGACAAACCACTTACCTTGATCGTGTCTCGAAGTATGGCGATCTCTCGCGTCAGATGCTCGTTCTCGTTGTACAAAACTTCCATTTGTTGCTGCATCTCGACGTTCGGCCCCCGCATCCGCATCCTCAGCTCCTCTTCCAGTTGGCGAACCATCATACTTTGTTTCTGCAACAGGCAACGAATGGCATCGTTCAACGACCACGTGCATCTCGGCCAATTAATCGCTCTAACGGAGAACGGCGAAACGCGTAGCAGTGGGGTCTACCCGTTCCACCACGGCCACGCAATTTTCCCTCGTTACCACCGCGAAATTTACAACCGCAGTTACTCTAATTTCCTCCTTATATTCCTACCATTCGCGTGGAACGATAAAAAGGTCGGTGTTTCCCAGGCGACACGGATAATCGCGCGTTCGAAACTGCGTAAAACCGGTAAGCTAGCTGATCGAATCACCCGACGCGAGCCCTTTCGAGAAAACCGTTCTCGTTTATTTCCCCTCGCGTCGCCCGCGAATACTCGAATTTTCTGTAAACTGAAAAATAAAGGTAAAGAGTCGGAAGACCGGGTACGGGGAACCGTACAGAGGAAAAGTCTGTCTGCGAGAAGGAGGGTTTATTCGAGGGAGAAAGCATCGGAATGCATCGTCTACCGAATCTCGTAGTGGAGTGTTGCCTGATCCTCGTTTAGAGTATCACGATACTCGATGATATCGGACTTGGGGACGCGGCTGGCATAAATTCGCTCTGTTTGCTCGAAAGAATGGCGCGAGAGAGGCGAAGTAAGATTGCCGGGAACAGGGAGAGGAGAGAAAACGGAGGGAAAATCGGCCGATTACGGGTTGAAAGGGAAGTCGGTGTCTGGGGAGAGAGCTTTTTCCACGGAACGCTCGTGCAAAGTCAATATTTCTGGCGGAAGTTCGATCGTCGCGCACGTTCTCTTTGGACTCGCGACTCGAGAAAGCTTTCTCTCCGCCTCTTGCACGCTTTTTTCCGCCATCTTTCTTCCCCTATTTCCTTCCCCCTATCTCGGCTCTCCCGGATCTTCCACCGAATCACTTTGACCCCTCTTCGCCTTCTCCTTTATGCACCCTCTTTGAGCCGCACTTCTGCTACCCTTCTTTTCGATTCCGACATTTTTTTTTTCTTCCCCCCACTTCCACCACCTCCTCCTGCTTGCGCCGGAAAGAAGCCTTCTCTTCTTCGGGCTTTGTATCGTTTCTTATAAGCCTCTCGCCAAGTTTCCATCCGCACTCAGCCTTTGCGTTAACGTCCCTTTTATTTTCTCGCTCGCTTATTTTCCCCGGACAACTTTCAATATTTCTATTATCCTGGCCTTGCCTGTTCCACCGCGGCAACATCTTGCTCTTCCGCCTTTTCAAACGCTCCGTCTTCGCGAAGGCTCTCTGCCGCGCCTCCTTCTGCCTCAATCTCCCACTCGACTCTGCCTTCGTGGATATTGTTCCAGGGCCTTCGTCAAGCTCGTTAGGCATCGTTAATGACGACAACGCGACGCCAGTCGGACAAAGGAAACACACTGACGAAAAAAACGCTCCCGCAGACCGGATGATTACGAGCAGTATGTTTTCGCGTGCACTTCACGCCAGAACAACCGGCACCCGTTTGCCGGGATAAAATCTCTTTGCGCCTTCTATCCGCGCCTCTGGCCGACCGCTCTCTTGCGATTAAGTCCACGCCTTTCTGTAGAAATCCTCCGAAAATCTTTCGTCGAATCGAGGCCGAGTCGAGGACGAATCGGGATGCGCGAGTGGTCATTTGGCAAACGTGTTCGATGGAAGCAAACGGAAGATCGGCGTGGATCTTTTCAAATTCGAAAGCAGCGCTGTGCAGATGGAACGACCCAACGCGAGGCAGATTTTTAATTTCCGCGTAAAAGCGTGGTAAAAGCGGAAGCGGCTGGAGGATAGAAGCTGGCTGCATCGGAGGCGGAAGCCGTAATTTGGTGTGGCGTACGGTATTCATAGGTGAGGAGGACGCGTTAATAAAGTTGGCGCGTGGTGGTCGCGTCGCGAAAGGCCAGGCCAGGCCGGAGACGATGCTCGACCGGAAGCGGAGCCGTTCAATAGCGACGATCGACCTGATTTCGCGTACGAGCAGGCAACGACAACGTGCCACAGAGAGGGTGCGGAGGTCGAGAGACCTCCCCACCAGGCCTGTGACGTCAGTCACCCCCATAACGAAATCAGACCACCAAGCCATGGCCGAATTCCCCTTTTCGCTCCTACCCTACTTCCCGCACGCTGCCCCGATTTCTCTCGTCCCCCGCCCTTTTCCCAACTCTCCTCCTTTCGTTCCCGCTAATTTTATTTTCATTCTAATTTTCCGTTTTCCATCCGCCTACTCGATACTTCTCTCAACGTTTAACGCCCGTTGTTTCCCCGTAAATTCTCCATGCGGGGATTCTCCGTGCGCGGCACAATCGTGGAATAAGATTCCAGGGTTACTCCCTAGGCGCTGGTAAAGCGTAGTACCTTCGTTGGAATTCTGCTCCATCGGTCGAGTGGTAATGAATAATAAATATACACGCGGAAATCGAATCCGCCTCTGCGATTTCTCTGTTATATCGCTTCGTCTTTCTGCCATCCTAATTTTCTCTTAATTGGACTTTCATAGCAGTCATCCTTCTATTCGATATTCGTATTAATATTTAACAGCGGTGTTTTCATTCCCCGTAAAAAGATCCAGTTCCATCTTGGAAAATTCTCGCGTCATTCCCAGGACATGTTTCCAGCGGAATTTTACTCCGCTGCTAGCGCGAAATAGCGCCGGGGTTAAGATAGACGAGAATCGATTTTCAATGGGCAGTTTGGCAACCGAAATCGGGCATTACGTTTCTAGGTGAACGCGAATCGCCAGCGATCCTTCTCCCAGCCCCTAATTATATTTTAATTAGAATTCGATATCAGTCATTTCCGGCTCTGATGTTCCCGTTAATATTTAACACCGGTGTTTCCATTTTCCATAAGGGACCTAGGTCTGTCGAATAAAATTCTACTACTATTCCCTAGGAACCGTCATGGCAGGAAACGTCCGTGGAAATTTTACTACACCGTCTGCGACGAACAGCCGCGAATAAGATACATAAACGGAAGTCGAATCTCTCGCTCTGGGTCCCACATTATACCGCTCTCTGCTATTCCATCCACCCTCGACCCCAATTTTACGTTCATTCGAATTTCGTATCAGTTATTCCAAGATCTGGTATCCTGTTATAACATTTAATCACGGTGTTTTCATTCGCCGTAAGAATCTCCATTCCACCATCGATCCTAACTAGCGATATTCCCTGGGAGACCGCTAAATCTTGACATTTCCACGCGAACTTTGCCCCAGAAAATCGAATTCGAACGCTAGTTCAATACATAAAATCGAGCACCGGATTTCTAGGGGAACGCAAACGAATCTCTCTCGCCCCAAATATCATTCTAATTCGAATTTCATATCAGTCGCTGACGCGTCTAGAATATTTAACTACGGTATGTCACGAGAATCCCAGTTTCGTCGAACGAGCGATATTCTCTAGCCACCGGAAGGCGGTAACGTTTCCATCAGAATTTTCCTCGACGGCCGGCGTCGTGTAGCAACGAACAAGATACATGGAAATAGAGTGGCAACGGGTGGTTTGGTAACGAAAATCGAGCATTACGTTTCCAGGCAAACGCGAGACGCAAACGATCCGGCGCAACCCTCGAGGTTGTCACGGATCGCTCGGGGTGTCGGCGTGTACATGGTGTCGCGTGTTCTGGTTTCGAAACGATTAGCCCTCGATTAACCCTCGCCGCGGAGGGAACCCGATCTCTCCCTCTCTTTCCCTTTCTCTCCCTCTCCTTCTCTCCGGGGTGCGATCGGTATCGTCCATCGACACAGTTTTCGCCTTCTATCGAACGCGTCACGGCCGACGGAGGAACGAAGATGAAGCGGGGGTTTAAAGTTTAAACGAAGCCCCTCTTAAGACGAGATCCTATTAACGATCGCGTAAATCCTATCTCACGGTGGCGTTTCTTCTTACGCCGCGTGTAACCCTCGTCGCGAAAACAACCGGTCGTCCACGGTGTCCGGGTGTTAATCGACCACGACCACCTGCCGAAACGATGCTCATCTTCGGATAATACCGTGTCCAAGTCGACGAAGACACCGTGACTCGGGGGATCGTTTTTGTCCGAGGTCGAAAGAGGGTCCAGAAGCACGTTTACATGGAAAAATCCTCTTGACCGATCGTCTTCTTTTCTAGAACGCAGCGCTGGTTTCTAGTAGGAATTTCAGGGATTTTTATAGACCAGTCGGTTCTTGATCCAACGACCATCGGTCCGCTCGATTGTCACAGGAAAGACAAAAACTTTAAGGTGCAAAGTTTACGACGAGGACGCGTAAAATGCCGTTTACGGCCGGGATTAAAGCGTTTTCATCGGTGTTATTCCGTCGTAAATTCCCGCGCGGTGAAAAAATAAAGCCGGGGAAAGAAGCTCGGCGGAAGAACCTGCCGCGAACACGCGATAACGAGGTTTCTAAGAAGGAAACACGAAATAGGTCGCAAAATGTGGCGTGCTTTTACCAAGAAACAGAGTCGTACGGGGTAACTCTTTGATTTTTCTGGGGTCGTTGCACGTTAGATCGATCTCTTCCGGGTTCCCGTCCGCTCGTGCATGTCGTTTAAATATTTTTCATCCTTCTCTTTATAATACCATCGTAAATAGCATGGAATTAGATATGCGCGCGTCCGGCCAACGTAATATCCTTACGTTATCGTAATTGTTAAGTGCCAGAGGTTCCGAGCACGTAGCCCGCCGCCGTTTCTTTTTCTCGCGCCGCTATAAAACACGATAAAACACGGTTCGTTTTTTCGTCCCGCGACTTTTTCCGTGGCTACGCGACCGAATTACTCGGCAAGAATCAAGGTGTATCGTGCATGCTTGTTGGACGTGAATTCAGCGAAGAAAATGGTAACAAAGTGGCCTGTACGATTCCTCGTTAGCATACAGTTAAACTGGATACATATAAAAATAAATAATATCGATTCATCGTAAATCGTATTTATTCGTTTACGAATAATTTTTCAAATCATCTCGTATACGCTAAAGAAGAAAATGAAATTATACGCGTAACTAGTTACGACATCGGTTACCGCGAGGAATGCCGCGAGGCCTCGGAGCGGCAGGAAATATCGCAAAACGAAACGAGTTATCGAACGAAACTAGAACGGTCTCTTAGGCTCGATTGTTCGATGGTAAATAAATGATAAATCGAATCGAGTCTGGTATAAGTTCGCCGGAACCTTTTCGCAGCCATCGTGAATTATGCAGGTAACCCATCGTGTTTCGTCCTGAACAAACTGTTTCCGGAGCCCTTGCCTTTCGCGTCGCGACGCCTCTTTCGCCTTTTTTTCTTCCCCTCCCTCCTCCGCCTCGTTTTCCCTCGTAACAATAAAATTCCCCCGATGCAACGGGTGACGCGTGCAGAAATCGATGACGTCAAACGCGAAGGACAACGTAAAACTGCACCGTCGGGTCCCGACGATGCAAATTCCCCTGACCTAAATCCAGCGATTTTCTCTGACCCCATTCCGAATTCGCATGTGGGTCGCCGTGTTCCATTTAAACCGGCCATTATAATACCGATACCGGCATTACCGACCTCCCAAGAATCCGTACGGAATATCCTGGAGAAAGAGGAGAGACGACGAACCTTTCCAGCTGGTTCGATGAAAAATTTACCAACCCGATTCTTCGCCGTCCAATTACGGCCCCGACACACGTTCTGACGTTGATTGCTTTCGAAGGGAGCCTGGTTATCGATACCACCCGCCGGGGGCCAGGTAGCATCCCCGTCGTACGGACACGACGCGGACAAAGCGAGGAATTTATCGGAAGAACAAGCTTCCTATAAATAAATTCGGCAGGGAAGAAATAGTCGCCGTGGAAAGTCTTGGAGATTGTAAATCGTTAATTGGAGAAGGAAGGAATAGATCTAGGATGAAACAGAACGACAGACTGGATGGTTCCCTTAGAAATCACCGATAACGCGAAGCTCGAAGGGGGAGAAAGATTTTATGGGGTTGGCGGGGAAAAATCGATGCGTAGATATCCAGAGGAGGGATGAAGCCCGACGCGGGTTATTCGTTTACGCGAATAAAGCCATAATTCACGCGATTGTGCGTGGCTGCTGATAAAAATAATCGGCTTCCTTTCCCGGGAATCGCAATTAAGGAAACAATGCGGATGAGAAGACTGGCCGGTGCGAAGACACGAAAACGGTCCCCGCGAGACCTACAGAGTCTCGTGATTTTCGGTCGTTGCTGGTCTCTGCCCGTGAAAGCTCGGTCGGGGATAGCGAACCGGTCATAACGGCTAGATAACCGCGTTACGAAAGAAACGACCGGCGTTTCGTGCCAGACGAAACTGCCTTTACGCCGACCCCTCCTGGCCAAGCTTGCTTCTCGCCGGAAGATCGATCTAAGGTACGACGACCCCAAGAAACCAGAGAGTGGTTTCTACGTTTGCGTTGTAACATCGGGTTCTGCGCCACTCGGCGAGCCTCTGACTCATCCGTGACGAGGAATTAAAGAAAAGTCAACGAGAGAGATCCCGGGAGAACCTCTGGTCGCGCTAATTCCCGAGCAGTCGAGCCTCGATCTCTCGAAGCTTTAAAAATCAAAGTTCAACTTTCGAGAAAACTTTCTAGTGATAGTAACGGATTGGATTATTATAAATTTAACAGAGAAAGGAAGAAAAGCTGCAGGCCCGTGTCAATTGTTATTCGAGTCTCACGGACCTAACTGATAAACGGGGACCTGTCTTTGATGCGAGAGCTCGAAGCAGGGTGCATAACGCCGGCTAATCAAACGCTCCAGGAGACCCACCCTTAGACCTTTGAAAGGGATGTTGGAGTCGGAGCGGCGTGACTGGGAGGGAAAATCGCGGAATCAAGCCCCGCGGGGAGGGCGAAACTGATATTCATTGATGAAAAAAAATGGAAGGGAGGACTAGAGAGCGGGAAGGTTAGGAAACTCGGAGAAACTTGGCCTAACGGGGCTTTTAACGATCGATCGGAGCAGGCCTTAGACGATCGTGGCCCGTTCCACCGGGTAAAAGTCTTCCATCAAAGTGTCTGCTTCTCTCTGTAACTCGCCAACACCCCTCGACCTCCCCTCTTTGTCGAAGTCAACGGGGCTCTGTTATCGATCGACCGTGAGGGCCTTTGTCGTTCGCGTATCCTGAAATCCGTTCCGGTCTAAACGAACCAGCGCCGCTGTTCCAGCCAGCCCAGACAGATGGAACAACGAAACACTTGGGTGGCTCGGGACATTTCTCAGCTAGGCGTTCCCGGAGGAATTCTAGCAATTAAAGCGGCTCTAAATCGCGGCTTCGCCGGTCCCGGCGAAACATCGCGCAACGAGGCTAGTTTCCGGCTAGTTTCCCTGATCTCGTTTGCCGCGTTTTGTCTCCGCTGGCTCGCCTCGTCCCGGCTTCATTCATCCCGAGGGCTGCTTTGACCCGGGCAAAAGTCCAGGCTCCAGAGAGCGGAATTTTGAAATTTCGGAGAGTTGGATAGGCCGGAGGGTCGTTAAGCGACATAGCCGGTCGAATCGCGAGCTTCTCGGCCCGTTCGTGGCCCAAGGTTAAGGAAACGAAACGGGTGTCAAGTAGCTGCGACGTGTTCGCGACGCACGGATGGCTTCGGTAATCGCGAAAGACAATTATTCCGAGCGGCGTTGCTCGTGTTTAACGAAGCTCCCTCTCGTTTAATTCCATTTAGTTTAGTTAGATTAGATCCGCGCGGAGATTAACTCCGCCCTCGGGGCGACTTCTTCGGTTCTGAGCAGGCAATCTCTCCTTCACTTATTTCTCTCCGTTGAGATTCCTGCCAGGATCTCCGCGACCGATCGACTCGATTAATTCCTTCGAACACGCGCTTCGGACTTTCGAAATTTCCGTCTCGCGTATCGATCCCCGGGACTTCAATCCGCTCGTCTCCTCTCGTAAACAACGAATCGCAGGACTCCTTCGGGCGACGACGAGCTTATTCCGATTCGGCAAAGTCCCCGGCAAAGGTTAACGAGGCCGGAGGGGTTGGTCGGTCTGGCGAACGAATTGGTTGGCGAGGGAAAACGGGGCAGAGCCCGTGGCTCGACCTCGAAAACCGACGCGGCTCTGCCGGATTTTCCCCCGGCTACGGTGGAAAAGTTCCCTCGATACGGCATCCGAGTGATTCAAGAAACACGGATGCAGCCGTTGGAAGTCGTAGTACACGCGTTTGACGAGACAGTCGCGATGAGGATCAGTAGGACTGGGGTAGGAACCGGCGAAACCGGCGCGATGGCGCGGCTCGCGGCGCGAGAGGAGTGAGCGTCGGGGCGAGCAGGAGAGAAATAGGGTCACGTTGAAATGGGGAAGAGCGCGAGGAAGACGGGAATTGCGTAGAGCAGAGGGAAAAATGAAAATAGAGAGAGAGGGGCGAGGAAGCGAGGAGAACAGAGGGTTAGAGAGAACGGAGATAGCGGATCGAAGAGAGAGAAAGGAACCGAGATAAAGCGAGGACGACATTACGGTTCGAGAGAAAGAAAACGAAGCCAGGTAGAGGGAGAGAGAGAGAAAGCAGGGTAGATTGTGGCAGAGTTTGGAAGAAGGAAAATGAGAGAGAGCAAGCGTGAGAAAGGCACGGAGAGAGTCAAAGGTGAGCGCGAGAGAGACGCCGGGAGAAAACGAGGGAATGACAAGAGAGAGAGAGAGAGAGAGAGGGTGAGTGGAGGCTGGTAGGGGTGAGTTCCTGTCGCTCGATAACGCCTCTGCTTCTGCTCCGTCATCAGCCTCTCTCTCTCTCTCCCTCCCTCTCCCGCTCTCCGTTTCTCGTTCCCTCGCATTCTCTATCCCTTTTCTCCGTTACTCTGAAATCTTAAAATTCCCGAAGAATTAAAATTAAAAGGTACTTATTTCGAGCGACCACTCCTAACTATATCCGACGAATAAACTCGCATTAGACGCAGCCGGGAGTTTAAGAATCGCATTAACGCGTGTTTCGCGTGTTAAAAATGGCCGCTGGGTTGTTGCAGTAACGCACACCCTCGGCATTCTTCCGCGGTGTTTAATCGCGGTTCCGCACGGCGTGTGCGTCCGAACGGAAATAAAAGTGGAATCGATGGTTCGGCGGGCGGCGGAGGAAATAAACGAGGAACAAGCACGCATCGACGCTCCGTTTTATCTTCGATCCTGCGAGCCGACCGAGGAGACGCGCGGCCGGAATCGTCGTTTCGCGGCTACAGCCGAGAAATGGCGGTCATGCATCACGCGTAGCAACGGTAATTATGTTGCCCGCTGGAAAATGGTCTGGCTGCAACTGTATCTGGCCCGTGGATCGCCGCTGCACCGGCAAAAATCGCTCGGCGTTCGTGCAGATCCACGATACTCCGCCATCCTTCTTATCGCCAGAAGCCCCGATATCCCCTACACTGTGTACGTCCGTGTGTGTGTGTATGTTCCGGTATCGTGCTTTCGATCCAACGAGTGCGCATTCGTTGTCCGAAGAATGCACGGTGATTTATACTCGGAGACTAAAGAACGTTCCTATGGCAACGCGATTCTAATTCTCTAATTTCGAGGCGAATCGCCGGGAACAGGCGCAGGAATACGAATTTTAGTTCCATCTTTTGTATCCGCTGAAAAATTAATCGCGATTCCGTCGAGACTAGACCGATCGAACGGCTGGCTGGATGAAAGAATAACGAGCCTCGGAGATAACGCCGTTTCGAAACGGCAGCAACCGGGAAACAGGGAAAAACGTTGGCACGAAAATTGCTTGATAGCGTTTCCGAATTATCGTTGTTTTCGTATTATCGATAGGTCGTGTCACCGACCCGTGTGTATTCGGTAAGACCATATATTAAATCCGTGTTTCATATGTCAGCATTTGAAATCTGCCATTACCAATTCAAATGGAAATTATCGTAGCACCGTGTTAGTAACTTTCCACACGGGCCGATGTCAACAAACTGTCACCGGGCTGATTCGAACGCATTACGGAACGGCGTGTACATCGCAGATAAGATTGAACGTTAAATAAGAAACGTTGTTTACAAATGATTAGAAAGTGGTCAATAGTCGCGAGACTCACCGAAAAACGAAAATAGCTACGACTCGATCCGTATTCGATTCGATTTCAAAGCTGTACATTTTTTCGAACGTTCTTTCAAATTCGTAATGAAAATTTACAAAAATGGTTACTCGATCCGCAACAGGGCTAGTTTTAAGTACCATTTTCCTGTTGGATTCGTTTATGAATTTAAAGCTTGGATTATATCGCGCTTAGTAGAGATTTCTGTCAGAATTATCGCGTATTTTGCATCGCTTAGTAAGGTAATTAGGAGATGCGATGAAATATTTGTTGCGACTTGGTGGAGAGCGAGCGAAAGGAGATTACTCGTAGCGGATCGATCGAGAGGTGTTGAAACGTCGTCGAAATCATTCGACTCGGCCACAATGTTCGAAAGGGCTCGGTTCCAGGGCAGGAATAACCCGGTTCTCCTCTCGATGGAATTGAACAGCGCTCGCGTTATCGGAAAAACCAAACTCATGAATCGCGCAAAAGCTGTCGCGACCTCGCGAACGGGGAAAAAAGTTCCGGCCAGCTGGGACTCGGTCTATCTTATCGCGCCACATGTTGGCCCCTCGTTTCGTCCATCGTTTGCCAAAGGAAAGAGAGAAAAAAAAACAACAAAGGAAGACGGAAAGAATGGAACAGAGGAAGAGAGGTAGTTTAAACGACGCAGCGTATGTCAGACGATTTTCAAGGTAAAGAAACGAGTCTACTTTTGGATCCATTTAGAACATGCTCGGCGAATTGTTGAATGAAACCCTGACGATGAAAATTTTCGAATGCAAAAAGGATTTCGAATCTTTCTTTTAAAATGAAAAATACCACGAGACGAGCGGAATTTTCGAACGAATCGAAACGGGAAGAAAAACTGTGGATACATTTGTTATCGAACCGTTGGCATGTTGTCAAGCATTAAGACCGATGCATTTGCATCGCGCGTCCCCCTTATCGGCTGTAAATCGACTACGAGGTACGTTGGGAAAAAGAAAGGAGAGGAAAAACTCGCGAAAGAGAGGGAGAGAGAGAGAGGAGGGAGTAGAAATACACCCAGTGCTCGCATTAGTTTGCGACATCGATTTTAAACATGTGTGCTTATGTCTGATGAACTTCGATGGCTGACATACACGGAAATAGCCGCGGGGGTCATCCCATTAAGTAATCTGACATAGATTACGGAATCGATATCGAGGATTAATTCGCCTCATCGTGGTAGCACCGTTTTAGCCGTGGCTATCCTCCCGTGGCACTGTCTGTGAAAACATTTCGGCATCGAAAATAGATCGCAGCTTCTAAACATACCTATCCACTATCCTAGGTATTCTTATATTCCCGTCTAATTTTATCCCTCGATTCCGCGACAGTTCGTCTCTGGTCTCGACTCGAGCAGAGAGGATTCTCGAAGGGTCTGTCGCGCGCGGCGCAGACGACGACGGGAATTTTCGTGGATTTATTTCGAATCGATGGCTGCCCCTACGGAAGAGACGGGGTTCTCTGTGCCCGGTTTGCCGCATGGTAATAATTCTGCCGCACAACGAGGAACTGGAGCCTCCGGGGGACGACAAACGTCTAAGCAAGACCTCGTGACGCCTGGCCGTGTACAAATAACGGAGAGTGACACGCTGGAAGTCACTTCCTCATTAAAGCCGCAGCTAGCGCGCACATGCCTTCAAAGCATGATTTATAGAGGGTTACCGAGATAACACGCAACCAGCACGGAAAGATTATGCACGTCGGCTGGCGGAACGAATTCAACGCGGATAGCTGCGAATGAAAACGACCGTTCGTTCAACGGCATCCAAAGCGCGTCTGTCTGACGACCGGTAAATTCCGAGTATCGTCGCGTTTCCGGGCGAAGATTAAAATGGCGCGAGCTCGCGACCGAGCCGCGTAAAGGTTAATTCACCGATGAAACTTTCGCCGAATCCGTGGCCGAAATACCGCGGCTGGCTCGGCAAATATTAAAGTTTCTTTGTCCGTAGGATATTACGTTGTACCGATAGCGGGAGACGGAAACTCGCGGCGTCAGGTGGTGGAACATAGTTGGGAGATTGTTGAAAGTTTCTCGCAAAAAGATGCTACAGCCGCTGCGATACGAACGGGTCATCGGCAAGATATCACCGACGCTCGCGAAATTCGTTCGTTCGCTTATTTATGTAAACGGGATAAACCCGTTAATGGGCGAATATAATTAACCCGTTGCCTCGTGTTCGCCGTACCGGGGATTACGTGGTACAAATCGTTCGTAACGCGCCGGTGTATACGGGGTGGTTTTGTAACGGTAACTCGGTGGAGTAGCTTTTTAAAAAATCATAAGGCGAGGAGTGAAAATCCGTGTAGAGAACACGTGCTATCTCATAGAATTTTTACCAAGCCTGGAATTTATTCGAGGGCTCTGCGAAAATGTCTGACAGAGGGCGGTACAAATTTGCATAACAACAGCTATTTCCTGCATTTACATGCACAATTGGTAGAGATAGATGGAGCGACAGTTTCGAATAATCTATAATAATCCGATCGCTCTGCAATTCATTACGTCGCGACGAGTTTATCGTAAACCGCGAGTCAAGATCGAAAATATTCGAAAATCGGACGCGTTTGAAAAGCGAGAGAAGTTAATTCCGCGAGGGAATTTATCGGAAAAATTTCTTCCAACTTCTAGACGTAACAACGCGTCCTTGGATAAATCGTTGTTATCGTTACAATTATTACGCGTGCGAATTTTCGGATAGCTGGATTAAAGTCGCTCGTAGCTTCGGCATGTCCCCTTTAATTAATTTCGTCGATTTAATTAATTCGGAAACAAACGGGGTCGAATATCCCTCGAGTCCCGAACGGATTATCATTCTCGCGATTTTTTTCAACCCCTAGACGGAAGAAGGGTGGATGGTAGCCTGGAAGCTGGACGTATAATGGCGGGTAAATGCGATTAAATGTCGGGTAAGCAACGTTATCGGGAGAAACAACTATAGGCGAGAGAGGGTCTTGGGCCAGATCGATCGATTCATTTTCGAAGTCCACGAGAGACACGTTTACTCTGTAACCCCGTGGAACAATGCGGTCGTGCCATAGTTAGACCGCGTGGCATAGGTTCTCGCTAATAATCCGCCTCGATATATTTAGGCCGATCGATATAGACGGACGTGTGCGCCGCACTTTACGCGGACCTGTACGCCACTTTCACGAACAACCCTTGCCTGAACGCGAGGGGATGATCGTTCGCTCGCGGAGGAACTTGAAACATCGGCGTCCCTTGAAATATCAACGTAGAACGAAGCGTCATTGCGATGCTTCCGTCTTTTGCGATTTCGCGGATGAAAAGTTTCACCCCTGTGTCGGTGCCCGGTTTGGTAATCGAAAGCAGAGGTCGCGGAAGATCGAGCAGGGGGTTGGAACGGTCTCGGTGGTTGCAAAGCGATCGCTTAAGCCGTCGGCAAGAGAACAGAGAAGGAGAGCGAGAGGAGAGCGTAAAAATGGCACAGCAGTTGCCGCGAGTCAAGCCACCTAATTCGGACTTAGACACAAAAATAATTCGGGTTTCTGGGTTATCGATTGCGGGAAAACTGGGAGCTACAATCCCCGAGTATTCCTTTCTGACAACTCGCATTCTCCAGCCTCGGACTGTTTATAACATTCGACAACCGGTCCGGACCGGATATAACGCGGTACCCGTTTCCCATCGTTTCTATTTATGCTGGATAGAGGCGTACACCGAAATTGCAGCATCGCGCCGTCGTGGACCGCGGATAATGGACCCCTGATCAATGCTCGGGGCGGAAGAGAGAGAGAGATAGAGAGAGACGGTGGAAGGAGAAAATATAACCGAGGACATTAGGAATTGCCATTGCGAAGAAGGGCAAGAGCGATTCACAGGGCATGATAATGTTCCCCGAGCGAATCTCCATTTCCAGACGATATTGTCTCGCGTTCAGCCGGCAAACGCTAGAAAATCCCTCCGGTATTCAATTCGAAAGCGTCGACAACAGAGGGGCTGCTGGTAAAAGCAAAGCTAACGAGGACATTCCGAATCCGTTTTTCCTGAAACAGGACTTACGACGGCTCCGTTTTATTTCTTTAATGCGTGTAGCGACTTAATGCCCAACTACGAGACCAGATGCCGGATTCGGTGCCGGGAAACGCGGGGAGAGGAGGAGAGATAAAGGACGAGGCAGACTTCTGTCGAGAGATTGAAAAGAGTTCGGAGGGTAACTCGGTGACACGGGAAGTGCAACAATAAGTCGGCAGCCGTGGGAACGTGTTTCTTCCCCGGGGACTTGTTCGGGTCTTACGTAGCTGCTAAGTAGGAATTTTTTTTCCAGCCGAGCTTCCTGCCTGAAAATACGATCGCCACCGTCTGCAGCCGAGTTTCCACTTAGCTCGGAACGTCGGGAAAGCGCGATCCGCGTTTCCAGCGATGGTTCCCCGCCGCTAGACACAGCACTGAGCGACAGCTGCGTTCGAGATGAATTGGAACGATGTGGTATGCACGGAGAACGGCAACTATTAGAGAGGCCACTTCAACGACATTAAGTTATGAACAGAAGCCCGTGGTCAACGGTGTTACGTGGTTTATCTCGCTCTTCCGGCCCCGAGATCAATTTGTTTCGACGAGTCCCTAACGGGGCAATTAAACTACCCTCATCGGCGCCCTTTGTCGCTGAAAACAAAGAAACGTCGGAAATATTCGCGATTTCCTATGGTCCGCGAGCGTTGCTTTAGGATAAAGAGGCGACGGGATCGCTAGAGGGGCTCTGCTCGAAGTTTGATGGCAATCGAGTTCCCAGGCGAGGCAATCAAATTCTTGAGTGCAAATGACACAAGACCCAGTTCCCGTTGGACGTCTGTTCGATTCGGAGCCTGCAGTTCCATTGAAAAGGGAATGGGCAATGCGATACGGACCGAGTGTAACCGCAAATTGAGTTTTAGGCAGGCCGTTGATGCGAGATCAACGATCATCCGGAGTTTGGATACGATGCTTCTTCTTATAGTAACGAGTAAAATGTCGAACTAGGCTGCTGTTCCACAGAGAAACGAACAACGATGCGATACGATCCTGGTGTACACTCAAATTCGGCGTTGGGTTGCTGCTATCGAACACCGAGGAGAAGTCAAGGATGATCTCGAGGCCAGATACGATACACCGTTTGAAGAACTGGCAGAGATCGCATAGAACGAAGATCCGAAGCCTGCCAGTGCGATAGAAAAGGAAATGGCAAGGCGGTACGGACTCAAAGGTGCGCTCAAAGCGTCAGGGTTCTTCCGCAGGTGACTGACGCGAAATCAAGGATGATCTCTAGCCCGAACACGAGATTCCGGAGGTTGAAAAGGGAGAAGATGAAAGAGAAGGAAGCCTTGACTGAGGGTGAAACCGCGGGCAGTCCGTTTTCCGGAAAAGATATTTCGGCCAGGCGAGAATGTGGAAAATCTTGGGGAAATCATTGGACCAGTCGAACCGCCGTTTCTTCCAGGCCTCGACGAGCACGCCGCGTTCTCCGTGGCGAGGAGGCCATCAGCAACTAATTTTTCATTCACCGGGAACCATGTCAAGTGAGCAATTAGATCCAAGGGCCTGCTATTCCGGGCAATTCCTCGCAACAAACGCAGAAAACGCCGTTGCAAACGGAATTTTTAATACCGCGAATCCCGCCAACCTCCACGGATCAGCCTTCGCCGATGCATTCTGGGAACGTGGCCGAGCACTGTGGGGTTGTTTTAATATTTCACGGCTGGAAACCGCGCTTAAACCAAAGGAATTGATCGCGTGTAATATGCATTCCAAGGCAAAGGCGGGCATCCACCATTTCCAGGCTTCCAGCTTGGAAATTAAATTAATGCCGCGAATCGAACGAGCGAGCTGTGCCCTCTTCTTCTTCTCAGCTGCGAACCAGAGGCGAGCAGCGCGAACGGAATAGCCGTTCGTTAGCGTTAAACGCAACGCCAGCCAGTTTAATTTCCGCGGTTAGCTCGAAGTCGTTGGTTTTTCGGGCAGAGGGGGTGAAAGGGAAGGATCGGTTGGCGGAACGATAGCATTGCGAAAGTTCCACGGCATTTTTTACGACCCACTTCCGGCTGCACGCGAATTTCGAGGTTGCCGCTATGGCCGCGAGTCGCGTACGCGACTCGACAGAAAAGCAGAATTAATTCCACCCCCTCAGCCACCCTTCCCAGCCGTTTTCCAGCCGTTTAATGCGTTTTTTCCACCTTCCATTTCGAACTTCCCCGCGTTATCCGCACCGGGGGAAAGAAATAGCGATAGATTCACGACCGAAAAGTTGCGCGACATCGCCATCGTCGAGTTTAAAATTCTCAGACGCGAAGAGAGGGTACCGATTAAAATTGACGACATCCCAGGAGAAGCTAGAATTTTGAAAGATTTTTCAAACAGCGTTATTTTCGCGTTGCTCTGTGCTTCATCGACCAATAGCATCCAGCTCGTAGCCGAGCATCGGCAAACCCGAAATATTTCCTCTGCCGCTGTCCGACCGATCGTAATCCCCCGCAAACCGCCTAATCTCGTTCACCTGACTCGTCGATGCCGCATTCCCACCGAATCCTCCGCGTTTTATTCCCCGAGCCTTAATCGCAGCAATTGCGTCGGTGTTCCGAGGTGCGCCGGAATTACGCAACTCCACGGACGACTGTTGTTCGGAGAGGACGGGGAAGAATGACACCGAGACGTGCGTGGTTGCCGCGGAAGAGCCGTGCCCGTCGTTCCACCACGACGCCAGACGCTGGATAAAAAGGAATAAACGTGGGCAGATGGCCAGAGAATCCGCCTCTCCCCGAGATTCCTCCGCTCTCGGTGCTGCCGATGACTCATGTGCACCGCCATCGCGGCCAAAAATATGCCTGGTGCCACGCTGACGAACCGTGACGAGGAGATTGACGAACGGCCACGCGTCGAGACGCTCGATCGACCTCGCCGGAGATCGACTCGACCTCGCAGAAATTGGCAGCGTTCGCCGGTATCGGGGAACGACTGTCAGGAGATCAGGAGAAGGCGTCGGGCAACGACGGCGACGCCGGGGATTTTTCCCGACGCTCGCGAAAATACGCGCGCTCCTCCGCGCCTTCCGTCGCAGTTTGATTTCGCATGATTTACGAGGCGAGCGTGCGTTGTGCGCCGCTGCCATGACGATAATCAGAGGCAGACTGTAAACATTCCAAAAATAAAGTCTCGGTGAAAGTATATTTTCCCGATCGACGATGGAAAGTATACACCGGAGATAATGCGTACGAGGCAAAGTACGTGCAACGCGATTTATAAATTTTCCAGGGCTGCACGCTACGAACGAAAAATTCCCTTTCGGCCTCCGGGGTTTATTTATTTTCAAGTCGAATCGCTATGCACAAAAGGTGCCGAGGAAACACGGTTTCCGGTATTAATAGATGGCTCGCTGCGTTTGGCGAAAATAGGACAGAAAATCACAGGGGAATAGAGCATTTCTGAAATCGGAATCGTTGAAGAGATTTCTGTATTTCCTCAATTTCTTTCCTTGTAATTCGTTATCGAAACAACTACCAAACTTCGACTCGGGTTCTTTTGATAACGTTACGGTATCGCTGTATCAGATCGCGGACGAGTTACAAGGTTCAGTAGTTACAGATATCCTTGCAGGACGTAACAGAACTCGGGTGAAATTTATAAACACGCGACGGGAAATCTCGTGCATAGAATCAGCTACTCGGTTAGTTAATTCCCGAGCAGATTAGATTTTTATGCAAGAAACGTTTCCGTGACCGACAAGGAACGCTTGATAACTCGAAAATCCTGATTCCTCGGAAACTTTTGCGGCTTTGTTGAAAGCTATTCGTTTTATCAGCCGCGACGCGCGATCTTCGAAATTACAGCAGGGCGGAATTGTTCCGCTCGAGTGAGAATAAAAAAAATTCCTCTTTATTGCCGTTAAACGGTTAAACAATTGCGCGCGTTTGCACGTCTTTGTACCTCGTCCCTCCGATCTTGCGTCGTATAAATAGCTCTTGGCTCGTTAGCGTCGAACAACCGAACGGATGAAAACAAACAACTCGTCGAATCCGAGGAGAATTTCAAGACCGAGCAACGTATCCGAAACGAATTCGTGGAGGAAAAAAATTTCCGCCAACAAGGTGTGATCGATAACGAGGATTCGCGAGTGCCTCGATCTATCGTCTACCTGTGAACACCTCGGAAACCCCTGCAACTCGTCTCTCCACGCGCTCTCTTGCCGGAGAGCTCTTACCTAAGATCAAAACGAGTATTTTCACTCGGTAATTCGCTGGCTGGTTGTAAAAAACCGCTGTAACCAGCGCGGCTCGTCTCCGGCTACGAGCACAACGACGTAGTATTAAACGCCTCGATTAAGGTCCATATAGCTGGGCTCACGTGACTGGCTGGTAATCGAACGAAAGCTGACGTCTCCGCAGACGTAACTGCGCTCTCGGTTCACGGCTCGCTCGGCGAACTTGGGTCGAAGAACAGCCTAGAATTTCCCGTTTCTCCGAGGGTTTCGCGAAACTCAGCCGTGTGATCGCCAGGCGACACTTTGGCCACGATATTATATAAATATGCGACGGGCTTCGCGAACGGCTAACATATTGATCCATCCTCCAAGGCAATGCGTACACGTCTGGTGGAAGGAAACGCAGAAGAATTAGGCGAAGCAGAACTGGAACGAGACTTGTTGCGATGCCAATCGCGAATCGAACGATCAATGGCGGACTGTCAACGAGAGAATGGTGGTAAAGACCTAGGGTTTGTCGGTTCGGACAGGCGATCGGGTGGCAACGATCGAACGTGACGGGAAAGGATCGTACATCGAAGGATTTCGAGCGGAAAAGGTCGGGTGAATGGTTACATCGGTGGCTCCCTCTTCGCTCCGCATTTTTGGCCAATCGATAAACGCGTCTATTACCAACTATTACGAAGGGACGTGGAAAAGAAACGAGCTACGGTCGCGAGTAGATCGATAAGTTTCCGAGGACGATCGCGTGTTTCGATTCCGCGGAAAGGGGGCGAGTTTCGCGGAATCGACTCGGAGGTTTCGATCGTAGGGGAGAGAGAAGATGGGACGGGGCAAGGCAAGGTCGAGGAAAGTCACGGCGAGACGTCATCGAAGGGAGGAATCGAGGACGAATCGGGTTAGGGATCGGCGATATCGCGCGATTCTAACCTAATTACTTCGACCTAAATTCCACGCGCGTCACCGGAAACGGGTCACGGAGTGCACAGCGAAGCGACGACGACGACGAAGACGAAAACTTCACGCACCCTCTGCACAGAACCCTCCGCACTGCTATCCGTCATCGAGACACGGGAAGCGAGGAAGGAAGGAAGGAAGGAAGGAAGGAAGGAAGGATGAAAGAAGATGAAAAAGCGGAGGCGTAAAGGTAAGGGGAAAGCGTTGGCGAAAAGCGAGAAAGAAAAATCCGCAGTCGACTGACCTGATTCTCGGAGCTGAGCAGCTTCAGATGTTCGTTGATCATGCTGTACTTGGAACTCTCCTCTTTTCTCAATGCTCTCTCCTTCTTGAGCTCGGGACTCCAGAAGGTCTTGATGCTGTGCATCGAGCTGCCGAGCTTTTGGTTCGTCAGCTCGAGCTCCTTCTTGAGGTTCCCGAGCTCTCGTTGGAGATCGTTGTTCTGATGTTGGAGTTCACCGATATAGCCACCGCTGTCGCGCAGCATGTGCGGATTCGGGCTCTGTCTGGCCGATCTCGAACCGTACACCTCATCTTCCAGGTAGACTCCACGGTCGCGGCTACGTTCACGGGGATCGCGTATCGGGACGAACTCGCGATCGTGATCGAGGATACCCGCGGATGCACGATCGAGGCTGGTGTACCTCGCCGACATGCCCGCCGAGCTGGACATGGCGGGTCTCGAGGCGCTTCTGGATCTGTGATGTCCGCCCCCACCGCCCCCGGTTGACATACTCCTGCCCCTCTCCTCGAGCATCACGGGACTGGCGAGGTCCTCGTCGCGGGAGTAGTACGGACTGCCCAGCTGATGGTGATGGTAGCTCCCGTATCCGAGGTGCTCCGGCGAGTTGTTCCCGCTACGAGTGCCTCTCTTCCGACCCAAAGGACTGCCACGACCGCTCGCGTAGCTCCTCGACGGGCTACGGTCGACCGTGGGCAGCTCGCCCACGCGACGACCGCTTCGAGGGGAACGAGTACCGCCTCCTGGCCCGACCACTCCGCTTCCGCTCGAGTACGGATCTCGCGACATTGTTTCCCGATCCTGCTTACGCTACACGCTCTATCAATCGCCAGAGCGCGCGCGCCCGCGCCTCCTCCGGCTTTACCGCTTCGCGCGACCCTCTTCTTCCGCCTTCTTCCGCCTTCTTCCGCCTTCTTCTCCTCGAGGACTTCGCCGCTCCTCGGATAACCGCTCTCTCTTCTTCCTTTCTCCTCGTTTCCGCCGCGCTTCCTTTTCCTCTTCGACCTCGCGAGCCGCGAACGATGCAACCACGATTTCCCCCTGTCCTACGCGATTCCCCTCGATCCTCGGTTTGATCCTTCCGCTATACCACCCCGATGTCCATATTCGATCGAGCGGCGAAATTTCCGAGCGAACGCGTCGCCGAATCCGCCTGCCGGCTCCTCTTCTTCTAATCTACGCGGAAATGTTCGTCCGCGAGCGGCGAGCATCGACGACAACGCCTAACGCGTGGATCGATGCGAGGTTCGCCGATCGATCGGCTTCATCGTTCGGCGGATCCACCTTGGCCGCTGCTGCTTCTCTCTCTCTCTCTCCCTCTGTCCCTTCCTCTTTCTCTCCCCGTGTCTCACGCTGCTCCTCGTCAAGGATCCACCTTCTCGCTGGAAAGCCGTGCCGCACGCGTGGCTCGTCCCGTGTATGCGTGAGGTCACGACCCTCGTACCGGACGATCGATCTTTGACCTTCTTTCACCGGCAAAGCCCATCGAGTGGAGATGGATAGAGATCGAGGGGGAGAGAGAAAGAGAGGAGGACGATCCCGTTTCCGCCACCAATCCGTCCTCCGCCGGCCACCCACCGCACCGATATCCTCCTTTATCTTCTTCCCTCCTCTTCCTCCGTGTCTCTTCCAATCTCTCCTCTCCTCTCCCTCGCTCTCCGTCTCGCGGCTCCTTCGCACGGCACTCGGTTTCCGCTCTCCACGGTGCTCCGCTCTCTCTGGCTCGGTGTCCAGTCGCGAGAACCCTCCGCCACCGACAGCCCGCGAGCAGAGTGATCGGGGCGCGTGCGTGCGTATTTTACGCGCGTCTGTTTACCAGCGGTCTGTCTACACGCGCCGCGGCGTTCCCGTTTCGCGAAACCCGCACCACCTCGGCTCCCTCCTTATCGATCTCATCCTCGCGTCTCTTCTCTCCGGTCCCGTGTGATCGTCTCGCTTCCCCCTTCTCTCTCTCTCTCTCTTCCTCCCTTTCACCCTAGGCCCTGCCTCAGCCCTCGCTCCAACCGAACCTCCAGTCGAACCTCCAGCCGAACCTCCGGTCCGAACCACCGGCCCAACTTCCAACCCTCACCCGCGCCTTCGCCTTCGTCTTTCCCTCCACCGCGCGCACCTACTCCGCACACACACTCACACGCACACACCACTGCACGCACACACCCCTCTCAGCGAGGAGGGAGCGTGGTCGCGCGCGAGTGCACACGCACGATCGGACCGAGCCTGATGGAAGCTTCCGTTTCCACGGACCGGAAGCGTGCCGGGAAATCTCGTTTCGTTCCTGGCCAGCGCACTACCGGCAGAATCCCGAGACCACACGCCGCAACACCACGCACTCACGGGACTAAACTGTAACCGCGACCGAACCACCCTTTCGCTTCACCGTAGCCGGCTGCTCGTTCCTTCCCTCTTTCCGTCTTTCTCTTCCTCTATCCTCTCCTACTCTCTCCTCTCTCCTCTCCTCTCTTCTCTCCTTCTCTTCTCTCCGCTCCGCGCCGCTCCACACCGCTTTCCAGGCAAGCGGCGCACGCTGTCGCCCTCTCCCCTTCCCCCGTGTCACACGAGCACGACGCCTCGTGTACGCACGCCACTACGATTCCCACCACCACCGTCGATCCGGATGATTTTTGGACCAGCTCCGAACCATTCCGAGGCTTACGTTTCCTCTTCCTACGGGTTTTGTTTGCCCATCCGCTCTTCTGCCGGATAGACGGCCAGCCGCCTCTAATGGGAAAACTTTGTCCGCAGGAATTTCACGGAGATCCCCCTGTTTTTTCCTTTCCACCTCGTCACATTTTTCTCCCGCCTCTCCTTCCTCCTCCAAGCTCGGTGAAAGCTCGTCGCCGGCGATCAACCGTCGTCCACGCGATTTTAAGGTTCGAAACGGAGCAACCTGGCGGGATTCCACGCGAGTCCGTGGTTTGTCGCTTCGCCGCGACGATGAAAAATTTCCCGGATAGATTTATCGCCGTGAGAGTAATTGCGCGGCGATAAACCGGGACAGTTGCAAGGTTGATCGACGTGTCCCGTATTGTCAGGGAAAAACAATGAGAACCGGCATGAATTCGTTTCGTTGCGATTGTCGATGGTTCGTGAATGAAGAGTCAAAGGCTGACAAACGCAGCACCGGAGCGAGAGTGGCGGTGATTTGGCCAGGGCTCCTCCGTTCCCGAACCAATCACGATATTCACTCTATTCCTTTCTTTTCTCTTTCCTTTTTTTCCTTTCTTCTCGACCCCCTGGTTGAAACTCGAGGGAACTCGATAAAAATTACGCGCAACGCGAACAACCTCCGATGTAACCTCGCGTGAGTTTTAATTTCTAGCTTTGAACCGGCGTTTGCTACCGGGGTTCGAAGAACGGTTTTCAAGGAGAGGGATATTAGGGTGCTTTAAGGGTGGAGGCTGGAAAATTTTCAATGGAATCGCGTGGACGTGGCGCTTTGCTTTCGCGACACGTTCCTGGATGCACGTTCCACTTCGCAGCCCCTCGTCTCACCCCTCTGGCGTCCGTCGACCCGGCGTACGACATCGCAATCAATGAAGCTACGATTCACCGAGCAGTGCCGTACCACCCACTGGCCCCTTTCATTCCAGTTTCCCCGAATTAGACCCCTCCTCCGTTTCTTCCCCGATAACTCCTACGAAAATCTACGAAACACCCCCGAAACTCCTCGAATTTATTTAAAAAAAAAGGAAAAGAGAAAGACATAGGAAGAAAATAGCGTGACTGGTTTCTAGCGACGACGAATTTAATCGAACTTCGTGGAAATAAAATAAAATAGTTTATAGGATAACTTTTGGACAGAATTTCGGTGCGAAAACATGGCGCTGGAGTTTTCAAAGTTCGCGACCCGTCTTCGCCCCTCCGACCGGGGCATTGTTGCCTGTTTGTATCGACCGACGCAGAATTGGGCAATCGTAACGTGCTCCGGCGAGGAATTTAGAGCAGAAAGACGCGTGTTCGCGGCGGAAAAGTTGGGAATCGTTGTCGCGGCTCGTGGAAGACGAGGGAAATGCGCAAGCCCGTGTTTTACGATCGGCCAGCGGCTTCTTTGACAACACAGACGCCGGGGAAAAGCCTTCCCCGTTTTTCATTCCTCCGCGTTTCGCCTTAATCTCCAAGGGTGGGCCGGCCGCCTTCGCATCCGCGTTTTCCACCGGCTAACTCGTGTTTGCCCGATGACTTAAGATCCCGAATGGCCTCGGAGTCTCCGGGACTCTCGAGGATCTTCGCTTCTGATGAAACATTGTCGCGGATCAGCTCCCTTCTCCGGCGAAATTAGTTTCCTCCACTTCGAATTCGTTTGCCGGCTAACCGAAAATCCTAGATTGCCGGTGGACAATCGTATATAATAGTCGGAGAAGCTAGAATTCCATAGCCGTAACGACTATAGCACGATTACCCTGTAGTGTAGCTGCGCGCGTTTGCATCAGCTTCCGGAATGTTTCATAACGCGCAAAGCGACAATCGCACGGTAAAGTCCCGGGTTTGTTACTACGAGAGCTTGTAATAAATCGTTTCGCCGATTCGGAGATAGCGACGAGCATAAATCGAGATCAATTTTCGAGATACTCGTCCGAATTTTGGACTGTTCAGAGATACCGTCAGAATTATATCAGATCTGATTTAACAAAGTATTATTCTAAACACGAAGATCGCGAATGATCGTGTCTCGAGCATCGGGGATTAATGTCGATTAGTATACAAGTTTCGAGGTGAACTTTTTGCGAGCGAAGAGTAGGAAAAACTGGGAAGAACGCGACGCATATCGCGTGAATTGACGAATAATCGCGGTGATCTATCGGCATTGATTATCGCGAGGGCCGTGCGATCGTCGACCTTTGCACTTCGATGCTTCGCTGCTTCGATATTGGTGGACGATATCGTGAGCGGATCACGCTCGGCTGAACTTCATTCTCCAATTAATTTAGACACGATAGGCGACGTCTCCCATTCAGAGGGACCGTATTCATAATACGATGCTAATGTTCGCGTACTTCGACGATCCTCGTCGTTCGCACGGTGTTTCCTTTCCGTCTTAATTCACCCGTGACGAAAAGCTGCAGCTGTGTCGAAACAGCCTGTCCGTTTGTCACTTTTCCGATACGAATGCGTTATCTCCGTGAAATCGACGATAAATTAATTTTAGCCTCGTCTCTGCTCGTCGCGTTACGTCCTCGCGCGATAATTACGCGAGAGATCAAGGCGTTATTTTCGGAATTTTTTTCGGAACCAGGTTGAAGGTGTTCGCCGCGTCGTTATACACTCGAGTTAACTAGTTGCTTCAATTTGTAGCACCCTTTTAAAAGAGGAATGCGGCAAGCGTGAGGTTTCCTTTCATTTCATTAGCAAGATTATCCATAACCATCTCGGAGAGTAGGCTCTCCGGTCTAGGAACTCCGCTCGGGAGACCCGTGCAAGCGACAGAATCTCTCCACCGGTCGTGACCAAAAGAATTGACCTCTCATGACCGGCAGGTTCACCAGAAGCCACGAAATGTCGATCCAACAGGTCTCATTAACCAAGCTTGTCTGCTCCACAGAAATGACTTATTGACTAGACTGTCTGATTGGCCGTCGACTTATAGCCAAGGTTTTATTTAAACGCATTCTCATTATCGATCAAGTTCGACGACACAGAGAAGACAGAAGCGAGGCAGATATTTCGACATACTTCAAGAGGAAAACTTATTTTTGGACTCGATATAACTCGTCGTACTTTAATTATCCTCCTATACATACGACTCGTCTAGAAGGACTACTTTAGGAATTTTTTACGAGCAAATCACGAGACCTTTCGCAATAAGAGTTCAGAGCTCCCATTTACTCGTGTTTTAAGAATACTCGCAATTTTGTTCGATACGAAACAGCGAAAATTCGAAGAATTATACGGAATACAGCGATGACCTCGGAGTGGGATGGTCTAGAGCCTAAAAGTGAAGTTTTCCGAGGGGAATGAGGCGGGGTATCGCGCAATGGGTCTGATTCACGTGACATTCGGTTGATAGGAGGCTAGCCAAGTGGCTTGGCGTAAAAATTCCACCTGGTGTGAACGTTCGGTTAACGCGATGCCGGAGCCAACGACGCGGCAGCCCGCGACCGCGGCGGCCGTCCGTTGGTGGAAGAAGTTCGTTTAAGGACACGGTCGAACGGTGGACTGGTTGTTCCCACTTGACCGTGAGCACGCCGCGAAGTGATGAAAGTTAAGTGGCGCAGCCTAAGGTCGTTACCACTCTCGTTACCGTACGCGTCGTTCTCTGCGTTCAGTAGACGATGACCACTCGCTGGCGTCGCATCGTTCCTCCCGTCGAATACCTGCTCGCGAACCTACGGACATGAGGACCAGGCTGCTGCCAAGGCTGTTCCTGTTGCTAGGCTCGGTGTCGTGCCTGTTGCTCCTGTTGGTCCAAAGGGTTCACGCGTTGAATTCCGACGCCGGCCCCTGGGTCCAGGCCACACACGGCGAAGTTTGGCCCCTGCCGAATTTCCGACGCCTCAGCAAGGCCTTCTATCTCCTCCGAGCCTCGACCTTCCAGTTTAACGTGAGTAATCGGTCAGACGATCGCGTGGGAAGACACTTTGCTTCGCGAGTTGATATAATTGCCTTTTGTTCAGAGAAAGAAGCTTCGTCGCTTCCATTCCAAGATTTTGCCGGGTTTTTTCGGTTCAAAGTCTCTACTTGGCTCGTACTTTCGGTTCGTGTTTCGACTGTAATCGGATTCGGGTTTATGACCTCGCGCAAGTAGCGCGGGTAATGGACGAAGCGGCATCGATGTTTTGCAATTGCCATTTCTGTTCGTGTCATTCGTAAAGCCGTCCTCGAATTCTAGAGTCCTCGAATTTGTGTAATTAAATCGTGTACAATTAGATTATTTCCTGTCGAGTATGGCTGTTCGTAGATACGCGGCGATAATAACAATCTCGTCCTTTCTTTATCCGAGGCTCTGCTGTTTCCAGTGCATCCGCATGTTTTGTAGATAGCCTCCTGTGTGGTTATCGTAATACTACGCTGCTGCTTTATCTGCGTGACGTATAAGAACGGAGGCAACTTGGGATTCCTAGCTCTAATTACAATTTCCAATTAACTTCGGTTCGATTATTTCCTCGAATAATTTGTTCGACCGGTATGAATCATATCTCGGAAACGAATCGTTTTCACAGGTAATCGGAGAGACTTGCGATATCGTGACTGATGCTGTGGAGAGATATAAGGCAATTATTTTAACGGACGCGCGAATAGCGAAGATTTCGTCGCAAGGACAGGGCAGATCCTCCGCGAGGAACAATGGCACCGTTAAGGGAACTCTCAGTTCGTTGGACATTCAATTGGCGGAACCGTGCGAGAAGGACGGAAACCACTGGCCTTATTTGCACATGAAGGAGTCATGTAAGTTGTCCAGTTACGATGTAAAACTAACATCTCTTGGAATTAACGTTTGTTGATCCTGGCTGGCAGATCGCGACACGTTTGCAAACAGTTGTTCTTTCGCTCGGGCCATTAACACAGCCTGTAAGCCGATTAGTCTCAATGGATAGCATCGAATGACGTCATCCCTCGTTATTCCGGCTCTCTGTCTTAATTCGCGATTCGTGTAATCCAGCACGATTCGTCGATCGTGTGCCTTTAATTACGAGATCTTCGAGAAGCGAGACGCTTTCGAGTATCGCGGAATATCCGAGCGAGTAGCATCCGAGGCCGAGATTAAAGACACGCGAGGTGGGACGATCGAGACAAGAGCACGTTATGAAACTTGATTTTGTCTCGTCTTTCTTTATCGAGCACGGCTTCGAGGTCAAACGAGAAGTGATTAAGCCGCCGCGGCAGCATCCCGAGATTACGCACATTCCGTCTCTATTCTGCTCTTGTTCGAGCTTTCCTCGCGCGTTGCCCTTACAACGAAACCTCTTCGTCGCCGTATCGCGATAGAGGTCTACAAATGTTATCCCACGGAGTTTCAGGGTACATCTAGCCCGAAGTTTAAAGAGAATTCATCTGCCACGATAGATCCGAAAGATCAGCCGTCTCCTACAAACACCGGCTGAAAGGGCTATCTTTCTGTTCTCTTCCATTTTCCGTCTCTCCCCCGCCCCTCTCTATCTCTTTCCGAGCAAATTTAAACTCGACGCAATTAAACTTTTGCAGACAGTCTCAGCATCAACGAAACCTCCACCACCGCGAAACTAGCGGCTGAGTCTGTATGGGGAGTTCTTCGAGGTCTAGAGACCTTCTCTCAACTCTTAACCCCGGCCGGGGATGGATCCAACGTAAGCGAGTGAGAAAATAATGAATTTCCCATGGAGAAACTGTTCGGCAAACGTGCGTCTTTCGTAGCTAAGAATAAGATGTCAGACCATCGTGGATCGACCCAAGCTGCCTCATCGCGGGCTCCTCTTGGACACGTCTCGCCATTACCTACCTATCGCTGACATCCTGCTCACTCTGGACGCGATGTCCTACAACAAAATGAACGTCCTTCACTGGCACATCGTCGACGACAACAGTTTCCCGTATCAGAGCTCCAGTTTTCCCGAGCTGTCTGCCAAAGGAGCGTATCACCCGCTGATGGTGTACACACTGAACGACATCCAAAAGATCGTGGATTACGCCAGGCTGAGGGGTATCCGAGTGATGCCGGAATTCGATACTCCCGGCCATACCAGGTCATGGGGTCTTGCTTATCCCGAGCTATTGACCACTTGCTACGGTAAATACATACCTGTCTCTGCTAATCTCTGCCAATCTCTGCCAACGAATACCCGAGATCGTAGACGCTTGGGAATTAACTTCATGAAAAATGTTCGCAGACTCGAAGGGCAAGGCGAACGGGAAATTGGGCCCGATGAACCCGACGAACCCGAAACTTTACGAGTTCCTGCGCCGGTTGTTCGCCGAGATCGTGCAGGTATTCCCGGATCAATACGTGCATCTAGGCGGCGACGAGGTACCGTTCAATTGCTGGATGAGCAATCCTGCGATCAACGCTTACATGAAAGCGCGGAACATAACGAACTTCGCACGGCTCGAGAGCGAGTACATCGGCAAGCTTCTGCAGATCACGGATTCGCTGCAGGCGAGCACGATAGTGTGGCAAGAGGTATACACCCGCTTTCGTTCCGTTTCTTTGCGTTATAAAACGGGACCGGAGACGAGCGGGTAATAAAAGCAGATAATGAACTCGTTAGCCGGTCGCCTTGCCGTTGATTTTTCCGCGAGATCGCGGACGAAACGACCGCGTTTTATCGCCGTCCGATGCTCCTCGCGAGGAAAACACGCGGAATGAACGGCACAGGCTAGACGATATCGTTTACCGGTAGGATTGCTCGGAGCGAAAGGAACTCCCGTTTCCTCGCGGCATTAAACGCTCGCAAATATTCCATTATGATAAACGTCCGGACGGGAAATTTATTGGTCGTTCGGTGCATTGTCGGGGAACGAGGGAGAGACGTTAGCTAGCTAGGGTCGGGTGGATGAATTGGAAACTGAATTACGGGCCGGTTGGCAGGTATTCGACAATGGCGTGATGATGCCGAACAGCACGGTGATCGACGTGTGGACCGGTCTCTGGGCGACCAAGTTGAAGGAGGCTACCCAGGCCGGTCATCCGGTTCTCTTATCAGCCTGCTGGTATTTGGATAACATCGCCAGCGGTGGTGACTGGAAGAAGTTCTACAGGTGCGACCCATTGTCCTTCGATGGGGCCCAGAACGTTACGCATCTGATGCTGGGCGGCGAAGCTTGCATGTGGGGCGAATACGTGGACAGGTAATTCTTTTTCTTTCTTCCACAGAGTATAATAGTTTCGCTGTTTATTTCTCGAGTAGACGGATAAGGAATTGTTGTTCGCAGGAATAACGTGCATCCGAGAATATGGCCACGAGCTAGCGCTTCTGCGGAACGTCTGTGGAGTAATCTGAAACAAGACGAGAACAAGGCTGCTCAACGCCTGGAAGAACACGCTTGTCGCATGAACAGACGAGGAATTCCAGCCCAACCACCCAACGGACCTGGATTCTGCGTGATGTAACGGAAGGAGGAAATGAAATAAGAATCTTCCCATTTTTCTGCGCTCTGGTTATCCGACTGCCTCGAATATCGCTCGGATTTTATCAGTTACTTAATGACTATTTACGTGGAAAGAATTCTAATGTAGCTAGAAATAAAATGTTTCAGAAAATCCCTCGTTCGACGGAATTGCGTGATTTCAAACGAGAAACGACCGCTCATGCGTATTTAATTCGTTCGAAGGCTTCTTAACGGTACGAGATTATTCGGGTTTTGATTTGAATTTAATATCGATGATTAATCTTCGTGATTTCGCTTACTCGAGGTTGAGAAGGTCAATTTCTTCGTATTTAAATTTGAAGTTAATTCGATATATATCCTCGTCGAACGCGAGCGAATGTTCAGAGTGTCCGTGGAAAGAAAATATCGAATCGACGCTGTTTCCTTTCGCGGAAGGAACGAAATGACTGACAGAACAGGGGAGGATCGGATCGTCTAGGTAACCGTGGAGCGAAACAAATAAATCGTTCGTCACACGACGATCCGCTTCCCAGGAGTCCATCGACAAAATTTCAAGTGGACCCCAATAGACTTCGAAGCACACTATAATGCCGTCGTTCATCGTTAGATCGGGCATGGTTCATCGCCAGGGGAGCTGTGACAACAAAAGAGCTCATGGACGTCTCATAGAATCATCCGCTTGACTTCCCATAATCGACACGAAATACGCTACCGCTAATCAAGTAAAACCATTCGCCATTTCGAGACAGCGATCGATCGGCTCGACGAAAACGACGAGATAGAGATTCGTTTCGTGAAATTCGACGAAAGATTGTACCTCGATCGATCCGTTCGATTCTTCCTCTAGCTAAACCTAGATAATAATAAGCCTTTTGTTATGTCCCGTCGATCTAAACGACTGCTTCTTCTTTCCACCCCAAGTGTGTTCCAGAAATATTTCGAGCTGTTACCGGCCCTGCTGCACCCCCTGCTGTCCCCTTCCCCCCTGTCAGCCGACCATCATATGTAGACCATCCTGCCCACCCCGTTGCCCCCCTCAGCCGACCAGAACAACGGTGAGTTTCAAAATGAAGAGATATAAAGGAAAAGTTGCTGTCCTTCCTCTTGCTCGTTTCTAATTTTATCGCGGAAACCTCAAAGAGATACGCGCGTAACAGGAACGCAAATCTATTAAGCCCTTTACGAGGTTTGTTATCACAGAGCTAACTTAATAACTCACCTCGAAATTAGGTTTACCTACGGCCTTGTTCGCCCTGTCCACCCTGTTGCGCCCTTCCTTGCCCACCAAAGGTTGTCGTTGCGTGCGCACCACCCCCGCCGCCCTGCCCGCCTCCTCCACCCACCGTGGCGTTCGTTTGCACCAAGAAAATGGTCCCCTGTATGCCCTGTCCGCCGCCTACCCCGCCTCCTTGCTCCCCTTGTCGAGCAGTTTGCCGTTAGTTCGCCATAATTTCCTCCACTTTTCCACCATCCTCCGCCAGAGACCTACCAGAGTGTAATTAACGTTCGACTGCTGTGCTTTTCTTCCTCCAGTGCCCCATCCCCCCTGCTGACGGCTGGCAGGCTGCATTTCACGGGTTTCTTCGGATCCGAGGCTCAGGCGTGTGGAATCTAACGAGGACGACGGACCAATACTCGGAGTTGACTCATCAAACCGGAAAAAGGTGAATCTTTCGTCTTTCGGTCTTTCTCCGAGTCCCGTGATCGATTTTTACCCCCCAATGGTAATATCGAGACCAACGGGTATTTCGCTATTTTCTTATTTCCCGACGTCGAAATCGAGAATTTCGTTATTTTCAGGAATATACCAGATAAGGAAAGAGGAACCGAATAGCGAATATTCGGCGAGAAGATAATCTGCAGATTAAGAACAAGAGATTCGTGGAATTGAATCGACGTCGAAGAAATCCTGACAAGAACAACGGATTAAGACGTTACTTATTGTCGTCCCTTGCCTGGCTTCGAAATCACACCAATTTGCGACAGAGAAATCCCGATTATTTCTCATTCTCGGATCGAGCTTTACTCAAACGCGTCCTAAGAAGCTTCTATTTATCGATTAGAGTACTCTACGACGAATCCAGCCGAATTAGAAATTATTTAACCAGCGACAGTGTTATCGATTTAGACGTTAACCTAACTGAGTTCTTCCTTCACGAATTGTCGGTCAAAACGAGAAAATATTCATCCGTCATTGCCAATTTTCAATTTCGAGATTAATTTTATTTCAGCTGCGATTCGTTCCACTCGAATACCATTTACGATGCACGGGTATACTACCCATATTTCCCCCCCTAAAAAATGCTCGTCTGCATAGCGAAAAGGTACGAGTGGAACTTGTTGCACGCTTTTTTTTTCAAAACGAATTCATTCTTTTAATACTGACATTTAGTATCATTCAGTACCGAACGTGAGTACGATGTACTTCAGTATTTGATCACGTTGATCGCAAAAGAAAGCAGGTACCATTCATTTTTTACTGTGATTTTTTTTTATGAATCAAGTCACGTTGTCAAGGTTTTGGTACGGTTGCGAGAACGGAATGACTGATTTTCTCGTATCACGTTCGAAGTGGAAATTTTGAAGTCACTACAGGGTCCTACTGACTCTATTGGCAGTGGCAAACGAAACGATGGATAGCTAAGAAATACAGGAAACACGTATCATTGTGTGCTTCTGATTTGTAAACGATATTCAATAAAAATAGTAAAACTGTACTCGAGTCTTGCTCATTTGCTCAATATACGGTCTCGCTATATATCTCGATGCGATCTTCCGACACGCAAATTAACGAAAAGCCATTCGCGCGTCGTATATTTCGGGCAGATATACATAAATTTAAAATTCAGAACGATCCGTAAACCGTATCCATGGCAACGCGAGCTATCTTCAGGCCTTAACCGAGACCTAGCTGTCAGAGTTTCCATTTCTCTTGGCGGTGATGCAAAATCCGAGCTAGAAAATTACCCGACCTATCCCAGATAATGCTCCTCTAGACATTTGCAGAACCCTAGCAAAATTCTAAACGACAATGAACAAAAGGTACAATCCATCGTCGCCGCGTTTCTCTCGCAAGCTCAAAGCCAGCCTAAACTAAATTAGGGGTTATCGTTCTCCCCTTCTCTCTCTCTCTTCTTCTCCGTATGAAAATCCCGACGTTTCTTGCTATAGGAAAGCTTCAACGGAGAGAAACACTAAACAGAAGGCATCGTCCAGACGGCCGAGCAACAGCAGCTTGAACGCGAGGACGAACTTCGGGCAACAGAAAATTCACAAGCCCGAGAAACAGCCTTCGACGAACAACATCGCCGCGTCCGGCGACTTCCCGAAGCCGACGGACAAACCCGTGGACGTTAGCACGCCGAAGACTAGGTTCAACTCCCACGACAGATCCAGAGACCCGAGGTCGTGTTCCTCTCCGAGGTTGAAGTCTTTCCCCGCGGAGAAAATCAAAAAGTTGGACAGTCCTCCGCCTTTCTCCCCGAAACCCATAGGTGCGTTGATCGCGCACCAGGATCCCCGGGAACCCGGAGTCCTGTACGTGTCCGCATCTGCCGATCAGCGCCGCGACAATGGCCAGGGCGACTCTGCGGCCGTCCCGCAGCATTTGCATCAACGTCATCAGCAACAAGTAAAACCTCCTGTTCCCCGACTTTTCCTTTCTTTATCTTAACCGAGTCGCGCGGAGGGTTCGATCGAGTAAACCGGGATGATCACACCCGGTACTCGGAATTTCTTGTTATCCCACAGCATCCCGTGGCTCCCGATCCAATTCCCTGGTAATCCAACTTGCGCGTCGCGTTAAAGTACAAATTAATCGTTTCGCAGGGCGTGCAGGCTGCGAGCCAGCAACAGGTTTTACCTCAGCAGCCGATCAGACAGATCGGTCAGATGAACCCGCACTCGGAGAGCGTACCCTCGGCACAACTCGCGAATGTTCAGTCCCACAGGCCGTTCGTGCCTGACTACTCGCAAAATTCCCAGAAGAATCCTCAGCCGATCTCTTCGAACCCTCCTCAGATCCTCGCGAACCCAGCCGCACAACAAATCCCGAACAGTCCCGTAGCGGACCAAGGGAAGTCGAAGAACGAGGATCCGACGAACGCCGGTGATATAGACTACGAGAAACAACCGGTGGGAGGTCGCAATGCGGCTTTTTACAGGCGGGCCATAGTCAACTCGCACGGACAGGCCCCTTCGCAGGTTCCGGCGGATCCGGCCATGTCGAATCAGCCTAACGTCAATGTTCAGCAGCACGTTTACGGCAAATACCCCACCGCCAGCTCGACTCCGTCGTACGCGAACCCTCAGAACCCTCAGCACGTCTACCAGCAGCTTCAGCAGAACAGGCTGCAGCAGCAGCAGCTGCAGCAGAGGGCAGTGAACTACCAGATGCAGGCTGTGGGCAGTCAGCAGCAGCAGACTGAAGGAACCCAGGCAGCTTCTTACAATTACAATAGTCAACAGGGTGGAAGGTATTTCCCTGGCCAAGGAATCGCCTCTCCCCAGGACTCAATGACGGGTCAGATGAAAAACCCGAGGCCTCTGGGATCGATTCAGCAGAACTATCCTGCTCATCAGGATGAGTTGGATTACGGGGCGAATACTCAGAATAGCTTGTACAGGAACAATAGGCCAGCCGAGTATTCTAGCGTTAAAGGTCAGCTGAAAAATTACCACGTCGACGTGGTGAATAGCAACCAGCCGCAGTACAGGACCCAGAACCAGCAGCAGCAACAATTCGTACCGCAGAACCAGACGCAGCAGCAACAGTTTATGCCACAGAATCCGCAACAGCAACAATTTATACCGCAGAATCCTCAACAGCAGCAATTCGCGCCGCAGAATCCTCAAAAGCAACAATTCGCGCCGCAGAATCCTCAACAGCAACAATTCGCGTCGCAGAATCCTCAACAGCAGCAATTCGCACCTCAAAATCAGCAAAGGCAGCAGTTTGCTGCTCAGAATCAACAGCAACAGCAATTTGTACCGCAGTATCAGCAGCAGCCAGCGCATCAGCTTCAACCAGGAACCGCGATGCCGCAGATGCAACAGAATTCTATGGCGTACAATCAAGCAGGTCTCAAACAGCAACCCGCAGACAGCAATCCTGAGCCTCAAATGGGAAGAAAAAAGCCTCTCAAGTACACTGTCAGCATGGTTCGCGACCAGGAGAAACTGTTAGCCACCATGAAGCAGCAAGGAGTGCCGGTGGATGTAATGAAGAGGCAGTTCGAGTTGCTGTTGAACGAGCAACGAAGGCATCTGGAATACCTGCAGCTGATACAGCAGCAGAAAGACTCGCAGGAAGAGAAGAAGGCAGAGTATCCGGCGCGTAGAAGGAAACAGCAAGACGAGAAGCCCGAGTGGATGATCCACTTGACTCCGCCGAGGTTGTCTTATTTGGAAATCGAGAAGTTGCACAAGCAACAGAGAAAGGAACGCGAGGCTAAGGAGTTGGAAGCTATGCAGCAGCAGCAACAGCAACAGCAGCAGCAGCAGATGATGATGATGAGAGAGGTACCTAACCAACAGGTCCCTGTGCAGGCTGCCAACCAACAGAACTACCAGCTCTGGCAGCAGCAGCAGCAGCAACAGCAACAGCAGCAACAGCAACAGCAACAACAGAGAGTTCCACAGCACTACAACAACGCGTACTCCAACTCTGCTGTTGCTTCAGGTCCCAGTCGCAATCCGAACGAGCCGATGAACCCTATGAATCATCAACAAAATACGCCGCAGTATCAGTACACTCACGCGCAACCTCATCAACATTATAATCCTCAGTTACAACAGTATCAGCAATTCTATCGACCTGCACCTCAGCAGAATCAAGAACAACCTCAAACTACCAACAATTTTCCGGTCTACGAAGGAAACAAGCAAACCCCCGAGCCGTCCAGCTTGCTGAAAATGCGCCGGTACAAGAACGAGGTCCGACCGCAGAGACAGAACAACGGATTGCAAAATCCGGAAGTGGCGAAGAAGCACCTGGAGGACTTCAAGATGTCGGCGGAGCTGAGGAGAGGTCTGGAATATCTGGCTAACCTGGCACCGAAGAAGCCCGTGGTGAGGTTGAACGGGATACAAGATCGCAGCGAGGTGGACGCAGAGTTCCAGCAACGCATGCTCACCTCTACTTTCCAACCAGATGCTAAGATAATATCCGCAAATGGTCTGGAGAACACTAGGAACCCGGACAACCCGATGACGCAAAGGCTATCGAATCTGAAGAAGTCCGAGCAGGAGTTCCTGAAGGAGTATCCCCGGCAGAAGTCGATCAATCTGAGGAACTGTTACAGCGTGCCTGCCGAGAGGGAGAACGGTTCGGTAGCGATGAGCCAGCCGCAGTTGCATCCTCAACAGCAGCCTCAGGGCCAGATGTCCACCGGTCTGATACCGTACAACGAGAAGAATCAGACGGTGAATCACGGAGGCGGGATGCAGTTCAGGTTCGACGGAAGTTTCCCTCAGCACTATCAGCAGATGCAGCAGTACTACCAGAACACGATGAACTTGGCCAGGAACAACGGCGAAGGCGACGTGGGGTCGACGCAGAGGATAGAGCAGAGCAAAGGAAGCTTCGACCACGCCGGCGGAGACGCCAGCGGGAATATAAACGGCGCTACGACCGGGCAAATGGCGGAGGGAAAGATGCCGTATCAAGCGATGTACTACAATCAACCGAATATCAACGAATCCAGGACCATCGGGGGTGTGAGGTATTTGGCCAGGAAGCAGGATTACCTGCCCAATCAACAAATCCACGGGCCGGAAACTCTGATCGCGAACAGACACGTGCAACCCCCGGTGATGTACTGACGAACGTTTTTGGAAGCTGTTTTTACTTTTTGTAGTTTCGTTTTTATCGCCACGTCTTTTGTGGAGTTTTTGAAGCGTTTTGTATCGTGCTCGTTAAGGCGATATTTTAATTATTTTATAGCGAACCGGATCCATCGACGAGAGAACCGTGATTGGTCGGTTTTAAAGGATGCGGTTCGGGTTTTTGTCATTTTTGAGAATAAAATATTTTATTACACTCTCGTGCCAGCGTGTTTTCATTTTCCCGAGCGGAACAGTTGGGGAAAGTAATAGCCAGTGTTTCATAATAATTGCCGAATCGAACAGTAACGAAGACGCCCAGGAGCATTTCGTCATTCATCCTGGATAGCCGTTCCCTTTCAACGTCAAGCACATCCTCGTTGCTAGAATTGCTGCTTTTCTTCTGTCCCTTCCATTGTCTGCGCCATTTCTACGGCGTTTTGTCCTCATCAGCAAATTGCTGTCTGCCAATAGAATAGCGTTCACCGACAAAGGGTCTCGTCTCTCCTCCCTAGTAATTTCTAATTGTAAAACCTAACCCTTGAAGCACCATCATTGTCTTATTAATATCGCTGGTAATTCTCGCCGCACAATCGATACCTTCTCCTCGATTGTGTTTTTACTTTCTCCCATTCGACGGCAAAATGCCTCGCACGTGAAAGGTCGCGTAAAAACAACCCTCCTTCTTTTATCGCGTGTACGCAAAATTATCGTTTGAACGTGCAATTTGAAAACTCGAAGAAACATGAGGGCCTGTTCGTATCGTAATTACATGGACGAGATGCTCGGCATAATCGACGAGATCGAATGTCGGTGAGTCACGAGCGGAAAAGTCGAATATTTTCCGGAAAACGGAGAAACCGGGAATTTTGGTGTTTCTGATCGATTACTTTGCAGAACACCGGAACCGGAAGTGTGCAACGCTCGGTGCCCACCTCATGGTTGTCCAAGAGGACCTTGTCCAGGGCTGTGCTGTTACCAGGGCGTGTGCGATCCCTGTTGCGTGACGCAAATGCCCTGTTGCCCGCCACCCCCTCAGCCGCCGCGTTGTCGAGCACCACCCTTGTGCTGCCTGAAAGCATACGCCAGGGCAGTCGGCTACCCTCCCCTCTCTCCTCTTTCGCCGCCTAGCGCAAGAATCCGGTCTAATTTCTGCTACGAATCACTCGCGGAAGTCTGCCGCCTTCCAGTTTGCGCCCCTGCACCCTGTTGTCCGTTACCCTGCTATGCATTCGCTCCCTGCACACCCTTTCCGTGTTATTAACCGAGCTTTCCCGGCGCCATCAACAGCCATTAAGGCCCATCCAGCCGATTCTAACGTCTCGTCAACGTCTGCTTGATTCCGAATCGAAACAATTCTACCTCGTCTGTGGAAAATCGTTGTTGAAAATCGAAACAGTACACGTTGTAATGGTTAGATTATGCTCGTGAAATATTCCGAGAATTTTGGTGATTTCCCCACGATTATCGGTGATGTACGTTGTGAGAATTATGGGGTGTGTTGATGCAAATAAACGTGATCATAAACGTCCCGCCTGATGTTCGTTATTCCGCGCGGCAAGGGGAGCGTTGACTAAGGGGAAGGATCTTGCGCAAACGTTGTTATCCTCTGTTATATCAGAAGGAGCACAAAGTGAATTTCTAATGTGATTAAAAGCGCGGGACGATTAGGTAAAGTAGGGAAAGTTGGGGAACTGCTGTTCCGGAGCTGGCTAAACTTTGACTAATTTTGGATTAACCCCCCGAAGAGCCGCTTGACGTACCAGCCAACGCGATCTATATATCATCCGCGATATTAGCTCGGAGCATCAAGTGGTAGCGTGATTCGCCGCTTCCTAATCGAGTTAGGGCTTGATTAAAAAACTCGCGGAACCTGTCTTTGAAGAGGGCGCAAGATAGCGTAACGAGCAATCGGGTTAACCTTTCAATTTCGATTATCGATACCGAGAGTCGAGAGACTAATTCGTTATCGACACACGCGTGCATGAAAGTCCGATGAGTTTTAGGATCAATTACCGTTCACGCCAGTCGGATTATTCTTTCTCTGTGTCGAGGCAAAATGGAGGAAAACGCGGAAAGGATAAAAATGAGCGCCCCGCAGGAATTTAACATAACGCGATTCATAAATTGTTTGATGCGCGATTCTCGGGACAAGAAACACGAGGATGGAGAAGAGGTTGGTTCGGAAACGTTGACAGGGAAAATTTCGAATAATTATCGTCGATGCTTTTAACGGGACGATTTGCAGTACGTTGCTCGTCCATCGGAATACACGAGACACATGTTGATGACAACGGAGGAAAGGACGCAGTATATCCTGAAATGGAAGCACAGGCTCGATTTGCCATTTTGCGCGAAATTCGAGAGTGGCAATTTCGAAGTCAGCCCTAGCATCGTCGTGTTTCAGCAATTCACACCCGGAGCTTCTTTGAGCGTGACAGTGACGATCCAGAACGTGACGGGGGTAATTTCGCGAGTCATCCTGACGGAAAGCTCGATAGAATTACCGTTTAATTACTCGTTTGCGCACTCGATCGAGCCGGACCTCTTTCCGAGCGAAATTAAAGTCTAGCTTTTCAGAATTCGTTCGGTTGTTCGTTGGGAAAGGTGCCGAGGTATTTGAGAAACACTTACGAGCCCGATCCTTTCTTCGCCGTGGAGTTTTGCGGGAGCAGTTACTCGACGATGCTCGCGCCGGGTCTTTCCACTTTCTATAGGGTGAGATTCATGCCGGAGAAAAGCCAGGACTATCACTACGAGATGAAGTTCGCGACCGATGCCGGAGACTTGATCGTGCCAGTCATAGGTGCGATTTTAGTTCCAATGATAGGTGAATTTCGAGTAAACATCGAGTGAAATAAAATCGGTGTGTCGATGCAGCGATCTGCGGAAGAGGGATCTTGGATTTTCCCGATCGAATCGACGTGCCATCGACGGCTGTGAAAATTTCCTCCTCGAGGATGATATTCGTTCGCAACGTGGGGGACGCGCCGGTTGCTTTCACCCTTTGCACCGACAAGTGAGTCATTTGCATAGGTAAATAACAGCGTTGATTTAATCGCGATAAATCGCAGTCCCTGCTTCTCGATCGAGCCGTCGAAAGGGAGGATAGAGGAAGACGAGTCTCTGCAGTTCACCGTGCAGTTCTTATCGAAGAAAGCCGGAGATTCCGAAGGCAACCTTTTCCTCGAATACGAGACGGGTGATTATCGAGGAGAGTCGAGAGATTAGACAAGCATCGATATTCCATCACCGTTTCCAGGAGAAAAGCTGAGGATAGATGTTCGAGGCTCCGCGGAGAACTGCACGATCCGAATCGACAGAGGCAGCGTGAGGATGGAAGAGACTTTCCTCGGTCTATCGAGAAGCAAGACCATCGTGATCCACAACAGAAGCAATTACATCGTCAAGTATAAGTGGATGCAGCTGGAGAGTGCCGAGGCGGACAACGAGCGGAAAGAGCAGTGAGCAAAAAGGATAACTTTTCGTCTCGCGCGATGGCAAAGCGGATGAGAAACAACGTTTCCCTCGCAGCTACAAGAAGCTGTTCCAGCTAGTTTACGAGCAAGAGCTCGTTCGCTGCGTGGATCTCGATCATTACAACGTGTGCACGCCCGATATCCATCAGCTGATTTATCAACGCATCTATACCGACGAGCTCGAGTCCCTGACGAAGGAAAACTTTCGATACAATAATATCTACTTCATGTTCTCTCCCGAGGTAAGTGACGAATCCGACGCGAGCCACTCATTTGGCAAATCGATGAACTCCGCGAGACAAAAGGGCGGGCACTTATTTTAAACGCGCGAATTTAAACACCGGTCGAGTGTCATGCCACTAGAACTCGAGGAAAAGATTCGAAAAGTGGAGTGAACCGCTTTGCCTCGTGAATGATTTATACCAAAGCGTTTATTCGGGGAATCTTAGCTGAAAAGATTCTTCTAGGAGGCCGATATTTGGCCACAGTCTTCGATCGATGTCACGGTGTTCTATCGCGCGATGGAAGTCGGCGAGGTAACCAGCACCGCCTATTTAGAGGTGACTGGTCGCGAGGACAGGATTCCCTTGAGGTAAACGAAGAGAAAAAATAAGATTCTCCTATAAAATAGTAAACTTTTCATCGCTGTCAACGTCGATCGTCGAACGGACTTTTATTCGAATGGTGTCGTTCCTCTGCAGCCTCTACGGAACAGGCAAAGGCCCGGTTCTTCAACTAAACGTCCTCACCATCAATCTGGGGAACATCTACATGTGTTCGGTGCACAATTACGAGGTAAAATCCAGCCGGAGCTCGGCGAACCATCAGAATCTTCTAGCCTTTCATCCGACTCGTATTAATTTCACCCCAAAAAGCTCGAATTAATGCAGAAATTGTTGAAGCAAACGGTGCCATTGTTCCAGATAATAGCGGTGAATAAAGGGCACATTTCCGGCACGTTGGTTTACAGGGGAAAGCCAAGCGACTTCGGGGGAATGATCGACGTGACACCCCCGAGCATTAAACTACAGCCAGACGAGCATAAATCCTTCAATTTGTCGTTTTCCTCGAATCGTAAGGGCGATTTCGTGGAGAGGGTCGATTTCGTGGTGAAAGAGAGCCTCGAGGTGCTCAGCTTGCATATCAAGTACGTAGCGCGATCGATGAATAGGTGGAACAGGTCGGAAGACGATCTTCTCTTTGACGATACTCCGCTTCTTTGTCTTACAGGGGATGCATCGTATGCCCGACTTTGCACTTTGACAAGGAGAGCCTCGATTTTGGCACGGCGGCCCTTGGTATGCCTCGCCAGATGATTTTATTAAGTAGAGAAACTAGGGATTTTGGCAACGCGCGAATATCGATCATGATATAAAATTATAAATATAAAATACAACTAGAAGAACCGTAGAATACTCCTTCTTCGAGAGATTAACAAGCAGGATCAAAAAATTATATTCTAAATTCTAAATAACAAGCAACTTCATTTAGTTCTAATTTTCCACGAAATAATCGACGAATAATTTATCTACTTTGCTACAAAAATCCCAAGACAGGACGTTCGTTACTGGAAAGGAATTTAACCAAAACTTTAACGATAGTGGGGAATGAATTTATCTTTGAATATTTCCAGACAGGCGTTGTATTTCTCGAATAACCCGGAGAATAGTAGCAAAGGGAATAATAAAGATAAGGGTAATTAAACTTCTTCCTAGGCTTCAGCACCAGACAGGACGTTCACTTGCATAATCTATCCTTGATACCCGTGGCTTTCACCATAACCGTGTTAAACGATGGGGATCAGGCTGCACTGCATCACGAAGACTTTGCGAGAGCCCTAACGAAGCCAAGTTTCCCGAGCAACCCTCGAGAATTCCAGGTCGTCCCCGCGGAAGGGGTGGTGGCCGCCCAAGGCAGCCTGAAAATCAAGGTAGGCGATCTTTCAACCCTTATCGCTCGCTGCTCCACAGGGATTCAAAGACTGTCCGATGATTCGCAGGTCATTTACACCGCGAATATCGCGCGTGTCGGTCAGACGACCATCGAGGTCGACATGTGGGACTCTGATTCGGACCCTGTCACGCTGCCAGTAACATTCTGCGGCAAAGTGGCTTCGCTATCGGTCACACCGTTGGATATCACCGTTCGATTCTGCTTCGTTAACTTTCCCTACTCGCGATCCTTCGTTGTGACCAACAATTCCGATCTCGACGGATTCTTCTACCTGCTGTCGCAACCAGTTACGTCCGATTACAATGAAAATTAATGCGCACGTTCGACTAGTTTCTTTATCTATTTTTTGAACACAGGTCGCTGATGATACGCCCATGATTTGCTCGCTGTCAAAGCATCAAGGGTACATCAAGGCTCATCAGTCGAAGACCATCGAAGTGATTATTATCACTAGGGCTTTGGGTCGTCACAAAATCACGCTGAAGTAAGTTACAGATTAAACGAGGTTATTGTTTCAGTTCAGTGTCTTTGAAATAAATCGCGTTGTCGAGAAATACTATCACATTGGACCGTTGCGATTTTCCCGCGACGATCGGCTATCTCGAGGAAAATACGACAGCACCGCGTGGCAATTTCCGATACAAATTAAAATAAGCGCGGTTGGTCTATATCGGTTTACGTTGGTTCATATTTCACGTGGAAAAGTGCCATTGAGTCGGGCCGTAATGCCCGCTCGACGATGCTTTCGGATTTTATCGAAGCGAGCCCGTAGCTCTAGGGATATTTACGATGCATCAAGCCTGATGGCACCGCGTAGCATCATCCCGTGTAAATAAGCACGTGCATGATTTAGATTTTACGTGGAAAAGTGCCATTTCATTGTGCTGTAATGTACAGTTCACGATGCTTTCAGCTCCCACCGCAGCGGTTCCTTACTTTTAGCGATACTTAAGATGAGTAATGAGTGTTTGCACCGCGTGGCGTTCCTTAGCTTAACGGTAACCCTACCGCGACGTGTCGCACGCCTGATTTCTTCTTCGAACAAACGAAAGGAGAAAAATCTTAGAAAGGAAGAATGAAATATAAAGATGAATTCTTTTAACACGATTTTTTTCCCGATATTCTTTGAAACTTGAATATTTTATCATTCGAACAATTGATTAATATAATGTTCGAGTAGTATGCTGATCATGGGAGAAGATTCGCCGACGTCGTCCTGCGTGGTGATCACGTGCAATGGTCAGGGACCCGTGGTCTCAGCGGAGCCAAATTCCCTAGACTTCCACGAGGTGAAAGTCCTCGACGAAAGGACGATGGAGTTCCAGTTGATCAACGATTCGCCTATTCCTACCGAGTTTACCGTCGCAATGGTATCGTTTTCTTCCATTTTCTCTTCCACGGAGTTCCGATCCGAGTCGAATTTTTGATTAAACCGTTAAAGAGAAACGAACGCTCGCCATGGACAACCATTCCGGAATCCGGCTGCCTGGAGCCTCATGGAAAGATGACCATCGAGGTGAAACTGTGCCTCGTAGACGCTGGAAAGTTCAAAGACAAAGTGATAGTGACCGTGATCAACAGCAGGACCATCCCCGTGGACGTGAGAGTGTTCGGATACGGATGCTGCGTAACTTTCGAGCCACAGATATTCCCTGTCTACGACTGGGGCCTTCTCTTCAGGTTCCGATAATTAACTAACCTTCTTAACGAATATACTCGCGCTTCTAACACCGAAAGTAACTATGCTCGCTCAGTCATCAGCAAATCGATCGAACGATAATCCTGACGAACCGTGGGACGCGAGAATACCAAATGATCTGGATAACCGACTCGGAGGTACAGTTTCGACGTGGCAAGATAGTAATGTCGCAAAAGTAAGCAGAAAATCCGATCTCTCTCGTTGTTCTCGCCGTTGTCCTCGGTTCTACAGACTTCTATAAAACGCAGCACCAAGTTCCAACTGCAACCTGTGATGCTGGATATTCCTCCAGGGGAAACCAGGCACGTTCACTGCAAGCTGTTCTGGAAGGTGTGAGTAGAATATGCCGTACAGGATCCGCGAAAATTCGCGAATAATTATTTCGTCGGGCGTGGAATTAACTCTCTGTTCACTGTGTGATCAATTGTACGCGCAGAAACGAGTGCTTGACGGAGAAATGGTACGTTTTCGGGCAGATACAGGGCGTAGGGAAACGACAACTGATCGGCACATCGACTTTCACAGTGATGCTGACAGAACCGCATATTCTGTTCAGCAAGAGGCAACTGACGTTCCGCGTGGACATCTGTCCCGACCAGGAAAAATTGCAGCAAACAGGTTCTCGCGAAGAAAAATTAGAATCTTCCTGTTCATAGCGATTGTTTTCTCGTAGATGAACTTCTGGTGACCAATCAGTCTAAACTCGATCTGAACGTTCAGCTGTCGGTGAAGGCGCCGTTTTATCTGATAGATGACACGAAGGAACACGTGCCGAGCAGAAAGATCGTCCTGATCGACGGAGCCACCACAACCATCACCGTTTTCTTCTCCTTCGACGACAACGACACGGAGGAACGTTACTCTAAAAGCTACACCGGATTGCTGCGATTCGAGTACGAGGAACATCCTAATCAGGTGAATTTGCTTCGTTGAGATTTTCCCGGGAATTAGTTTCGGATATCCCGGTGATTCGAGATAGGCGAGCAACGGGGTTTGTTCCAGGATAAAATCTCGTGCAAGGGTTACGTGAACTTCCCGAACCTCGCCGTAGACCCGGAGGATTTAGTAATTAACTGCGAACTGGGCTCCAGCGCCGAGGAAATATTAACGTTAACCAATAACGGGCCCGTATCGGTGCTGTATAAATTCCTGTGGCTCACAGATTCCATCGAGATACAGCGAGATCTGGACACCGATCGCGTGAGTTGCCAAACGGGCCGACACTCGATTTTTTCATTTCGCCACGGATCGTTAGCCGAATAATTTTCCACCAGTCCGGTATTCCTTCCGCGCGAAAAATATTTAAAATTCCCAGACTCTTTTTAAAAGCACTTCCTCGCGTAATAAATACTTTAGATTTATCTACTTTCCCGTGTAAGGAATATTCGAGATTTTACGCGAAACACGCGTAAATTACTCGAGAGTGTTCGGAGCTTTTTAAATATATAAGAATAGCTTCCGGCGCGAGGCGTATTTGGAATATTAATAATTATCCGGATGCTCGAAGAAGTGTCCTGGATGTTCACCGCGAGAAGAGAAATTACGAGCGAATATACCCGAAATTCCCGAGGTTCCAGTCGCGACTGTGGCGAACGAAGAACTTTACACGAGCGACAGGCAAGACGGAAGCGGATACGGACCACTGAGCACGATACCGCCACCTGCCAATTGTACCGTTTTCGTTTCGATTCGCCGCTTTTCTCTTTTTCTCTACAAAAATCAGCGAAACTTCGTTGCAGCTCCGGTTTCCGAGACACANGTGTAAGGAATATTCGAGATTTTACGCGAAACACGCGTAAATTACTCGAGAGTGTTCGGAGCTTTTTAAATATATAAGAATAGCTTCCGGCGCGAGGCGTATTTGGAATATTAATAATTATCCGGATGCTCGAAGAAGTGTCCTGGATGTTCACCGCGAGAAGAGAAATTACGAGCGAATATACCCGAAATTCCCGAGGTTCCAGTCTCGACTGTGGCGAACGAAGAACTTTACACGAGCGACAGGCAAGACGGAAGCGGATACGGACCACTGAGCACGATACCGCCACCTGCCAATTGTACCGTTTTCGTTTCGATTCGCCGCTTTTCTCTTTTTCTCTACAAAAATCAGCGAAACTTCGTTGCAGCTCCGGTTTCCGAGACACACAAGCCGGAAGTCTCGAGCGTAGAGGAGAATTTGGAAAACGACGATTGCCAGGTCTCTGGACAGGAGATCAGAGAATTCCTGCTGCCGATGGTCGAGCCGTACTTCAGGAAAGACGAAGACCTGGTCGTGTTGGAGAGCATGAACACTGATCCTCCGAAGAATTATTACGCCAACGAGGTTAACAGGAATATAATTAACCCTAGAATTACCGACCTGTAATTTCCACTTAAACATAGCGTGCATAGGCCACACCGATTAACACGCGACAGAAAACGATATAGGTGCATGCAAAATCGCGAGATAATTTACCGGTAACGATTCAAAATACGGAAGAGAGTAGAAAGGAACGTTATTCTCCTCTTCCAACGATTTCTGGAAACTCTGAAAATAGTCATTTCGATTTTCCTAGCATCGAGAGGGAGAAAGAAAACGCCACACCGATTAACACGCGACAGAAAACGATATAGGTGCATGCAAAATCGCGAGACAATTTCCCGGTAACGATTCAAAATACGGAAGAGAGTCGAAAGGAACGTTATTCTTCTCTTCCAACGATTTCTGGAAACTCTGAAAGTAGTCATTTCGATTTACCTAGCATCTAGGAGGGGAAAGAGAACGCTATAAAGTACGATATAACCGGCAATAGAAAGAGAAATGCACGTTCTGCCGGTATAAAGCTTCTTCTTGAGATTCAGGGAAGGCTTTCTTTCAAAGCAGCTTAAGCCCGATATTTACTTTTCACGAGGAAATATAACGCTCTGTTTCGTGTCGCCGGCCACGTATGAAATATCCTTTCAGGTACTGGAGATCGTTCCAAACGAGGGAAAGGTGCTCCCGTATTCCGTGCAACGAGTGCACGTAGGATTCCACGGTTTCGAGCGGCTTCGAATAAAAGCCATGGCTGTCTGCGAGATTTTCCGTGGGCCCGCGGAGAAAATTCGCGTGATAGCCCGCGCGGACGCTGTTCGATTTGCGATCGACGCGGACGTCATCGATTTCGGTCAACAGGTATTCCTACTTCTTGCCTTTTAACAGGATCGTCCCGCAAGTGCGACGAATTGCCAACGATTTCGCCAGAGACCGAAATACATTCCAGCTGTTCCTCGAGTACAATCGCAAGAGCTTCGTCCTGAGGAATCTCTGCGCGATAGCGTTCGAGTACAAGATAAAAGACAAGGAGGTGGCTTCGGTGGACGCGATAGATCGGTTCGATATACATCCGTTGAAAGTCGAGCCCAATACCGGCTTTGTGGACGCCGAGTCGTCCGTGGAATTTCACGTGGACCATCTGCCCACGATGCTTGGCCCTATCGATCATCGATTTCAACTGGAGGTACGGCCTTTAAATCTCTGACACGTTCCACTCCGTTCAATCGTGTTAACAATCGTCGCTCCTACGCCGATATACATTTGTACCTCCATTTAACACTGCTTCGAATGGACGGTTTTGTTACGTCGCACAGTGTTTGCCCAACGAAAGGATGTGTTAACGCTGCAACTATCCACCTGCAGTGTTTGTCTAAATAATCGAACTGGCACGGCGAGAATGGATCGGAGTGTAGCAGTAATCAGGGTTATTTTTGTTTAATTAGTTAACCAGGAAATACTTACTATCTCGAGCGTCTGATTCTTTAGCAAATTAGCGAGATATCGGAAATGTTCTTACGCGTATAGATACGACTTTAATTACCGTGTAATCGTGGTTAATTGCATCGATCAGGGTCATTCGTGTCCTATGTATTTTTTTACTGGATAATACGAGAAAATGACTAGTTTGTTTACGAGAAAGAAAGCAACTGGAAAGAGTACACGAACGACCCTGGTTTGCGCGTTACGACGTCGAACCATGTTCCTGATAGGTAAGGTTAGTTTTAGCCGCGACACAGCTCGACATATCCGGTCGTTAAAGCCTCGATATGATTCAGATCGGTCACTTGATGCCAGTCACCGTCGAGGTGGTCGCCTACGGTGCCTTTCCTCAAGTTTATCCCTGTCTCCCTCGGGGAAGATTACCCCAGTATCATTCGGCCGAGCTAGAATACCAAGCCATCCAGTCGCTCACGGAAGATTTCATCCGAAACGTAAGACAACCTGACGATCTATCGAACGTTGCCAGAAACATTCATGAATCGTGTGTCACAGAGGGCCGAGAGCGTGGCTGCCGAGAGGGAAACCGATTTGCTGGAAACAGACGTCGAGTTACTCGCCGGTAAGATTAAATATCGCGTTCGTATTTCAGCGGGGATGAATTTATCATGGGTGCGAGTAGGTGGAAGGGTCGGCCGGTATCAGAGGCGAATTAATATTTCACCGGTTTGGATATCGCGGTCGGCGAATGTCGTGCATTCGAAATGGCTCGTTTCGCATTTACACGCATTTACACACTGTGCTTCTTCCTTCGAGCCGAGGGTTGGTGTATTATTCCGTACGACGAGACGCTTCCACGAACGATGGACATCGACATGGCGGTGGAAAGGCACTTGGCAAGGAAGTTCGTCGATGTAAATTCATACATTTTAATGCAGCACGCTACGACCAGCAAGCTCGGGCCAATTCCTCAACTTTTTTCATCCGAATACGTTATCGGTACGTCTTCCGACCTATCCTTTTTATTCCCTCCGGCGTAATTGTGCGTCTGCATTATCCGCCCTGCATTATGCAGGCTGCGAACCATTGCAAATTTCCCGACGTATCCGTCGCTCGAGCAGCTCGTTCGAAAACTTATCCTCGCGCAATTATCCGCCGCGGTTCTCTCCTCTCTCGTTCAACCATGTAAATCGCCCATGTTTGATCCCACCAAGACATGGGGTACGTGATCGTCGAGTCCACCGCTCATTACACCGCCAGAGTGATTAATTACGGGCCGTGGAACGCGCAGATGAGATTGAAAATGATCGAGAGTAGAGACTCCCTGTTCAAGTCCGGCATCGCGCTGCAGTTCAAGAAACGCACGAGACTGCAGGTCGGCGATTCCGCCATTCTTCACGTCACTTGGCAGCCTACTCGCGAGAGATTCACAGAGAAGAGCACCATGGTGAAACACACGGTTCACATAGAGGTAAACTCCTGTGCCGATTCGAACGGTCGATCGCGTGTTCTGACTCTCGAAATTTACATTCAATCCTGGTGAATTCGAGGTGCATTCGAATTAACCCTTTGCCCTACGTTTTAAGTTTCGATAAACTATGCGAGTTACTAGCTTTCTAGACAAAATATTTAATAATTCCTCTACTATTGGTCACGGATCACTCTATTATCTACTTCAATTTTTTCTTACAACAGCGAAAGAATTGTAAGGACGTGAAATAAATATTATTAACCAAATTCTCGTCCAAAGTCCGGTGAAATTCCAATGGCACATGCCAGGATGAACAACACACGTCTAGCAGCCTTGTCCGAAAGCGTCGAAGAATAATACGCAACTGAGACGGACAGACATCTACGAAAATTGACGACGAGCTTTTTTTATCGCGTTTCGTTCGAATTCCTTCCTACGAGACTCACGCTGTATCGTAAACAAAGTTATAAACAAAGACGTTACACTCGTCGGTGAAGATCCAGACGATCGATCGGGAAATTTGAATCGAAATTAAGACCCGTCTTCGTAGATCGGGATAGTCGATCGTAAGTTTTGCTTGAAAATTCAAATGAATTTCTTTTCAGGTGATCTACGGATGCACGATTCCCGTGACCATAAGGGGAATAGTGACCTACCCATACGTCACCGTGAACACGAGATTTTTGGACTTCCAAGACGTCATTGTTGGCGAGTGTCTGGTTCTTCATGCCCTGGTCAAAAACGAGTAATTATAAAATCCATTACGCGAAAACAATTAACGATAACGATCCAACGATCGAACGAAATCGCGATAAAATAATCGCGAGCTTAGTAGACATCTGGGAATTCGATTCGGTGTTTGTCCGACCCAGATCGGATCGTTCCGAGCTAATCTATGGCCTTTGGTAGATCGGCGCGCAGAAATATCGAAAAATGAATGAAGTTCGGCCGAGTGACCCATATAAATTCATGGAAATGCGTGCGCGAGTACTAGAAGGGAGAAAAAGCTGCCGACTCAGCGGTGTGTAGCCGAGGAGAGCAGCTTTTTCTCCGTCGGCAAAAAAGCCGTGTTCCTCGGTGCTTGCGAGAACCATTGGCGTAATTCCCCGTTTCCTTGCAGCTCTCATTGGCGTAACCGTAACCCTCTCTCCTGCATCCACGCCTTTCTCCTATTTTTCTCCTCCATTTCGCCATTATTCCACGCCCGATTCATCGCGAGAACTTTGCTCGTTTGTTCCCCGATAAACGGCAGAAAATTACTCGACGAGACCCTCTGGCAACGCGCGAATTATTCCGCAGCATCTCGACCGTGGGTAATGCTTTATGAATTTCATTTCGCCGGCGGAGCCTTTTCCACCGTGTGTTCCGCCGGAAACGATCGCGCTGCTTTTCAGATCGAGCCTCGGTTCCTTTCCGCTTTCAACCGCAAGCAACCAGACTTTCGATCCTTCCGGCCCGCGAACAAGGATCCTTCCACGCCTCGCTCCTCGGCTTCTCTTCTGGATCGCGATCCAGGCCACCGTTCCACACCCCGTTCCACCCACAATTTTCGACCAAACCTTGATTAAAGCCGACCTATATACGCCAACCTCGCGATATTTGTCGCGGATAGAACGAAGCCGCGTGAAACGCTCGGAAGAAAATGCAAATATGCTCACTCGAGGGGCCACCACCGGTCGCTCGAGGATTTTTCACCTGCTTCCACATTTCCGTCCCCGATTTAATTTACTAGATTACCGTTCGCCTCGATATATACCTCGTGTACTCCGTTCCCGTTGGATATCAAATTCAATTACCAAACGGGTCAAGAAGACCCGTTTCGGAAATATCAGTCGCTTTATTAACGCTAACTTACGTAACTGTGCGAGCAATTCACGACTCGAAGCGATTAAATACGTATTTGGAACTTTTTAAAATTTTACAACTCTGCGCGCTTGAAACGAGTTTCTACTCTCGGGATTCTGCAGCCGATCGATTTATATAATTCGCGATTATTATCGTTCGCGTGTAATTCTTCGTAGACAGATAGTGGAATCCTTTTTCAGAGGGCTGGTCGACTGCGAGTGGGAGGTGAAGTTATCGAACGTTCCTCACAAGAAGCTACAAGAAGATTATCCGTTCAACGTAGAGTACGAGGCGAATTACTGCCCTCCTGGCCACTTCCAGGTCATCCGCGTGTCCTTCCAGCCTCGAAAAATGGTAAAATTCGCAACACCGTGAAAACCTGCTTTCCTCTTTCGCAAGCTTTTCACGGAGAATCGCTCTGTCCAGTGCTACGTGGAGACGAAGCTGAAAATAATCGTGAAGATGAGCCTGGAGACGCAGATGATCGCGCTGACAGGTCGTGGGATCGAGAAGAATCTGAACGTGATAGAACCTACCATCGAGTTTCTACCTGCCGTGCCGTTCGCCGGTATCCAGGAAGCGGTTTTCACCGTCGAGAACGCGTGCAATTATCCGGTGGAATTTTTCTGGCACCACTTGGACGAGTAAGGAAACCACCTGCTTCCTACGCGCGTCGCTTTTCTAATTAACCGCGTTATCCAGAGCTTTCCAGATGGAGGAGCACATAACGAAAGCCCTGTTGCATTACTACAAAGCGACGGAGTTGCTGCTGGCGAGCCGATACCCTGGCAATTAGTGAAATTTTACAAGGACATGCTGAACGAAATGGCCGAGGCGTTAATTACGGAGAAATTAGAGAAGGAGGAGGAATTAGGGGAAGATGCAGAGAGCGAGAGCTACGAGAAAGAGGTGGCGAGGAGGAGCGGGAAGGTGAAGGCGTTCGTGTCGAGGAGAAAAGCGAGAAGGACGCGAAGGTCCGTTCACCGATCCTCTGCCAGGAAAAGCAGCATCCGTGGATCCAGTCACCGTGGAAAACGGAGCGAAATCGTCAGCGACGTGTCTAGCATGGATTCCGACGGCAAGGATTGCCCTGACTTTTTAATCTTGGACCAGACCTTCCTGGAATCTGTCCACCTGCCAACCAACGATTCCGAAGAAATTCAGCGGCTGCTCTTCTGTAAGTTCTTTCTCGTTATTACGCCATCTCAGGATTTCGCCATTCTTTCCGTTTAGTTGTATCTATGAATATTAAACCCCGATGATCCCGGTGGTCCGGAGTTTTACAGCAGACCTGCCGCGATTAGTTGAAAGAAAAATCGTTGAGGAGAAAGTAAAAGGAAATATCGAAGAATCGTCTGTACTTAGCGTTCGCATGTTTAGCGTTATGTAAATGTTCGGGTCAGTACGGAAGGCCGTGCTCCTTTTTCTCGCAGAGAAACACAGGAGTAAAACACAGATTAATCGCGGTTATAATTATCACTCGTGTCACGTTTGAAATTTCGACGCATAATTACTCGTTTCCTCGTCTCGCGGCGACATAAATTACGACCGCGGTAATCAAGACGTTAGTACGAAAACTCGTGCCTCTTTTTTTTCCTCGTAACGAGCCACTGGAAATTCTATTAGCTCGCCCGATCGGATAAATTGAATTTGCATATCACCGCGATTAGGCGTGCAATAGTACGTTCTCCGGCTTTAAGGTTACACAGATAGCCTACTTAAGGAGTCCAGGTTATCGCGTATTTTTTCTTTCTCCCGCATCGAGACCTAGAAACTTTCGTAATTTCCCCAGATCGCTCGGACTTATAAATATTCCTCGCGGCTCGCCGCGGGTTTGAGCGAATAATAATATCTCCGCGCGTTTCCAGGTTACGCAGATAACCTCCGCGATAGTTCGGATTTCCGCGGTTCGGGTTAGAATGAAACTTCGCGCGTCTTTCCTTCTCGTAACAGGACGCAGAAACTTCGGTGATCCGGCTTGATCGCTCGGATTTATAAACATCGCTCGCGTCACGCTAATCGAATAATAACGCGTCCCCGTGTCTTAAGGTTACATAGACAGCCTGCACAAGAGCTCGGATTTCCGGGTGAGGAAGAAAGACCCGGTGAAGGAACTTTTCGAGAGTGTCGAGCGAAAACCTGACGGATCGAACGATCTCCCGGATCCCCCCAAGCCGGAGAAGAGAGTCTGCGTTATTTTCCACGGGGCTCCTTTCACCGGTACGCCATTGTCGCGAGTAGATCTCCGATACTCGCGAATCCTCGCTTAATCCTGGCCATTAGCGGCGATGTATACATCTGCGAACGGGCACGTTCGATACTTGCCTAATCGATCGTTCGCTCTCAGAGTACCAAGAAGCTGCGTGCAGGAGCGCCAAGGTCTTAGGAATCCCGGTGCTGAGCATCGATAAAGCGATTTGGGAGATGGTGGCGCTCGGCGGAAGTCCGTGTTCCATCCAGCTGCGGCAGATCATCGACGACGCCTACGAGAGCTACACGGAGGCTTTCTCGAAGCAGAAGTACGATTCGCGAACGCGAATTTCTCTCGGTTTCGAATCTATTTCCTGCGGTGTTAGAAAGGGTTGATCGTCGGCTCGTTGCCTCTGTCAACGAAATATTTCTATCATCAGGCAACATTTGACCGCCCGAGACACCAGGGAGAGCGACGAGATGGAGTCTCAGTTGACAAGGAGAACGGGGACTTCGCGTAAAAGGAAGGGTTCTCCTAAAGATAGATCCTCGAGGACGAAAGAATCGTCGAAGAGTTCGAGGAGAACGAAGACACCGAAATCGGGGAAAAACGAAGCAGTTGACTCGCAGAAGGTCGCGATGATTCGGCTCCGCGCGGATCCCGAGCCGATGGACGAGCTGGAAAGGATTCCAGCTAGCGAGAAGCTGGAGATGCTGGATCCTTTGAGCAGATACGAATACAAGATCCAAGCTGTTCTATCGCTGGAGAAGCTGGTGGATCCTCGCGAAATTGCCGATTCTGCTAGAGACAGAGGAGACAGGAGCCCGAGGAGGAGCCAGGAAGCTTCGTTGCTCGGGATCGCTCCTGAATTAATAGCGGAGGCTCTGCAAGAGAGGTTCCTTTGTGAAACCACTCGCGTTACTCTGTTTCTTTTTTCCTTTCTTTTCGTTAATCCTTTGGTAGATCAGCAGCTTATTAACGGTGCTAATTCGCGCGAAACGAATGGTTCGCAGATTATCCATGGAGGACTTCAAACGGGGTTTTGTCGTGCAGAGCCTGGAGAGCAATTTCCTACGGAATAACGCGCTCCGAGCTTTCCTTTCCCTATTGCAGATCGTCGGCAATATCGAGTACCTTCTGTTCGTTACTTTCCTTAATTCGATGGCCTGTTACGACAGCAAAGTCCGGCAGCTTCAAAGCGAAATCGGTAAATTGTTTTCCCTCCGCGTTAATGAACGAACCTTCGAGATTAAGGGGGGTGGGAAAGTAGAACGAAACGCGCGAGACGATCTTTGCTTGGAAATAAAATAACGAGTCGAAGGAAACATCGATCCGATCTGTCTCGCAATGGCTTCGACCATTCGCCGTGAAAGATGGCGTGCAGCACGGCATTGTCAACGGCAGAGAAAAACGAGATTCTCATCTTTGCAGAGGAGAAAGAGGGCGATCATTGCCAGAAGATCCAGGACATCGACCAGATGTCGGCTTCCGAATACGATCAGCTTCCCGACGAGGATAAGCAGATGTATCTGGACGCGATTCTACCGATCAAAAGGGAAGAGGCATCGCGTAGGCGAACTCGATTTATCGAGCGGATGATGGAACGCAGAAAGAAGGTCTGGACGTTCGACCTTTACTTCTCGAGCGTTACGATTCGTCGGGAAAACTCTATTTCGTTATTGGCTTATCGAAATTTAGTTAAAGCGAATTAAAATTCGTCGAAGAGTAAACTTTTAATTTCCCGAGATCGACGGAGAGTTTAGCAACGACTCGGGTTTCAAATTTCGAATTCGCGATCGTGGAGAGTCACTTTGGCCTATTAGAAGGCTCTCTGGAAGGTTCTCGGAAAGAGCCCGAACCCGAGTCACTCGCTTGTAAATTTCTATCCTCGGACCATGACCGTTTCGCAGGAGATTCGCGGCAACGTTTCAAGCTCGAAGACACCCAAGAGGAAACGAAACGGAAAGCCGACGAAGCACGCGAGGGCAGCCAGTAATAGGTCCACGAACTCGAAGCCACCTTCCAGCAAACTAGCGACAAGCAAAGCAACGAGAAGCAGAGACAGCTCGAAACGAAGTAGGTCTTCCAGAGTAAAGACCAGGAACAACGCTGGTGATTTATGATCGTGTATCCCGCAGGAAAAGAATTTGTTTCGGCTGAAGTTAAAGAAATCGGGGCGGCCATGAATCGATACTTCACGGACCTCTCGGCGATCGAGAACGTGATTCGCAATTGGGATCCCGTCAAGAAGTCGATGGTAATTCCATTCTTCTCGTCGTAAATCTCTATGAATTTTCTAAAAGATTTCTTTTCCAAAGCTTTGACGTTTTTCTCGTTCATTCGTCTTCAGGAAACACCTACGACGAAGTTTAGAGCGTCGAGAAGCGTAAGATCTAGTGACATGGGTCCACCAGACACCGATCAAGATGTATAAAATAAATTATCATAAATATCGTACTACGTTTTCCGGAAAACGAATTTAAACTGAATTTTACGCCAGGTGACTTCGAATAACTTTCACGTATGGTACGTAAGATCCAGCGATCCTTGGCAGGACACGATGTACGACCTAGTGGTTTCTCAAATGAAGGAAAACCAATTAGCGCGATCTATTCTCGGTAAGTCTTGCGACAATTATCTCGCAATTATCTTACCTAACCGTAACACACCCATTACATCCCGTAGCCGTTGAAGAACCGCCGGAACCAGACCTGCGACCCAAGCTTTATTCCGTCCTGAGATGGAAGAGGGTGGAGAAGCGAGTTAGAAAAGTTTATGGCGGTACACTCTCCAACTTCCGTGTAACAACTTGCCCAACTTAATTCTCCCTTACTCCCGATACTAATCGTCGCGGTGTAACCTGATTATCTAGACGTTTATCAATTGGTCTCGCTGACACCGATAACGGAAGTCTACTCCATCAACGAATCGATCTACGTCAGCGAGCTGAGCGTCCAAGAGAATCGAAGCCACGCGAGGAAAAGTTACAATCGACGCAGACAGAAGTCGGGCAAGTCCGAGGAGCAAAAGTCGCTGAGCAAAGCTGAGAATCGTTCGTTGAACGCCTCGACGATCGGCAGCAAGGACACGAACAACCTCTCGTTGATGGAAACTGTCCTGGAGGAAACCTTGAAGCCGCGATGGCTGCTGTTACCCGGCGAGAGCCAGAGGTTCAAGATACGCTTCCAACCGGAAGAGACTGGCCACTACAAGGAAACGTACGCGTTGACGGTTCTAGGCGTGAATAACCTCACCTATGAAGTGAACGTGATCGGCGTCGCGGATATACCGAAGCTGGACATGAACCCCGAGACCATTTTTGCTAAAGTATCCTCGTTCCTCCGTATCTCCTGTCGTTTTAGCTTTCCATCACTCGAGAGTAAAAATTTAACGCACGCTTATTTTAGACTGCCGAGACTAATCTGCACGAGACACATAGCTCCACGTATTTTTACGATAAAGGGTTGTACGACTTTGGATCGCTTCTGATATTCCGAAGAGATAAAAGGTATCGATTTCGGTATAATTTAAGTTTCCAGAGAAAATGGTGAAATTTGGTAAAATTTATAACAAATGAAATTCGTCAGATCGTAGTCTAGACGCGATTAAAGAAATCAATTTTGTACTTAATAATTTCTTTCTGCGCCACAATCGGCGAAATGCAACGGAACACGCGATTCCGAGCGTTAGCGAAAAGGAGCTGGTGTTTCAATGGAAGTTTCAATGGAATCTTCGCGGAATCGAACGCATTTGCAGCACTCGTAGTTGGCGAATTCGCAAGTTATATCGTCTTATCTGTTCGCAGGCCGCATCGTCGAGAGGTTCGGCTGAAGTTTTGCAACGTTTCCGAGCTGGAGGCGGAGGTTCTCTTCTCGCTGGATGAAAACAGTTCCGAGTGCTTCTTCGTTCAACCCGACCGGCTGCTTATCGCTGTGCGTTATCCGCTTAACCAAAACAACCGGTTTAATTATCACGTAGTAGTAGTAGCTCGCGTTTCGTGAAATCCAATGACCCTTTCGCTAACGAGCAAACGAAATTCACGTAGCGAGGTGACTGCGCCACTCTAGTCCTGTCCGCCATTGCGACCAGACTCGGAATTATACCGGGAAAATTGTACCTCTGCGTCACCAACAACCCAAAGGTCGAGGTGATCGAGGTAATTACTTGTTTGTTTGTTAGAAACAGCCGCTTGATTAAATTTCTTCCGTGTTTTATAGTTGCAAAGCGAAGGGACGAAATTGGACATCGAGTTGGACGAGAAAGAAGTATCTTTTGGTAGCACTCTTCTCTATCGAATAGATAATCGAACGCTGACGATCAGAAACAAAACCCCGGTGTCGTTTTTCTGGCATCTGAGAGCGGAAGAGCCTGCTGATCCTCAGATAACCTTCGCTCCTCTTCGAGGACTAATAGAGACTCGAAGTAGACAAGAAATCGAGCTTTCTTACCTCGCTACTACGGTAACGCGAGTCCCTCTCGTCTCGGTTCTCTTATAAACACAATTTCGACTCGACGAATCTGTTTGATGAATTTTCGCACAGGTCGGCGTGGTCCAGAAGAAGGCTTTGTTCTTCGAGGCGTTTCTAGACGAGGACGACAACGATCCGATCTTCACCGATGTCGTGCTGCTGTCTGGAGAAACGTACGACGTCGCGGTGGACATCAACAACGCGAGTCCCATCGACCTGAAGAACATAAGAGTGAACTTTCCGGCGAAGGCGGTGTTCAGCGTGAGAAATCGCGGCGGCTACGAGGTGAAATACGTGTAAGAGAAGCTTCGCGTTATCCTTCTTTGTTGTAAAGTCGCGAATGAGGCGAGGAGAATTGCTGGTTGTTGCAGAATTACGTTGGAGGACAAGGAGAAACTGGTGAAATTAAATTTGCCTGGTAATTTCAAGAAGTATCTCGAAGTCCAGCCAGCCACCGGGACTGTTGCGCCGAATAATGAAAGGATCGTGGAAGTTTGTGTCCCTCGGCGCGATTTAAAGCCCGAGTTAAGTACGATTTTAACCAGACTCGCGTCGTAGATGACACTCAACGTGAAGACCGAGTTGACGCTGAAGGAAGCCCCGATATTGAAGTGTCATTTGGTCGACACGCGTAAGGAGACCACGATCATCGCTGAGATCCCTCTCAACCTCTCCCTCGTTGCATATTACACCAGGTGTCGCATTAACGTTTTATAAAAAGCGAGTATTTTCACCGTCGAACACTCCGTCGATCTCTCTCCGTAATTGCAACAGGTTCCGCATTAATCCTTACCCTGTGATCAACTTTGGAACGCTAGCGATATGCAGCGAGAAGACCATGTACCTCAACATCGAGAATATCGGGAAGTTTCCGTTGCGGTATTCCATCCAGGTGTCTTTGAGACATCCGTCAGCGGTGTACATGAGCCAGTTGTGGCCGGAAGATCCTCAGAAGAGGTTTGCTGGGCCGGAAAAAGCGTCGTCTAGGAAAGGGAAGAGATCCGTCAGGAGCAACAGAACCGAACCCAAGTACTCTCCCCCGAATTAGAATTAACCCTTTACTCTCGGAATAATGTTCGCCGAAGATGTGGATGGTCGTGTTCTCTTTTATATATCTTAGTAATTTTACTATATCTTGACTTGATTTCTTCTGCCATTTCCAGAGAAAACCTCAGAGAAATATACATTTCTCAAAAAGTTGTGCTGGAATAAGTTACTATTCGATTTTTTTAATTACTATTCTTAATCACTAATAAACTTTAATGTCCCCTGAGAGTGGGTAGCCGAGTGCAAAGGGTTAATCTCCAGATGAAACACGGGAAATAATCAGATTCGAACGCGTAGAGCTCGCGTGGAACCGGAGATGTTAACGTTGGGACCGATGACGATAACGAAGATCAAGGGCAACGTTGAGGTCGGCCAAACGGACACCATCGCCGTCCATTGTCACCCAGAGTTCGTGGGCTCGCAGGAGGAGGAGATCGCAGTCGTGGTGACGGACAGCGTTCCCGAAGACAGAGATGGGAAGACGGTGACGTTGTCCGTCAACTCCGCCATCCCTAGCATCGACTTTCAGGACCTGGACTCGATATTCCAGCAGAATCACGTGGTCGACGGGATCCAGGATTTCGACTGTCCCAAAGACGTTCTTGTCCTTTGCTTTTCATCCTTCGAAAATTCGATTTCTATTCTCGCAAACTCGATCCTCCACCTTTTGCTTCCCTCCAGATTGGATCGCACACGGTGTTCGCCCGGCGAGAGAAGTGCCTCTACTTCCGGTACGTCAACGTGCTGAACACTCACGTAACCTGCTTCAAACTGTACAACCACGGGATGGTAGCTGCGAACGTGGAGATCCGCTTCTTGGACGGAGCTTTGAGGCCTAGCACAGCGAAGGAGAAGACGTTCGTGGTGGAACCCGAGCGTGAACAGGTCCCTCCTATGAGTCACAAGGTGTTCACCGTGTCTTTCACGCCGCACGTCATAGAGGTGAGTAGGATAATTATTATATTCCCGAGGTGGCCTGAATGGAGCACCGCGGAATTCTGCGGGGATGTTTGCAGACGTTTCAAGGAGCGTTCCAAGCAGCCGTGGTTTTGCCCTCGCATCTGGAACCGGAGCAGCTATTCATCAAACTGATAGGAGAATCTTGCGTGCCGGAAGTAGCGATTACAGAGCCAGCCCATGGAGCACGGGAAAGACCTACTTTGAACTTTGTCCGTACATTGATCGACGAGAGCAGTTGCAGGTATTTCGCGGTGGAAAATGTCGGATTCATTAAGGCGAAAGTCATCATCGAGATCGACGAGGATCTGGATAACATGTTCCACTTGTCCGCCTGCTTGGAGATCCAGCATTTGTTACAAGCGTGGGAAGAATACTGCGACGGTCCGTTAACTCAGATTTTTTCATCGATATTCCGTATTATTAACCTCGACATTGGTTTTAAATTAAATTCAACAGCCATATTATCTAAGGGTTGTTCAATTTTCTACGTTGCTTAAGACGAAGGAAACGCTTTCTTCTTCTTCTTTCTCCGAATTAAATTTCTACAACTACTCCAAGTGTCTGATGATAACTGTCGCTTAATTAAAAAATTTGATCCGTCTAGAACCACACGACCGATGCACCGCGGTTCGTTTAGCAAGCGGAAATGTGGCCCGGTTTAAAGTGATCTTCAATCCGAACGAAATCGGGAAACACTGCGGGAAAATTCGTTTACACGTGGTGGACAACCCGTACGAGAATCTGACGATCAATCTGGAAGGCGAGTGCTACGTGGAGTCGATCGTACTGAATGGGCTGCCGTCCGAGGACAATAAACGTAAAGTCTCGGCCGGAAATCGAGAGGCTCACAGGACACGGAGGTTCACGTCCAAGCAGAATTCCCTGGCCTCAGGTAGACGATGCAATTCCTCCTGATCAAATTGAAACCATCCCCGAGGCGTTTTATTTTTCTATAAACCGTCCTCGTCCGCGAGCGAAATTTCGCTTTGTTTCTTATTTAATTTCCTCCGAGCCCCGTTACCTCGTCGAAGCGTCTCCTGGACCGAGATGTGTTCCGCAGCTTCCAGCAACTCCACGTTCCCGGTGTCTCTGACCTACATCCTCGACTACGGGCTCTGTTTCGTTAGCAAAATATACAGGAAGACTTTCAAGATTGTCAATAAATCCACGGACCGGTGGTTCCGTTTCCAATGGAGCGTGCATCCCCACGTTGTGTTCGTGCCATCCATTGGACACGTCAAGTATCTCACGTTCAAAGAGATCGTCGCTACCTTCCTGGCATCGGAACCTACGACTCACGAGAACGTATGTTTCCGAAATGAAACCTGTTGTCCCGGAATCGTGAACGAAATAAATTCCAATTTCGTGGAAACATGGTCAAACGACAAACTCGATCAGGAGTTTCGCCATCCGAGGCTTAGACTTTGTTATTTCTCGCGCGGAAACCCGATAGATTCGATCCAGTTCATTTCGGATCTTTACTTTGCACCGTTGCTCTTTAGATTCGTATCGAGTGCATGGTGTGCGAAATCTTGGTGGAAGACCCGAACGTCGAGTCAGGCTGGGACGACAGACAGACGGAGGTGCGTTGGGAGAAGATCCACCACGACATGCCAGACCAACTGAGCAACATGGACCTGTTGGCCAAGAAGATCATCGAGCCGACCATCGAGGCGAAGCACGAACCTGTCCCTGGCACCAACAAATCCATTCTGCTTCTGTTAAACGCCACTGTCGCGTTCTCGCAGCTCACCAGTACGGTGCAAGAAGTCTGTTTCAAGGATACTCTGATGTTTCAGGTTTGCTCCACGTGTCGCGTAATTAAAAGAGATTCTCATGAAAGGCCAAGCCTTCGATCGACATTCGCGCAACTTTATTGCGAAACGACGATTCCTCGTGACGAAACGGGAATCCGATAGAAACAAGAGAAAATTGAGATCCGTCGCGCGGGTATTCGTTATCGCGGGAACTTGTCACGCGTAGAAATCGAGATTTAAACGAAGGTAATTCGACGCAACGCGCATTCTCAGCGGCGAATATTTTTATACTCGCATTCCGAGGCAATGACGATCGTTCGAAGTGGAAAAGCCACGTATGACCCGACGTATGTATATACGCACTCGATGACATCTTAGCGGACGAAATAGAATTTCAATGTAACAAAATCGTCGTTGTAGCATTCCGGTCACGTCCGGAAGAATTAACGAAATTTCCGTTGCAGACCAGGGAGTACACGTTCATCCTGATGAATCCTGGGACCGTAAACACGGTGTTCGCCTGGAGGATAAACATGGACGAGCAGTACCCGAAGAGGCAGATAGGAGACGCCTCGAACGTGACTTCGAGGACGAGAATCGCGGACGATGGTCATTCGCGGCAGTATTCGAGATCGTCCAGGGGAATTTTCTCCGCAACAAGTGACACGCGTGGCAGAAGCCACGAGCAGGAGCAAAGGAGCGCCGGGGAGAGTTCGAACCTCCTCGCGCGGCCGTACACCAACTTCGAGTCCGGTAATTTTCCGTTTACCTTCCCGACATCCTCGAGAATCGGGAATGTCGTTGCTCGAAAGCGTTGCTGTAACCGTAGAGAGCGGCGACGCGAAGGCAACCGCCAGCACCAGGCAGTCGGACCTTTTCAGCAGCACCGCCGCCTTGTCGGGAAGGACCACCGATAGTTGGCTCGAAGGCGACGATTTGCCTTTCGCAATCTACCCCGAGATGGGAACGATACCACCCGGGGAATCTACGGAATGTACATTAAAATTCTCTCCCAAGGATGTATTTTATTACAAGGCATACCTTACGTGCAGGTACGTACCCGATGCGAGCTGTAGAAGATATGGGGCAATAGCTGTGCCATGGGGTTAATGTAACGTACGTCAGTCAGGATATGTCAGTGACGTAGATGGTAGAAGGTGTGTTAGTAGCTCAGGATCTAATCTCGAACTGTGACCATAAAAATACGTAATTTCTTCCGAACTTCGAAGTTCGGACTTACTTATAAATTTTATATAAAAACCCGTCGATATTTGGCTTGGGACTAACCTTCACAGGTTACGCACGATACTCGCATAATTTCTATTTGCAATATTAGTCACGATATTCGCTAAACTTCAAAGAAAATGTTACTGTTAATTTTGTTCGCGTAACACGTTATAGTCTACGTACAGGCGTATCCACGATTTTTCAAAATTTTGTCGATGCTTCTTGCTTCTTAATATTTCATCATTCGATGACGTTTGCCAACCAGTTTTTACCAACCAGAAAGAGAACGTAGCGCCGGTGACTAACGCGTATCCTGTAACACGCGTGCAAAGAATTTTATTAATACCTCTGGAACTACTAAATTTCCGAAACTGAAATTCTTAATTCACCGTTTAACCCGCCATTCTTCATTCCCCTTCATATTTCATTCGAATTGACCACCGGTGCGATTCGAAACTGCGTCAAAAGCAACAAATCCAAAGAATGCCGTACAAAGTATAAAAGAGACGCAGAGGTGGAAAGAAAAAGAAGGCTATAGAACGCGACAAATAGAATACCGAGGAGAAAAAAAACGCTATAAATAAGAGGAAGGAATTTAATAAGAAGTTTAAAAATGTAGGATAGAAAACATGGAACCGGGTCAACCGACCTTGACGATCCCCGTGGCAGCAAGGAGTCTTCTGCCTTATTGTCACTTCGACGTGCAGGAGAGCGACTATGTAACCAGCAACCGTCGGGATCCTTCTCGGCCAGGTCCCCTGGGATACGAAATAGACGATCCTGCTTTGTGGCAGAACATCAGGGTAATCGAGTTCAAAGTGGTCGGAATCGGCGAGACACACGTGAAGTAAGCCTTAACGCGTTGGGTCCACACGTTTCAACCAACTTCCTAATGAATTTCGATGATTCTGTTTGCGTTCCGAAATACCACGCAAATTAGTTAACGCGTTCACTGCCACTGATCTGCTTTTCGAATTTTCCAGCTACGTAAATAAACACAGAACATCGCTAAACGAAGAGCGCGTCATTTTTCCTTTTCTTTCTTCGTACCGTTCAACCTTTTGCACTCGGACGCAGAATCTCGCGAGACCCGCGAGTCAGAGTCGTTTACTTTTTTTTAATAATTCCTCTCGTCCTGGGAGTAATAAAGATTTTATCGCGAGTCGAGAAACGCAACGCGCGAAAAGCGAGTGACAGTGAACGCGCAGACATAGAGCGAAGCGGAGAGGAAAGTTCGCGCTGTTCGGCGGGCGATTAAATGGAAAGGAGCGATTTCAGGAAATTCCACTTGGTCAACCCGACTATGGACGATTACCATTTCTCGTGGACGAACCGAACGGCTCTTGGCACCGACGAGATACCGAATTTCCAGTGCACGGTGACCGAGGGGATCGCTGAACGAGGGAAACATACCGACTTGGCTTTCACGTTTTTGGCAGAGCAGGTCGGCGTCTTCGAATCCTTCTGGCTCTTCTCCATCGGCAGATACAATCTCGAGTGCCTCTTTCTGGTGGTCGGCGTCGTCGTCGAGCCCTCGGTCCACTGCCTCACCGTCCACGTGAAACTCAAGCCAACAATCTTGGGTCGGTCCAAACCCTCTCACCTTGAACCGCCGAATCTGTTTTCTTTCTTTGCCATGCTGAACTTTTCGTACACAGTAGCGAGCTCGGACGATGTCGGTCGATGTCAGTTGAATGGCCGTGGCTGGTAACCAAACAGCAGGGTAATCGCGGGAACACGCGAACCTCGTCACACAGGAACTTTTTTTAATTAGCTAGAGACTCGTTACTGTTAACTCGAAACGCGTAAACGACTCGGGAAATGACGCTTTTTATAGACTGACCTCTTTCGAGCTTCTTTCTGATCTTTCTATAATAGAGGAGACCTGGTCTGGTAGACCATCTCGGCCGTTTTTAATTATTAATAAAGTCTTGGAACGAAACACCGTTATTACGATTATTACGCTTGATAGGGCGCACGTTTGACTGTCTGATCGCGTAATTAAAGTTGACTTCATTTGACAACCAGCAAGGAAATTTAATTATTTCCCCGATATCTGTCGCGTTAGTCACGGTACGGAGTAGTTTGGACATTATAGCTGTTATCGAGTTTAATCTCGCTTCGTTCCCAACTATTTCGTGACGGATATCTATCCTGCCGGTTTCCAGGCTTCAACGTGAGAGACTCGGTGAAACTGCTGAACAACGAGGATTTTCACATACCCTTCGAGATCGTTGAAGACTCCCTCTACTCTGAGGGCAAATTTCAGAAACTCAGTGTCACTCCGATGACCGGCTCTCTGTTGTCGAAGAGCGAGCAACATTTCTGGTGACTCTCATTTGTTAATTCGTCCAATGTTCTATATATCTTCCTCGTTCGACGCGTCGGAAAATGCCTCGGTTTTCAACCATGTTGGATTCGGCATTTTCCGGGAGAGATCGCGAGCAGAATGGCGCAGAGAATGTTTTAATTCGTTCACAGGGTCGAGTACCATCCGACTCGGGTCGGTGAATTCAACTTTTCCGTTCAGTGCGCCGTGAGGCTGATGAAAAGCCCCCTTACCATCTTCGTGACCGCTTGCGTTTACGACATCGTGTCCTCGGTTTCGTACTGCAAGCCCAATGACGAGGCCGTTCGAGCTTCCGAGAATAAGGAGAATGTCATCGACCTGGGAAAGGTGAACAAACTTCCTCCGCGACGCTGCCGCCGCGGTCTCGGCAAAGGGGAAACTTTTAATTAACAAACTAACGAGGAATAAAAATGTTTTCTGCTTTTGCGCGAAGCTGATGCCCGAAGTACCAGTCGTTGTCAAGTTCGACATAACGAACGCGTGCAAAGTCGCGTTTTACTACACGTGGCAGCTCGGTATGACGCCGGAAATTTCTTGCAAAAACGCGTACAACCTGACCGTGTCACAAAAGCAGGGCCATGTGATCAGCGACGATCGATCCACCTGTTATCTCACCATGACGACCTACCACAAGGTTACGATAAAGGATCACTGCGTTCTCCTGAAGGTAACAACCTTTTCTCTAACCGTTAAAGGTTCGCAAAGTGTCTTTCATCCTTTTGGTGTCCATCGAAAATCGTATCACTGGCCACTTTGCCGAATTATCGTAGAAATCGAACGAGTGCGGCCCTTTAGTACATACACGTCGTATAAAGACGATATGTAATCCCTTCTTGAATGTTCATATTAAACGAGCATGAATAGAATATATATACGAGTGAGAAAATTGGTTCAACCCGGTGCTCTAATTTCCTCTCTCGTTAATTACTGTCAAACGGTTAATACCTTGATCCTTTCTACTATTAACCAGATCGCCAATGGACCCACTTATAAATTTATACTGAAAGCTTTTTCCAAAAGACCCGCCATCGAGTTCAGCTTCAATCGATACGATTTCGGGCTTTGTTACATTCAAGATAGCAATGCAGTTTCCTATCACACGGAACTTCGCGTGACCAACTCAGACGAGATACCCTTTGTGTGAGTTTATTCCTCATTATCCACTGCTAACCGTTTTCCAATCAAACTGTACGAGCCCATTCGATTTACGAGTGACGCGAATCGATCTCGAGGAAAGTCGATAAAGTTGCCTGATTTTTCGTAACGTCGAGTCCGATCATCTACTCGCAGAATTGAGTGCAAATTCGAGGACCAGCCGCATCTCTCTGTCAATTTGAGTTCCACCTATGAAGCACTGGCTGCCGGTTCCTTCATCACGATACCGATTGGTTTTCGACCGATCAGAGAGACCAGATACAACGAATGCCTGATGTTCGCGATCAACTCGGCGAACGAAAAGAAGATAACGATTACGGGAGAGGGGATCAGCTACAAAGTAAATTATCCAGGATGCCGCGTCGAGAGACGGCTTGTTAAAACTTTCGTGTAACGATAAGGAGGCTGTTCGCCGAGTTTTTCTCAGTCGCCATCGGGATCCGGTTCTACACCGGGGTGAACTCAACGGGAACCGTAACAAAGCAACTTTCTCGACGCTGCACCGCGGGGCTGACGCGCCGAAAACTGGCAAAAAGTCATTTTAGAAGAGTTTCGCTTCGCGAGAAATTCTTCGCCGATAATTAATAACGCTATGGACCATGTCGTAGTACCACTTTTAGCGACGTTTGTTCGTTTGTAACGTCGCTACGCGAGTTTTAAATTATGCGAAACGATAAATAGCGCGATATATATTGGGTTGTTCAGAAAGTCATTTTGTTTCTTTTTTGGTGAAAATGAAACACGATTTTTAAGTCAAGACGTTTCACGTGATCGTGAACGGTCGAATTCGATAAAAATTTGTGTGTTGGGAAAAATAGAATATAGAATCGATGTAATTAGCAAAAATAATCAACATCCACTGCATTCGTCTCGATATTCGCGTTGTTGCTATAGAGATCTGTCTCTATTTGGTCTAGAGGACTGAGTAGAAAGACATAGACTATGAAATCGAAGAAAGATCATCGAATAACTATGATTCCGATTTAAATTCCATTTCAAAATTTGAGGCAATCTCGATCGCACCGTTAACGTGCTTTCCAGGTTCGTTTGGCGAACCCTCGCGACAAATCTATCGACCTGGGCAGCATTCCGGCTACGAAATACGTAACGAAGAGGATCCCGATAGTGAACGACGGGCTGGCACCTCTGGACCTCAGGTTCGGTCTGCTGAAGAGCTTGAGCGGCTACGAGGAGCACCGCGAACGTCAAGGAATTTGCGATTTCCAAGTGGAAAATGCCAGCGAAATGGCGCGGGCCTCGATCATGGAGACTAAGCGTTCCTGGACCAACGATGAGAGGCTGGAAACCGGCGAGCCGAAACTTTCGGACGTACTGAAGATCGAACCGTCGTCGAAAGTCGTTCTGAAGCCGAATAACAGGATCAACGTGGTGGTTACGTTTAAACCAACGTCCAGGATGAGGCCATTTTCCGCCAAAGTGGCTCTGCAAACGTCTTCAACCATTCTGCCCATGTTCCTGGTACGTGGTAGCTGCGTTGGAGCGGAATTCCACTTGAACAGGACCCACATTCCTTTCGGTACTATAGTTCAGGGCTGCGTGGAGGAATCTAAAGTGATCCTAATGAACACTGGAGATCTTGGCTCGAGGTTCGTGAATTGCCTTCCTTTTACACGTTNCTTGAGCGGCTACGAGGAGCACCGCGAACGTCAAGGAATTTGCGATTTCCAAGTGGAAAATGCCAGCGAAATGGCGCGGGCCTCGATCATGGAGACTAAGCGTTCCTGGACCAACGATGAGAGGCTGGAAACCGGCGAGCCGAAACTTTCGGACGTACTGAAGATCGAACCGTCGTCGAAAGTCGTTCTGAAGCCGAATAACAGGATCAACGTGGTGGTTACGTTTAAACCAACGTCCAGGATGAGGCCATTTTCCGCCAAAGTGGCTCTGCAAACGTCTTCAACCATTCTGCCCATGTTCCTGGTACGTGGTAGCTGCGTTGGAGCGGAATTCCACTTGAACAGGACCCACATTCCTTTCGGTACTATAGTTCAGGGCTGCGTGGAGGAATCTAAAGTGATCCTAATGAACACTGGAGATCTTGGCTCGAGGTTCGTGAATTGCCTTCCTTTTACACGTTTGTTAAAGCCATACGATTCCAGTCTTCTGACGAAACTCGACGTGTGACGCTGATTTCAGTCGCCATTTTTTAATAACGTTCGGCTTACGCGGATCGAAACTGAGACTATGATTTTCACGAGTTTTCTTGAGTATTTGGTATGCAAATCTCAGCAATTAGCAAAGTGGTTCCTTAAAAGCCCGAAATGGGAGCTGCCTTCGGACTTACAGAAGCTCACGAAAATATTTGAAAGGTATATGTATTTTGAGGGAGTACATTGTCTGAGAAATTCTTATTTTAATGAAAGCATCCGTGCACGTGAAACATTAAGAATTACACGTGAATTAATTTTTCTTATTCGCGGCACTACTTCACGTATGTAATCATCGCTCGAAGGTACAATTCCATCTTCTTAAAGAAATCAGGCATCAATCGATACGAAAGTGTAAAAAAGTTTAAAATATGGAGTTAGTCGCTTAAATTTTTTCGCGTTTGACTTAACTTTCGACATAACTTTGCTGATAAATTCAACAAAAAATCGTAGACAGATTCGGGAACTGAAACGAAGCGACGTTTGCTAATGTGGTGGTTCGTTCAGGTTCAAGTGGAACACGTCGAAATTGCCGAGAGATTTCCAGATCAGTCCTACGTCCGGCTACTGCTCGGCCGGTATGGATGTCACTTTCGTGGTGAAGTTCCAACCCTCTGAGCAGCAAAGCTTAATTGAGGGTGAGGTGAGTTCACGACCTCGTTTCCCGTCGCGGCGTACAAATATGTCAAACAATCTCTTAATGAGATTCTCAGCACGCGTGTCCCGCCACTCCTCCGCGTCCTCGTCGTCGGTTTAACTATCGAGATTACACCAGCTAAGAATTGCACGTCGCCTCGAGTAATTGGAGCCCTGATCGCTGATTACGCTGTTCAACGAGAATTCTAATCTGTAATATCAATTGGATAATTCTCTTGGAGTTTATTTTTCGAACACGAATCCGTAATTGCTCCATCAACCATCGCCAGTTTCTGGAAAATTGCCAGTGCTTCGGAAAACGCGCGGTTTTTGACAGAAATGCTTTCGTTTCGTTTAGATCGAGAAACTATTCGTCGGTAAAGCGGGATTTTATCACTATACAGCCATTGCTCGTTTCTCTAGCCTTATTTAATTATCGCATCAAGTGTTCGAATGGATACCGTAATTATAAATGGTTTATTATTAATTAATATCTCTCGTCCAATCATTTATGAATGACAACAATCAATTTCTTGCGCATCTTCTCATATTATTTTTTTATACATTTTACTTCAAGTTTCGATGATAATTAAATATTTTAACGATCAATTATTCCTGTCGTCGTATTCAATTCGCTTGCATCATCAAATAATTATTAATAACGAACTAATTAGCATCAAATTATGTACAAAAGTGGCATAAGAATGTTGTCCAAAGTTTCAACCTTGCGATGCAATTATAAATGCTTATAAATTAATCGCTGAAACTGAGTACTTTTAGTACTTACAATAATACGACAAATTATGCAGCGTTGGCATGAAACCTTCTGCCAATTTAGCGATATTTTACTAGGCGAACATAAGTTGAAAGAAATGTCTATCATCGACAAAATGCCTGGTAATGACATTTTCAAGAATTTCTTTGGACAATGCTTTTACAGCCTATCGTAAATTTTCAGCCCGCTTTTGCGATTTTGTATCAAGAATGCTTAACACGCCAGGAGCTTTTACTTTATCGAACAGAAATTTTCGGCAATTTTTGCGATTTTTTATCAGGAGAATATAACATAGTAGAAGATATTCGGCAGCAAAACTACACTAGCGAAAAATTTTTGGCCAATTTTGCGACTTTGTATCAGGAATAGATAACATTATAGGAGGTATTCCGTGGTCAATTCTTTCGCCGCGAACCTGAGCAAACTTTTTCCATTCTTGTGGTCAATTCTTTTGTCACGAATCTAAACAAAACTTTTCCGTTCTCGAAGTCAGTAATTTTGCCGCGATCGTGGACAAAGCTTTCTCGGCTTTTGGTCAATAGTTTTGCCGTGTTCGTGGACAAACCATTTCCGATTTCATGGTCAATACTTTTGCCTCTTGCTTCGAGGAGATAGATACTAAAATTCTACTGTTATAGTCTAAACTCTGATGTTTCTAAGTTCCCATAAAAATAGGAAATGAAATATGGAAGACGAGAATAAGTGAATAATCGCGTCCTGGACTATTGTTTCGTCTCTAATTTTTGCGTAATTTCGTGGGAGAAATTTGTAAAAAGAATCTCTAATCTCATTATCAAGCGTAGAATACGTAAGTAACGCTACGAACCGTAAATTTCGCTGTCATTTTTTCCCGTACTGTAGATATCTCGTCGAGTTCCACGGCAAATTCAGCCTTCGATGAGCCATTCTAGTAGTTACATGGTTGCAATGCTTTAGAAAATTGGTGCCACCGAGGAATAGGCTTTCAATAATGAATCGCGATGCTCGAGGGGTTAACGGAGCACTGGCTACATTTAATCTATCTTTGCAATTAGGATTCGCTCGGATTTGCGAAATGGTCCGGAACGAAGCTCGTCTTTGATTAAAAAGTGCAACGATGCTCGACGAATTCGCGGTGTTTCGTACTTCGTAATGCCCCTTTATGCAGGCAACGATAGAGATCGAGAAGCACGAATCTCTGAAGATCAAAATCACCGGAACCTGCTGCAAGCTTCCGGAGCCGATCGAGACGATTCAATTCGAGTGTCTGGTACGAGGAAGGCAGACGAACTCCGTGGTTATTATGAACGACTCGCACCTGCCGTGGAAACTGAAGGCCGAAGTAACCGGAAGTCACTTCTCCGTCGATGAAATGCTGCTGGTGCCTCCGCTCAAATTCGCTTCTTGCGTAGTGACTTACTCGCCTCTTCTCATGAACACCGAGAACACTCTCCATACGGTAATAAACTCGATCTACGAATCCACGAGTGCCTAACCCTCGTCAAATTAAATAAATACAACGATAGATACAAAGATAAAGCAATCACTGACAAATTTCATAGCGAAAATGTACTCAGAAAATCTCCCTTTTCGTTTTTGAATTATTTCCATAAATATAGGGTACACTCGTGTTGAAGTCTCAAGACGAGAACCTGTACCTGCTGTATTCTCTCCGTGGCAGAAGCCTGCCTCCAGAAGTGACGGCGAAAATTAGTCGACGATTCCCCGCGAAAACCAAGTACACCGAACTCTTGCCTGTTCAGAACTGGCTGAACAGTCAACAGCGGTTCCAATGCGAGATCAAATTGTTGCCAGCCGACGATGCTCAGTCGGAGGTTTGATTTTCATACCGTAGAAAGATCTACTTTAAAACATCTCGAGCGTGAATCTCCCGTTTTCCTTCCTTCCTCGACAGACTCCTCTGTACAGTTTCGTGGGTAACGAGAGATTCGACGTGCCATCGAACAGCCAGCGAGACTACCGTGCAGTGTTTTACTGCTACGAGAGGTGGAACTTTCAGTTTAAGGTAACCTCTCGCGTGATACTTCGGCGTCCATCCGACAAAGGAATCGTCCTGTATTTTATCGGACCTTTTAATTACGTTCTTTGGACACAGGTGACGTTCACGAACGAGGAGGGCGAGTACCAATTCTACGAGATAGAGTACGAAGTAACAGAGCCGGAAGTGATGGAGTCCATCAAGCTGACCACCCCTGTGCGATTACAAATTTGTCACGCGCTGAAAGTGGAAAACCCCTTGGAACACGAGCCGATAACCTTCACAGCCGAGTGTTTTCATCCATTTATCACCCTCAGCCAAGTGCCAAAAACCGTGAAACCGTTGTCGCACGTGAGCAACTGCTAATCCTTCCGTTCTCATCTACCTCTCTGTATTCGTTTTATTTTGCTGCTAACGTTCGAATATTCATCGAAAAATCGCAGGATTTCGTTTACGTGCTGTATCAGCCGACGTTGCCGCTGGAAGAATCCGCCATGTTGATGGTTTACGGGCAGAAGTTGGGTTGTTTCCCGTACGAATTGCGACTAAAAGCTACCTCTGCCCCGCCACACAAGATCACGCGAGTTAACGCGACTCTGGGAAGCAGCCACGCGTTCTCTCTCACCGTGAAAAACTTCACCACGAGAAACGCCAGATTCCTGATAGAAGTACGCGAGACGCAATGAAAAATGTCCGTGAGCACGACGGCTAAATATAGCCGCGACTCGTTTGTTACTTTTTCAGGTGGATAGCGAGTGTTTCGCGTGTCCGGCGAGTATTTTCGTGAAAGAGTCGAGCGAGGGTGTGATCAATGTAATTTACGAGCCCCATGATGTGGAAAATGTCACTGCCATGCTGATAGCATCGTCGGACACCGCTGGAGAATTCTTGTACGAGTTTAATTCCCGTTCCTACCTGATCGGAGGAACGATTCGTGGCTTTAGGCATCGACGGAAACGAGCCAGGCGATTTAGCTGATTTATAGTAGATGAAAATAACACTTGAAAATGGTACCTATGTTAAAGGTTCCCCCTGGTCGGCTCCTGCACCCCGCCGAAACCCGCGGGTCCGTACGTAATTACTCGAACCTCATCGGCCATTGTTCACTTCAAGAACGTCTTCAAGGAAGCGAAGACCTTCGGTTTTATGGTGGACGTTCCTGAAACTTTCACGGTTGACACCGAATCGGTCGTTTTAGACCCGAAGCAGGTAATCTGCAATTAGACTCGACCCGGATCTTTAATTCAACAGCCATCGAGTCGCGGTGTTATCTCTCAATTTTCAATTTCACCAGAGTATCGGTGTTAGCGTTAGTATTCGAGAGGATGAGCAAGACGAAGAGGAGGAGCTCGAAGAGAAGTATCCTGTTACCGGGAAGCTAATGGTGTACTGTACTGACCCTGTTTTCTCTCACATAAATTGGGTCTACTACTTGAGAGCGGTCTTCGAATGAAGCAGAAATGAAGTTTCCGTGTTTCCGCTGCGGCAGCCGTGAAGCCGAGAAAAATTCCTCCCCGGAATCCGCGCGAAACAATGGCTATTACTCCGCTGTTCAATGACGCCTTGCAGTATGTCGGGAGGGTTATTGCACAGTAGGTCGGGTAACGGTTCTGAAGGAGCTTTCGAAAAGTTATTCGCAGCCGAGCTTACCGAAGCCAAAATTTCGAACGTTAAAACGGTATCGATTGGTAGAAATGAAATATCGCGTAAAATAAAACTATTATTCTTATTCAAATCGGTCTTGGAATAATGCAACAACCACTGGCAAACTGGACGACCCTTTTGCTTTTATGGAGGGTAGAATTACGAAGGGAGAAAGCTGGAAAGCAGGATTATTTTATTTCCCAACGATACGATCCAAAACTTTTCCTTTCGCTTTATATAATTCGTTACAGTACTCGCAGTCGATGGATTAAAAATAATTGCACGTTCGAATGATATTTAATATTCGCTCGGGCTTGGAATGGAGTATAATTATCGCTCGCATTTTAATCTCTCGATTTTTATCTCTCACGTCGAAAGGACAATGGGTGGCCATTTAGGATTAAGAGTATACACATACCACTCCCCTAACAACCTCCACCTAATTCGACCGGGACAATCGTCTGCCCCAAAGTATACGAAACTACAGCCTGCGAGACCCATTGTTAAACGCTCGGCCTAACTACACCCTAATTTAGAAATATCCCCGGATCCTGCGGCTCGTAATCTTGGGGTGTACCTACGCTTTACGCCTGTTTTATTAGCAGGTTCAACGATCCTGAAATAAATTCGAAGGCACGAATGCAATTTCCCTTCGTGTTACACGTAAATTTCTTTATGAATATTTATCGATCGGCATTATCAACGACTCGACTACAAAGTCCCGGAATTATCGCACATTCCTTCCGCTGCTGCTTCTCCTCCCTTTTACCCAGCGTCCTTCCTCGCCCGCCGACGTCGTCACACGCCTATGCAAATCCGGTATCTCCGTCGATCTCCATGTACGAGCAAACAGAATAACGCGCGCGCGATCGTCACGTAAGCCTGGCATTGGGTTTTCCTCGGCAGCCATCGAATTTCGACGAGACTCGTTCGCCGCGTGAGTCACCAACTGTGAACCAAACGTTCCTCGGTCTGGTTTCGTAAGAACGCCAGTTCCGTATCAGCTACACGCCGGTTTCTCCACCATTCCCCAGGCGCTTGACCCAGAGAACTTGAATTCTCTCCGCAGCCAGCTCGAATCCGCTCCGATCCGCTTCTACCAGACGCGTCCGAATCGCTGATTCTCCGCCAAGTTTCCACCAACCAGACGTTTCCTTTCCTTCCTATCGTCTGCTTGTTTATCCGCCTCGTCGACGCTTCGATCCTCTTTCGTACGCAGTTCGCGCGACGAAAATCGCGGAAATTTATATAACCAGCTTAATCTGTTACTTAACGCGTGTACCGCTTGTCACAACACTTCTCTTTCTTCCGCTCGGATTATGCAACTAGCAACAACTCTTTGCTAACACTGGAATCTGCTTCTTCTTCCGATAGCGGATCCTAGATCTTCTTTCGCGCCATTTTCCTCCAGGATATTAAATTTCTGGAATCTCACGAAGGCTGCCACGCGTGTCACGAGTAAGGTGCGAGATTCTCTGCTGACAAGGTTATCGCGTCTTCCAGGAATAATTAATTAAGACGCGGTCGAGATGCCAGAACAGAGATCCGAGCGGAATTTTTATAAGTTCTGGCCAGAAGATGCGCGTTAATCGATGACGATTCGATCGAGCTCGCGGTCAACGAAGGATAAACCTGACGGTGAAATTGACATATAGACAGGTGTTTATGCGATAAACGGGCCTTAGAGAGGACTTGAAAGAAAATATTTTTTATATATTTATGCGGCGTGATTCAGGGAACGGGATTCCCAGCGCGTATCTAATTGGAAGTCCCATCACGAGATTCTGGAATTCTAACTAGCGGTTCAAGGAGTATGATCCGGCCGATGTTTATAGCGAACTGTTTATTAAATCATGCTGCTTCCGGTTCGCGTCCGCCACGGGTCGTCATTAACGTGACGTGGGTGGAAACCTCGGAATGCTCAATGAAAAGCCAAACGATCGTCCTAGAATGGAGGCGAGCATATCGAGAGATAGATGGTATCGCGCGATGTCATACTTTCAGCGGCCGATCTAACTGGCTAATCGCCATTTTTCATTCCGCTTACAGTTACCATGACCATTTGGCGGACGCGTAATCGCTAGGCTGCTTATCTGTCTGATGTTTGCTTCAGTAGCAGCGATAAACAACGGGACAGCTTGATTGGCGGATAAATAAAAAAAATTCACGAGCACGCGGCGTAAATTACAGTGTATAAAATAAAAGAGCCGACAGATTCTTCGGAATCGGAGCCGAAAGCGCGACTGTTGCCTCGATGCGATAAATCATTCTAAGAGCCGTCGTATCTCGGCGTTTCCTGCGGTTAGGCGACAATGAGATTATTCGCGGATAATAACGCGATAGGCGTGACGGCGATTATGAAAAATGAATAATTCATCAGCCGGTGATAACCTGTCTCCTGTTTCTTCCGACTTCGGAGATGAAAATTACCGGTTTTCACGGCTGGCCCGACAATAGGCGCCTGATCGCGGTATTTGCCTTTCTCGCGGGGAATAAAGGAACGAGGCAAAAATTCGCGGCGCTCGATGAAATATCTGCCAGGAGCAACGTCGCGTGGTTCGAATTGCGCGAAATTATAGACTGGACGAGTCATCCAGAAGGTTTATTTTTCGCCCCTCGGTTCAATAATATCAACCGGTTTTCGTTGCTAATTTGCATGATCACGAGGACTCGTTCGCCATAGCTAGAGACTGGGTTTACGTCCTCTTTAACACCATCGACCAACGCTATTTATATTTCTTCTGAGTATCCGAGAAATTACAAACACATAAAGTAACAACCTTGTCAAGCTCGCGGAGTCTCCGTGTTTTTTCGAAGCCTGGCGAAAAGAATTCGCGATTTATTCGACCGATTCTCCGTGAAAGTCCAAATAGAATTCGTCTTCGAGTAGACGCGTAACGGAGTCTAATTCCTTTACTCTATTTTTTCCATCTGCGTCGATGTGTTGATCACCGTTACGTACCCGATGGATAATTCGTTAAACCTGACCCTGGGGATACAGGTTTTTCAAGGTTCCAGCGTACCGAGCTCCTTCGCGTCCCGCGAGCTTCTGTTCGTTGAACAGCTCGGTGTCAAACGATGACAGAATCGTCGACGTGTCGTCGATAAAACGGAAGCACCGCTCGTTAAGAGCTCTTGAGCGGACAAATCCTAGCGGAGAACAATAAGCCTGTACGAAAGAGGCCAGGTTTTGCAACCGTATCTCCGACATTCTTTCGCAAAAGGATCTCGATGCGCGATAGCTGACGCCGGCGTGTATTCTTGTCTTTGAAACTAGTGCTTACGTCAATAGCGTTTCGGGTTTTCGAAAGAGAGAACGAGAAAAGGAGGGAGAACAACAGAGAGAGAGAGAGAGAGAGAGAGAGAGAGAGAGAGAGAGACTTGTCGACGGAGAGAAGGGAGGGATGGTCGAGACGAAAATTAAAGTCGAAATACACAGTGACGAATTCGGGGATTGCTTCGGACGAAATTTCGATTAATAACGAACACTCGGATTTTTTCTCTCCTCGATACAGATTTCTCTCGAGTAGTTCCTTGACCCATTATCCCGATTCATTGGGTCAAGATTACCAGAGACCTCGCGATTATTCTCCCACGCGAGAATATAATACGCGATCCTGAGTCGGCGGTGTTGCTGGATTTTCCTCTGTAATTTTCCGAAATTCCGATGTTTATTTCACAATCAGCCAGTGTCTCGATTAGATTTTACAAACGAAGATGTTTACAGCTAGCCATGTAGATCTCGATTCACGATTTACGATTCACAAATATCCAGTTGGCGCCGCGCGCCGAAGAATATACCGCTATCGGTATTTTCCTGTATGCTAATGCCATTACGTCAACCATCGTTTACACGCGCATCGTTTACCTATCATAAAAATCCAATTATCTAATACAGATAAGCGGAAAGAGAAACAAACAAGTCTCGCGAAGCGTCAGAACGTACTATCTATCCGTTCGATGTGACTTTCCAAGTAGATTAATTCCCAATAGCCGCGATACATTTCCCCATATCGATGCCGATAATCGAATCCTCCGGGTACACATTTCAATCGGGCAAGTATCGCTAATGAGATCCTTATACGAGATCCTCGTTCGACTAGCCGGATGTTTGCGCATGTCCTTTTTCCCGGCTTTTCCACCGTTCCGTTACATTCTCCTACGCTGACTGCTCTCGCGGTTATTAATTACCGCGTTAATCAATCGGCCAGCTTCTCCGACCGCGAATTATCGAGCACCGTTTCGACCATCGTTCCTCCTCTTTGTCCGACATTGCACCTGTTATACGGCGATGACATAACGTCGAAGAACTCCGTTGTTCGTGCCCACGGCCGACCGATCCACCGTGCAAACATTCCCGATAAAATCAAATATAATTATTCCCCACCGGTGTCGGATTTCGCGAATTTATACCCTATTTAATACCCGATTTTGCAACCGATCGAGCGTCCAATTTGTTCCACGCTCGATCGGAAATGTTACCGCGACTGCCTCTGTTCGCGTGATTCGACCAATTCGCGAGATCTCGGTCGCAAATTACTCCGAGACAGAGGTGTCCCTATAAAAGACCTAAATAACCGTTCAACGTCCGAACGGAATGAAATCTTAACGTTTTATATCCCGGACATAACGTCCTCTCTGGGTAATACACTGGGTTCCCAGTACTTTATTACTCATTGGCGACGCGCGGACCGTGTCCTGTAAATTACTCTGGACCTTTCTTCGGTCTATGCCATTACTAGCTAATGCCCTACAAATGGGCAAATTCCCGCGGTGTTGCCTCGCGGCGGAAAATCGCGATTCGCGAGAGGTTATGTCAAGCTGCAGGGATATCCCAGGATGAAAAAAATGCGAATCGGTTCGGCGAAGCGGTTAGACCTTGACAGTGTCAGCCGCGGCCGGCCAGCGAAAGTATAGTCCGCTACCTGCGAGATCGCTGTCCGCTCGCGATTCGATACTAACGTTTCCACGAAGATCGGGTCAATCGCGGACCGATCTGCGGATGCTATCGAAAGTGTCTTCGTGGAAAGTCGCGTTTCGCGCCGGGGAAAGGGACAGAACGGCGGAGTGTAACGGTCATCGATGAGTAACGGAGAATTATTGACCGACGTAAAATCCACCGGTGCCTCGTATATAAGTTGTTGTCTCGTTCAACAGCTTCAGTCGTTCTTCACTCTTCGGCCACGGCGATTACCGATTTCAAGCAGCGTCCTCAACAACATCGGTCGGTGAATTCGCGTATCTCGTTGGACCTCACCGAGTGCGAGAAAAATGCGTCTTTTCGAGTGTTTTGTGCCTGTGTTGGTACTCCTGTACGTAGGGAGCTGTTCCGCGAACCCTGGTGAGTTCTTGCCTTATTTGGACCACCGGTACTTCCGGTCGGGAAACGGGCCTGGAGACGCGAGGAATTAATCTCGTTTCGATCTCGTTTTTCGCTCGGCTTTTCTCTCGACGAGTACCTCGATTCTAACGCGTCGAATGCTGCCGCTGGTCGTTTCACTAAAACGGAACCGTCGATTCTGTTTCGTAGGCTTCCTTGTGGATCTGGCGAAGCACCGGAAAGGGAGCCTGCTGGACCCGCTGGGTCTGTTCCAGAAGAATCAAGACCCTCAGAGCGCGAGCAAGTCGGGATCATTGGGAACGAATCTAATGCTAGGACCGCTTTCCCTTTCGAGCAGCATAGCTACTTCTTCGGCAACGGCCCATGGCAATGGTGCAAGCTCCGTTGCTAAGGCGAATTCCCAAGCCATTGGAGGCGCCAATGCAAACGCTGACGCCACTGCAGCTGCTAATGCCCAAGGTATTTAATACGCAAAGACGTTTAAACTGTTAGCTAATCGTCCATTTGCCCTAAAGATATTAGACTCGAAATTATTCCCCAGCAGGACGATATACTATCCAAAATTTCCACGTTCAATCGAATCGACGATACGTACCAAATTCGTGAATCTTTGACACGTCGGGAGAATGTCGAAATTGATATAGAAGGATCCTCGGGAGTAACCAGCCCTTTCCTCGATCGCGTATAAAGCCTGAAATTTTCTCTGAACTCAGGTTACGTCGATTCAACATGGCCGAATTATAATTCTAACGACGCTGGAGGTGGCTGGGAACCAACGAATAACCAAGAGTACGATGGTTCCGGTTCTTGGCCGGTTACGAACGCGAATCACGGTAGCAATACTGGTGCGAACGCCGTTGCAAATGCAAATGCAAACGCGAACGCGAACGCGAACCTAAATGCATACGGAGATGTAAACTCGGACGTGAACGCCAACGCGAATTCGAACGCCGATGCCATCTCTTAAACTGGTGCATCACCGACCGGTTACCCTGGATACGATCTGACAGACACGGCTGGCAACTCGAGGCCATTCGCTGACTATCCAGCTCCTGCAAATCTCCAAATTAACGCAGATGCCGCTGCGAGTGCGGATGCCAGAGCGAATTCCGTCAATGAAGGGAGATCACCGAGCGTTTACTACAAACCCCAAGGATCGTGGAGCGATACTAGCGCGTCTGCGAGTGCTAATGCGAGAGCAAATTCTGTCAGAGGCATTCATTCACCGGGTCGCTACCATTCTGCGGGGTTTAATCACAACCAACCAGTCGGCAGACCGAACTCGAAGTTCAGCAGTGGTCTGGGATCTCCTATCAGCTACTATCCACAAGGAAGTAGCCAAGCCGCTGGACCTGTCATCGTTCCTCACGGACAACCTCCTATAACGATAATCGATTCCCCATACCAGATCGACGGAGACATTCAGATAATACCTGTACCCGTTGAGCCTTCCGTCTACTCTCATCCTTCGATGCCTCAGAGACGTCCAGAGGTGATCGTTCATCCGATGCCTCATAGACGTCCAGAGGTAATCGTTCATTCGATGCCTTCGAACCAGCCATTCCCACAGTTCCCATCTCGCCCTTCGAGCAACGGTGACACGCTGATACCAATAGTGATCGTGGAGGACTCACCGCCTCGCAGGCCGCAACCGACGCGACCGTCGCGACCGTCGCGACCCGCTCACGATCCAGAGCCTGACACGATCCAGTTGATCGTGATAGAAGAGCTTGACTCGCCGCAGCAAGGCCAAGGTGAGCTGCATCGAACGGAAGCTGGACGATGTACAGTTGACTTACACCCGGTGTTGCATGCATAAGAACACGAGTTTCACGCCGAAGAGGAGCCCCGATCGCGATCACCATACCTCACTGTTCATCTAACCGTTTGTAATTCCGCTGCGAGTGATCGATGGACGATTTGTAAATGTACAGGATGATGCATTGCACTGATGCGTTTGCAAGGGAATGCCTCTGTTGTCCGCAGTCATGGAGGACTCGTTCTTCTTCTTCGTGTATATACGCTGGATCGATACTAATGCTCGCAGAGTACTTGTACAGTTTTTGTGACTTATTAATCTAAACGGCCGGAGAGGACGTGGCTTCGTTCCTCTTCCGGCACTGTATCTCACACCGATTAACATTTAACAAGGGAACCCGTAGGACCCCGGAATGACAGTCGCCTTAAATGTTCGATTACTTTAATTACATGTCAATGGTATTAGTTCTCTAAGCCGAGCTCTTTGTTTACAGCAGCAACGGCACGCGTATTTCAAAAGCTACAACTGTAACATATGTACATTCGTGTGTCACTTTTGCACTGGCTCGTTATGTGGAACGTTAACTAACTCCCTAACTTTCCCTTTCGATTCATTTCTCTCTTTCTCCAGCAGGTGGACTCTTAGGTCAACCAACGGGCGGTGTCTATCCAATGGGTTACTCGGCGGCCAATGCGAACGCCAATGCAAATGCGAATGCAAACGCGAACGGTCTCGCGAGCGCGATAGCAAATGCCAAGGCGACTGCCAATGCTAACGCCGGTCTCAACGGCAACGTCTATCCCGGAGGCCTTGTCCAGGGGGGACCAGGCTATTACCCAGGAAGGGCACCAGGGATGTGTATAGGAGCGAACAATCCTTTCCTCACCGGAGCACCTCAAGGAAACGCCAACGCGGGAGCTAACGCTAACGCAGTTGCCAACGCTGGAGCGATTGCCAATGGAAACGCGTATCCAATGATGACAGGACCAGCTCCGACATCGGGCTACTATCCCAGTGGTTCCTACGTTCCCACGGCGGGTAATCCTTTCCTGTCACCTGGACCAGTCATAGGAACCGGAGGCGCCAATGCTGGTGCTAATGCCGGTGCCAATGCTGGAGCCAATGCCGGAGCCAATGCCGCTGCCAATGCCGGTGCCAATGGTGGAGCTAGTCCTGGAGTAGTTGGTACTCCAGGGGTGATCGGAGCGCAGAATCCTTTCCTCACTGGAAACTACAAAGCACCTCCATCTTCTCACGGACTAGAACATTACATAACCCAAGGAAATGCTGACGCTGGAGCGACAGGTGGTGCACCTGGAGTTATCAGGGGTATCCCAACGACGTACCCTGGTCAGGGAAGCGGACCAACAAACTACGGAATGCCTGTGCCAACCGGACCAGCGGTAGCTGGATCCGGAGCAAACGCGAATGCCAATGCTGGAGCGAACGCAGGTGGAACTGGCGGAGGATACGGTCAGCCGATGAAAGAAGCCCCAGTAATCATCCCCGCTACTCCAGTTGGAAACTACGACACTGCGCCGTCTGGATCTGGTAGCCAATTTGGAAATTACCCGAGCAAAGGTACTCCTGTTTACGGAACGGCTGGACCAACCTTCGGGAATGGACCCACTGGCAATGCTGGAGCGAACGCTGGAGCGAATGCTGGAGCGAATGCTGGAGCAAATGCTGGAGCCAATGGTGGAGGATATGTCGCGCCGAGCAAAGGTGCTCCTATTTATGGACCATCTGGACCGATCTTCGGCCCTGGACCCTCTGGCAATGCTGGAGCCACTGGTGGTGCCAATGGTGGAGGATATGTCGCACCGACCAAAGGTGCTCCTATTTATGGACCATCTGGACCAACCTTTGGCCCTGGACCCTCTGGTAATGCTGGAGCGAATGCTGGAGCAAACGCTGGAGCCAATGGTGGAGGATATGTCGCACCGACCAAAGGTGCTCCCATTTACGGACCATCTGGACCAACCTTCGTCCCTGGACCCTCTGGTAATGCTGGAGCCAATGGTGGAGGGTATGTCGCTCCAACCAAAGGTGCTCCTATTTACGGAACATCTGGACCAACCTTCGGTAATGGACCTTCTGGTAATGCTGGAGCGAATGCTGGAGCGAACGCTGGGGCGAATTCCGGAGCCACTGGTGCTGGAAATGGTGGAGTGTATGTCGCTCCAACCAAAGGTGCTCCTATTTACGGAACATCTGGACCAACCTTCGGTAATGGACCTTCTGGTAATGCTGGAGCGACCGCTCTGAGCAAAGCTGACGCCGTGGCGAATGCTGGAAGCAGTGGATTCGGTGGAGCTTCCGGTGGAGCCAACGCCAAAGCTGACGCCGTTGCAAACGCTGGAAGCAACGGATTCGGAGGAGCCTCTGCTGGAGCCAGCGCCAAAGCTAACGCCATAGCGAACGCTGGAAGCAACGGATTAGGAGGAGCTTCCGCTGGAGCCAGCGCTAAAGCTAACGCAATAGCGAATGCAGGAAGCAATGGACTCGGTGGAGCTTCCGCTGGAGCCAGCGCCAAAGCCGACGCCGTGGCGAACGCTGGAAGCAACGGATTCGGTGGAGCTTCCGCTGGAGCAAGCGCCAAAGCCGACGCTGTCGCAAGTGCCGGTTCCAATGGCGGTTTCGGTTCACCCGAACCCTACGGAAAAGGTACGATTAGTCACCGTTAAATTCGCTTTATCGTGCTGCTTAATGAAAATACCCTGCTCGTCCCCGTCCTCGAAGTTATCACCGACTTATCCATCGTTTGCTATTCGTTTCGTAGCCAGCGCCGACGCATCTGCATCGTCGTTCGCCAACGGAGTCAAATCAGGCCTGATCCTAATTAAACGATAACATCTCCCTTCTGTAGACGCAAGATCTAGCGCAATTTCGAACGCCTCGGCCAACGCGGGCTCTTCCGGAAGCGGCTCGTCCGCCATCTCGTCCGCCAAATCGTCTGCTCTCGCATCCGGAAACGGGGCTGCAAACGCAAACGCGCAAGCGTCCAGCAAATCAACGTCTAGAGCCGGCAGCAGTTCAGCTTCCAGTTCAGCTTCCGCCTTCGCCGACACCAGGAGCATGCTCGTCTTCACCGACTAATCGTCTGGACATTCGAACCTACTCGTTAATTAAATGACTCTGTTACTCGGGCCATTTAACCGTGGGACTAACCCGGTCCCATGGACCGTGCCATCGTTCTGAAGCTTTCAGGATACTTCTGCGATTCGTGAACGCGCGATTCACGCTCACTCGTAGCACATCTGAAATACGGCAAACCAGAGTCAAAGATACGTGCATCGATGAATGACGGTAATCGACGCGTTGGACGCTGATGCAACACGATTACCGTCACGGGATCGTGACATCGTAACCGAAGATGAACGTAAATTGCAATTATCTCGCGGTTGAACCGCGGTTTCTTATGCAACGAGAGATTTATTGCGTTTCGCCGTTTCCTGGAAAGAATTTTATACGAGAACGAGATGAATGGAGCTACGGTGTTCAGCGACTCGCACGTTCCGAACGGATCTACAGTCATTTGTGATACTCTTCTTGCCAATACACGAAACACAGGGAGCAACCCCTGTTCGAGCAAACTCGAAATATCGTACTCTGACGTTCACATTGTATATTCAGTGTCCACCGATTTAATCGTTTTATCGAAGCGTGCTATCATCGGTCAGTTTGCAAATTCTTCACAGAGCCTTCCACGTTTCCGTTTTCAATGTTCTCGCACAAACGGATAATACTCTACGCGCCGATACACGTTCAGCCCCTTTTCGACATTACAATAGGTGTCCGGGACGGATGGAACGTTATCTCCGTGATGGCGTATAAATAAATGCGTTTTATATCGACGGATATTTTTGTAACGTGACGAAATATTTTTAATCGTAAGTTATTGCAACCCGAACCTCGAGATAACGTTTTATCCGCTTTCTGTAAACAGCGTCGAATATCGAATTCACGATGTAGCTTTTAATCGTGGCTATTGATAATAAAATGAAATTTTTTTATTAATTAATTTATAAACAAGACGAACGGCATTGATTTCTTACGAGCTCCGTTGGATAAGAGCATAGTTCATTTATCGATTATTTAATGTGGCATGCAATAACACGATGGAGATTGCCTGTCAACGACGAAATCCAAACGGGTCACGGTCATTTTCGTTTCTCTTCTGCAATCGAAGAGTTCAGTACAAATAGAAAGTCCGCTTGAATTTCGAAAATTCTTTTTCCTTCGAACACGCTCTATTTTATAAGAAAACAAATTTTCTCTCGACTCGACTTCGAAGTTAAATATCAATTCGAACTATGAGATTCTTTAATTTCCATTCGAACTTAAATGCGAACGTTCGAACGTTCTTATTCATCTGAATTTCAAATTGCGAATCGAAGAACGACGAATTAACATTTATTCGAGATGAAACGTTTTTTTGCGACGTTAAAAAAAATATTCAAAACTCAAAGCTGACTTCTCGTTTAAATAAAAATTCGGAAATTTACGATCGATTTTCGCCGGAGAGAGGCATAAACTCTCGTACACAAACATGTTTCTGTACACGAAAACGAAGAACGAAGGGCAAGCATCAGGATGTACAGCGAGACTCGCCTCCTCTCGTTAATATCCCAGGACGCGAATTCTCGTAATTCACGCGTAATTACAGACAATCGCTTCTGCATCGGGTATCATTTGTTTTGCGTCTTCGCGGAGTTTCCATTTATTATCATGCCTTATCATACGACTGCGAACCACCAGTCCTCCTATGCTTCGCTCTCTTATGCAATGCGCGTACTACTGCGTTCTGTAAGCTACGACAAAACTCAATAAACTTTACGACTGCTCCATTTTTTTTCGATCAATCCGCTTCTTCTCATTGACCTTGGTTCATTAAGATACTCTCGCATACCGATTCGCATCTAATCTCTTGTAAATACCAGCGCATCCTCGACAGTGTACATACGATTCTCTCTTATGTTAATTTCGGACCTTGGTCACCCCTATACCTTTGCCCTTTGTACAACATTCCTTCTCCGCATACATACAGCGACAAAGATAAACACAGATACTCGTACAATCTCTCTGCGTATATGCGCTTCGTAATAGAAACCTCTTAAGTAGATTTCCAATTGCATATTCGATTCCTTACTAAGCGCATTTTAATCTCGTTCAGTCGTCAAACTTCTTCAAACGCTCTCTTCGTCCATTGATTTCTTTAATTTCGTAATCGTTTCACACAGCGCGGGTGATAATTATTACGAAACGTTCGAGGAAATCTTTGGTTGAAAAAGGAATACGGACTAGCGTGCAAACACGATTGTTTGCGCAACAGCGTCGAACAGACGGCGACATTGACGAGTGATCGTACAGATTATTATCGACGTCTATATCATTTCGTTATTTCGTATAGTTTTCGATGTCTTTCAGACCGAGTGCTCTCTCGTCATGGGATACTTGTGTTAATGAAATAACACAAACTTCCATTTGCTAAAAGTGATCGTTGTTTCTTTTTATTTCAAAATCGCGAACTATTGAGTCATTCGAAAAGTCATTTGGTTTCTTTTTATGCGGCTGAAGTGTGAAGTTGGCTGTGAACAAATACAATTAGGCCTCTTTAATTGGAAAAACAAAATGACTTTCCGAATGATCTAATACTTTTACTTAGACTACTCTCGCTCATTTGGTAATACCGGAATGAAATAAAATTTCATTCGCCTGTATCACCTTGGAATTTTGCTACCTGGCGACGCTAAGCCGGTTGTAATGCTGCCATTTTCCGTTTAATAATTAAAACCATGACGAATATTTCTAAAAGGTTTACTCAATTATCGCGGTGAACGAAAAGTTTCTTAACGGGCCGCTTTGTTCTATTTACCCTCAGGTCGGCCGCAGGTTTTATTGCCGCCCGACTGCTTCCCAGAAATTCCAAACAGGGGTTGCGGCCAGGTCAGAGGACCACCGTTACGTGGCCGAAACTTTCAGTTTCTTGAAAATACCTCAATAACGACGTAGTACCCTCTATATAAGGGAAGCCTCGAAATACCGATGCATCCAGTATCGCAGTAGATCCTCGACGAGAATGAAATTGTTCGCCCTCTTGTTGATCCTCGCTGTTCCTGTCATGGTGGGCGGCCATTGGAACCTAGACGGTAAAGTATCTGCGATGAAAGATAAGAATCTGTAGTTGCATCTCGTTGAAATCGAATTAATATTATCGGATTCGTTACTTTAATATCAATGATATAGCTAAATTAAAATTGTAACGTTCGATTACTTGCAGACTTTGACAATTTAGACGATGTTTTGATTATCATGAAGGACTGTTCAAGCCACGAAGATTGGGAATCATGTTGCTACATCAGGAATATGTATAGGAAACTGTAAATTTCCGTTTCTTCCTTTTTCGATGGTATTCCTTGGATATTCTCCGTGTTCTAATGCCCGTTTTCGATTATTTCTTTACAGTTGGAAATCCAAAGCGTCGCCCAACGTCTCCACTCTAACTGAGCGAGACAGGTCTATCCGTCGTCTATGTGGACCCATGAAGCTCGACATTGGATTCAGGAACGACTGCTATGAAAATTTATCCCAATTCTTCAAAGACATGGAAATATGGTTTCACAATATTTACCTCTATCATAATACTTTTAGATAGACAATTTGATTTTGTATTCTCTACTTATAAGACACTACTCTCTAGTTCTAATTGTAATTTGTTACTCGCGAAACTATTCGTCGATTAAGTAAGCGATAAATACCGATAATCGAACGTAGGATAGGAATTATAATTATACGTTAGATAGATAAATTTCGTACAAGGGCAATGAAAGCCTGCTATTAACACAATTGGAGAGGTAGAAGGCTGAAATTAAAGTAAGACTGACTATTGTAAACGTCTTAATCCTGATGGATCGATGTAAATCAATTCGACGCTTGAAATATATCTAACTTTTCAACACACGTGACTTTCTACTCTGTCTTCTCATTTCCAATCCATCACATTCTCCCATCAATCCACAGAAGCTACCGCGGTGAAAATAGCGCTATTCTACGAACAAAACGTGAAAAAGTAAACGGGACCTTGAATAAGTCAACCGATTAATTATCTAAGCGACAGATTTAGCGTCGAAAATTCCCAAAGAACGCTGAATAAAACATGACCCTAGGAAAGTACCGACTCGCGCCGTCCGCTCTTTCAATATCACGTACCAGACTCACGAATCCTCCTTTGTCTCTCTCTCTCTCTCTTTCTCTTTCTTTCTCTTTCTCTCTTTCTCGCGCCTCAGCTCGTTTGCTTTTTTCATTTTTCCCACCACGTAATTCCCCGGAGCGTCTACGCCAGGCTGATTAGCGTCCTTAGCCGCGGCTGACACTTTCTTACGGTCCACTTTCGTTCGTCCCTGGACCGTAAGGTCGTCCACTCGTCAGAAATCAATGACGAATACGTCTGTGATCTCCGGAAATTACGGAACTGCGGGTGTCTTCCTTGGATTTCACAGGCAACGGCTGGCAAGTATAAAAGCACCGTGTCCAGCCACTTCCTACGATAATCATTCGGTACTCATCGCGCTAGTTAGCTGGTTTGATCTGCTCGAGATGACGCGTGTCCTTTCGTTGCTCGTGTTCTGCGTGCTGGTATGCCAGGCTTGCTTCGCCAAGCCAACGGAAGTGCTACAGAATCCTCAAACGTTGAGCCCAGCGCAGGATCAGCAAACGATACCCGTGGTTGCTGGTCAGTTGCTTATCTTTCTTTTTTATCGTTTCCTCTCTCAATTCTCGACGTCGTGATATCGCTTGCTTCTATCATAGATAACAAGAGGGAGCAACGATCGCCGGAGTTTGGCTTCTTCAACGACGATTATTCGGATTCCGAGGCGGACATCGTGGACGAGCGACGCTTCAAGCATCACAAGCATCATCACAAACCCGGAGGATGTAACGAGTACCCTTGCGGAGGATATCCAGGGTTCGTGTCACGCTCGTGTTAACTATCACGTGTATATTATCGCTTTTCGATAAGGTTTTCGATGTTTGTCACCTCAGGTACGGGCCACCCGTGGGCTATCCACCGTCCGGAGGATATCCGCAAGGCGGCTCGTCGGGATCCTTCGCCACGGCGTCCGCAGGATCGTTCACGAATGGTAGACCCTCGGAAGGACAAAGCCACGCGAACGCACAGAGCGCTAGCTTCAACTTTGGACCATACTCGGCATCCTTCAGCGTCGCTGAATCTTCCTCCGGTGGTCAAAGGTTCTAACGCGTCAAAGGTAATTGTTTGTCTTCCTCCTGCAGCGGCACTTAGCACATTCCCAGCGACCATTCACGCGTTTGCACGCGTGTTCATTAAACTAGGATAATTCCTCGCGGTTTGCGTTTCTTGTTTGAGATTTGCTCGATTTTCTCAGTATCTTCCTCCTTGCTCGAATTTCTTCTACACGGAGATGGTTAGGAGGATCCTTTGAGAATTTAACTGGTTTAGTTACCTTCGTGGCATCCTATTTCCGTCGAAGATCCTTTCTATCTCGTATCTCGTTGTTTCCCTGTCACAGGCTTCTATTTTCCTCGAAGATTCTCGGAAACACACGCGATTACGATCTCCCGAAGACGTCTGGCTCGTTCAAACTCGTTTCTTGGCAACCTTAAAAAATAGCCAGTCTCTGTCTTAAATCGAGGTTAGCCCCGGTTCTTATCACAACTCGGAACAATATATGTTCCAACAAAATATATTTAACCAGTTCAACATACCTACACGTCGAAATTGCTCCAAAAACTAACTTCGTACCCGTGTCACCTTCGATTTCTCTCTTCGCTGCGATCCACCGAGATTCGTTGCCTCGCTTCCACAGCATCCTTCGAAAATAAATTAAATAAGTCAATACTTAGCTATCTAAACGAACTTCTCGGTTACCTTATACGATATCCAGTCTCCGAATTTTTATTTCTTTTCTTCCTGCAATACCATACACGTGTTTCAAGCGTTATCTTATCTTTGATCTATGACTAAACGTATAATTCGCGCCTGATTGTGTTCAAATAAATCATCGTACAATGTGAGAACCGATTAAGAAAATTGTTCTACATACCTAATCTCTGCAACTTAGAATGGACGTCAGCGTCGATTCATTTCCTCGGTGTTGCGTCGTCGGACTCTTTGGTTACAGGACGAAACGCTGGTAACTGTTGCGTGCCATACGCAAAATCTCGCGAATCGGAAGCATCTTTTCCTCTATTCTCCACTAGCTCCGAAATCTCTGCAACTTGGAAGCAACGTTAGCGTCGATTCTTTTCTTTGTTGTTTCGTCGTTCGGTGGGCTCTTTCGTTCCAGGTTGAAACGCTGGTACACGTTCTCGATTGCATGGTATACGCAAAATCTCGCGGATCGGGAGCATCTTTTCCTTCATTCTCCACTAGCTCCGAAATCTCTCAAACTTGGAAGTAAAATCAACGTCGATTCGTTTCCTCGATGTTTCGTCGTCGAACTCTTTGACTCCAGGACGAAACGCTGGTAACTCGGTTGCGTGGCATACGCAAAATCTCGCGGATAGGACACGTGTAACGAGAAGGTCGGTGGACACGCTCGGTTCCGTGTCCTATAACCGAGAATATTAATTGACTTGGCAGAAGTCGGAATTCATTCTCCGCTGGCTCCAAAATCTCTCGAACTTGGAAGCAAAGTCAGCGTTGATTCGTTTTCTCGATGTTTCGTCGTCGGACTCTTTCTCTCCAGGACGAAACTGGTACGCGGATGAAAATCTGGCGGATCGAGAGCATCTTCTTCCCGGTGCCTCGGAGGCGGAACACGTGTAACGAGGAGGCCGGTGGACACGCTCGGTGCCGTGTCCCATAACCGAGAATATTAATTGACTTGGCGCGCGGTGGGCTGCGCGTGACCGCGGCACGCGCGTCGCAACCCAACGAGCGTCGCGTCGCCCACGGCACACACCAGCCGAGACGAATCAGTTTTACGTGAATCGGTTCTTCCTGTAATTCCTTCAGGCACAGATGCCACGGCGTACGCTTCTGTTTACGAGCCTGGAATCCGCGCCGTCGACTAATCGCCAGTCCATGCTATTCTCTCCTCCGATCGCGTGCCAAATACACCTGATCACGAGCCGATCCCTATCGTAGAGATTCCGGGAAACGCGATTCGCGCGAACGTGAGTCAATTGGTAGCTCCGGAGAGATAAATCGCGGTACCATTCCCGTGACGACCAAAGGAATTACGTTGCCGAGTTGAATGTTGAGTACGGTTAGCTGGAAATGCTTCTGGCAAGATCGGTGGGGAGGCTCGCGGATAGTTGTTAGCGTCTCGGATGATAAACTCGGAGCACGCGGGATATAAAAGGAAACGTTTGTGCTCCCTGTCGGGAAGGTATGGTCCGAGGTTCTGTACCTCGGAGTTTTTACTTCCGCGAGAGATCGCCGGCTTCCACCTGGCGGCGAGCCGAGAGCAGAGAGGCCGAGAGAGGCCGAGGAAGCGGAGGATGTCCCGTTGCAGAAGGTTCTCGCCGGCTCGGGGTCGCGATTATGACTCGCGAGGAAGGATAGGAAGTCGTGAAACGTGGAAACACGCGCGACATGCGTTTCATTGGTCGGAAGGATCTCAAGGCTCTTCGGTTTCCCCCAGGGAACGGGCCGTAAATCCACGCGTGTCGGGTTAACGAACTTTGTCCATTAGAGATTTACACGATTTTACGAGACTTCTCTGTCCGCGTGAACTCGTCGAGGTTTACATCGATTTCCTCTCTCTCTCTCTTCCTGGAGTCTGCTGGATAGGTTCGGGATTCCGGTAATATGCTTGAGAAAATATCCTGGCTATCGCGTCGGAAAGGAAAGGTGAAAAGAGGCTGGTCGTGGAATGAGAGAGGAATAGAAATAAAAGATGGCGGGTAGAGGTGGTGCTTTCTCTGGAAGATTCCTCGATCGTTCACCCGGCGTGGAAAAAGAGAAGAAAAAAGAGGAGAAAAAAGAGAAGAGAAAAGGAGAGGAAAAAAGAAAGCAAGGGCCAGGTTCGCGATGCAACGTTCGAAAGGGACGTGCGGGCAAAGAGAAGGCGACGAAGCTCCCTCGAGAGCGGCGCGAGAGGAAGAGTTCACGAGTCGAAGGTTAACGAACCCGCGCGAATTAAAAGGAGGAAAGGAAGCCTGACGTAATCGCGACGACGCGTAGTCTTTTCACCTCTGCGGTGCTAGCCAGCGCGAGCGAACAAACGATCCCGAAGGAGAAGGAAAGGAGAACGCGAGAGGAACATCTGTCCGGCCTCGGGGTCCAGTTGGAGAGAAGATGCAACAATCATTTCGTATCGTGAGTGTCACTTTTGTCGTGACTGCCTTCGAGACGTTTCCTTTTCTCTCGTTCTGCCGCCGGCTCGCTCGGTCTAACTGGCCGGGCCCCGGCTCGACAAAAGCAGGCTTGCCTACGCGTTGATTATTCAAATGTGTGTGGGACCTGTGCGAAAAGGAACGTCGTAAAACGCGCGGCGCTGGCTGCATTGTCCCATTGAGCCGCAGCTCCTTTTGGTACGTGTGAAAAAGAATGGACAAAGGGAAAATGAATCTTCTTGGTTCTCAGGCGATCGGCAGACGGCCAGACAGACGGATTAACTCGTTTTAAAGGGATCCAAGGGACGCCATGTTGCCGGCCGCTGCGTCCACGAGCGAACTGCCCCGGCGAACCGGTCTGTTTTCGTTCCGAAACGCGCCTACACTCGCGAGCTTCGTTTTAAATCCGCTCCGCTCCGGCTTCGGCTCCAACTCCGGCTTCGGCTACGTGCGTTTAAGCAGATGTAAACAGGAGGGGGAAGCGGTCTCGGAGTTGCCGCGATCGACGCATAGATCGCAAAGAACGCTTCTACTTCTATCGACGATCCATCGGAGATCCATCGGAGATCGATAGGAACCACCTGTAGCGATTCTCGCGAATCCCAGCTCGCTTGGTCGGCGTGGTTAAAAATGGGAAATTACGCGGCGCCGCAGTTTGCTAAATCCGAACGAATTACCTACGAGATGCAAATAAACGAGCGTCGAACGAAACGAATCGTGGTAACGAGGATTGTTTACACGGCTGACAAGCGCGTTATGAATTGTTAAAATCGTATCAATCACGTTGACACGTACATTATCATCGGCGCTCCGGCCAAGCCAATAAATCCTGGTATGTAAATCGCCTCTCGGGTCTCCCTTTCAAGGGTCATTCTGCAAGGGTTAAAGGTCACGAGTTGCCGTACCCGCACGCTTGTTCGCGCGTATGCTGCATGCAGACGAGCGGACGCGACTAACCGCGTCGCCAAAGTCCTGTTACTCCGTTTCTCAGACCTCTTCGTCTCGAAATCCACCCTATCTATCCTACCTGTGTCTATCGGAAAATTTTCCAACGTTCAACGGGATTTCCCGCTTTCCGCAGGTACCGGAGACCCACACCCCCATGGGCGAAGCAGCCTAATCCGCTATGCGACCGATCGGGGATCCACGGCCGCTGCCAGGCCATTGTTTACAAACATTCTACGTCACTAGGTATAAGTAAATAGAGGCGACCAGCCGGACGAAAAGGGACGAACCACCCTCGGTTGCTGGAGATTTCCTGAGGGCCAGGTTCCCTTTGTCCGAGCGCCAGATGTTCCCGCGAATAAAACCGATAAAATATCGCGAAGCGGCCTCGTCGGCGGCGTGGCGCGTCGCGGCGCGGCGGAGGGACGAGGACAGTCGGTGCAAGGAAGCGGAGGAACCGCGGGACGGAGGGTCGAGGATTAAACAGCACAAAGGGAGGCGAAAAAAGAGGAAGAGTGCCCTGGTGAAAAAGCGAACACCGAAAATCGGGATACGTAGGGAGGCGTGCAATGACCGGGACCGATCCGTGCACACGCGCGCTCCGCTCGCTCGCGCGAGCGCACACGTGATCTTCGCCGGACACGCTATCTATCCGCCTGGAACTTTCTCCACCGAAAGCCTGTTCCGTTGAAAATAAAAAGCTCAGGAGAACGATCAGAAGCGAACGTGGTTTTTCGTTCCCTTTTTTCTCTTTTCTTTTATTCTCTTTCTTTCCTTTCTCTCCTTCGACGCCCCTGATTTTACCCGCTCGCAGGTGGTTCTTCCAGAGGAGCCTCGGGAATCTTCGCAGTCGTATTTTTGTCCGTTGCGCACCGTTTCGACGACGTCGCGACGCCGTCACCTGGACGCAGCCCTTTCTGTCCTCCGTTCGGCTATATTATTCCTCTAGACGAAGGGAACTATCGGTAAGAAGCCGGTCGAGAAAGAGTTATATATCCCTGTCGGTTCGCTCTATAAAAAGCCACGGGCAATAAAACATTGGTACTCGTTCATTTGGAATTCGCGTAGCGAATCTCGGTGCTTTTATTCTGGGAACCCGTAACCGCTCGCGATTGGCTCGTAATACCCGGCGCAACGCAGCCTCCTTCTGCTAGCGATCTCTCGATCGCTCTCGATCGCTCTCGAGAACGTTCTTCCCGAACACGCGACTCTTCTTCGGCTCTTCTCTCTCGCGTCAAAATTCTTCCCTCCGGTTCGCCGAACAAAGGAACCCTGACCGAGCCGTCCTCTCGTCCCAAATCACCCTCAGCGATCGATGATCCCGAGAAACCGAACGAAACGTCCCGAGACATCGTCCACCGTAATCAAACGCACGCGAGTTCCCTAGACTCGCTGGAAGTCTCCGGTTTTGCCGACGGTGCGGATCGCTGGCCAGCTATCGGAAGAGAGAGGCTAGAGAGAGGCTAGAGAAGAGGTAGAGAGAAGCGTGTGGCACGGTAGCCGAAAGCAGCCGAGGTTCGTGACACGGTGGACGCATTAAAGGGGCTCGTTAAAGGTCCGTCTCTCTGGTCGTTAAGGATTGTTTAGCCGCTGCTGGACACGCAGAGGCCCGTTCCCGGGGCCAGTCCACCCGGCGGCTCGGACGAGAGCGAGACGGACGCGCGAAAAAGGGGGGAAAAAATGAAATAGAAAGTGGTCTGTCCGGTGCATACGGTGTACAGTGCGTGAACGGGCCGCGAGGCGCCTCCTTCTGGACCCTTACCCCCGGCCTGTTCCTGTTCGCCACGCACTATAGCCAATTCGCGATGCTCTCTTCAAGCCTTCCGCGGCATTGTGCTCGCATTTCTCGTGCGGTTGTCGGCTCGGAAAGTATCTTCTGGCTTAAGCTGTCGGTAAGTCGGCTGAGAAGTTCGCGTGCAATTCTTCCTGCTCTCTCGTCCACTCTGCTTCCCTTTCAACCGGCGGATCGTAAAGAAATCGCGGCGGTATTCCAGTTTCTTTCCCGACGTTTCACCTTTTTCGCGTCTTTTTTCCGACACTTTTCGGCAGGCTCTTTCGACCCGCGGGAGAGGGAGTTAGTTTTCGTAAGGTCGATTCTTTGGGTACGGTCGAGGTATCGCTGGCATGATTAATGGTTCGGTCAGGTATCGTCGAGGCTCGGGCCGTTGCGAAAGAGAATGTGTGTCGGTCGGTGAGAGAATGCCAGGTGACGTTTCGTACGTCACTAGTGACGCGCGATAGCTAACTCGAGGCTCGCAACGCGAGCATTATCGAGCAGCCTTGTTTCCTCCGCGATTCCTGTGCTCGTTGTTTCCTTTTCGTCTGTGATCGAGTGAGCATTCGTAGCCGTTCCGAGCTACCGTCGGCGAGTCGCAAGTGGCAAAGATCGTTCCCCGTATCCTTACACCGATTTCTCCTATAGGATCTTCCGTGTCTAATATTTTAATAATATTTTCGCAGGGTTAAACAACGTTTCGGACCTCGCCAAAAACTCCAGCAAACTATCGAATTCGGCAAAATGACAAATTTTCTCTCTCTCCTGGTCATCACTCTGGCTTGCGCAATTGTCCACGCCCAACAAACGTCCGAACAGAAACGTAAGTAGAACTTGTCCGTGGAAAGTAGCGCTCGATCGACGGTGTATCGATACGCAGAGATTGCACCGTGCGAGGCCAACTCGTCGCCATCGATGACTAAGTTTCTAGTCCTTTCTAGGAACGTAAGTCGACACCGTGCACTGTCACGGTTGCATCGTGTAACCGTGATCGATTCCGTGTATGATACAGCGAATCGTCCGAATACTCGTTCCTCGTTTCATGTTTATTCTCTGTTTGCCCGGTCAGCTGTTTTCGGACAAACGTTCGACGAAATCGTGGTCTCGTCGGACCTGAACGTAAGAAGAAAATCCAAGGAAAGCCGTCAGGGTAAAAGACTGACGAACATACCATCGGGGACCACCGGCCCACCTGAAAAATCCACCGCAATCGCGTCCAGGCTCATTTCCAATGACGGCAGTCGAATTACACCGGTGAAAACTCAAACGAAACGCGAAATTTCGAACTTGCAAAAGAGGTAAGCTTTCTATACGTTCGACTCGCGAGACGATCCGATCGTCGATCGCGCAGGTGTCGTTACAGTCGTCTCGATCCTAGGTACCTGGACATGGGCGTCGCGGGATACTTGCTGAAATCTCGGAAACGATGAAATTTCTATTCCGAGGACAACCGCACGATCCTCACACACCCATTCCGACCATACTTTTCGGACTCCTTTCGGACCATGGCTCATGTAACAAAAAGGATAATAAAAATTTTCTGTGTCACAGCAACCCTGGCTTTCGATATTATTCTCCCTGCTTTCACCGTCTCCACCCCCGCTCGAAATTAATTCCTTTCCAAGCACCGTCCACATCCTTTTGCTGCGAAGAACATAGATCTAAGTCGGCCAGAGATCGAGAGTTTCGTAGGTTTGCGAAAAGTCTCGAGGAATCTCGAGGGATCCTCGTGGAAAAGTTGGGAGGTCGCTAGGAAACGCGGCGAAACACGGTGAATCGCGAGTACACGGCCTGGATCTGGCGGATCTCGGCGCAAAGGGAAAGTCAGGCGAAAAGACGGTTTCCTTGACGCCCGGCTGAAAGGTGGCGTGCGGTGCGGTTTAAACTTTCAAATCGACGCTTCGTTTCGAATGCACCCTACCACGCGATTCCACGTTCACAATACGTCCGCCGCGACGGTGCGGCGTATCGTCAAGCATTCCGTGTCCGTGCCGCGAGCTGGAAAAATCGGCTGGGACTGAAATATGGCAGGCCGTGCTCAAAAGGCAGCCGCCATCGCGATCTTCATGCAATGATGCACTGCGCAGATCTACCGCGCCGCGAGTCACGTGACGCGGCCCGTGGCACGTGACACGCACGTCCAAAACCTTTAGGGGCTCTGCATCGGCTCTCCTCTTTATCCTCCTCTCTCTCTCTCTCTCCTCCCTTCCTTTCCTTTTTCTTCTCCTCGCGTTGTCTCCGAGCTTATTCGAGCGAAATCGTCGAATACCCGCGCCGATCTCTTTGTTTGAACCCTCAACCCTTTCCTCGTGTCTCTGAACTCGCGCAGGAAGATACCTCGCGTTTCCATCGCGAACCACGCGAAATTGGCCTGGTTTACTCGGATATATTACCGTAAATGTATACGCGAGATTTTTCATCGGCGAGGGAAGATTTTTACCGTGCGAGAACGATCGTTTAGGTCTGGCTTAGGTCTGGCTTAGGTCTTGGTTGACGGGAAAATGGAACGGAGGTCCGCTTGGTAGGCGAGAGAGAAGCCGGCCGGCGTCGTCGGACAAGAGATTTTATTCATGCAGGGGAAGAAATCTCGTATTCCGCGCGTTATACACGCCTAGCACTATATATTTTATGGTGAATCCGTGGCCGGACTCGTAGCCACGCTGACGTAACTAAGTGTTCGTCATACTTTCGATTTGACGTCGTTGCTGTTATCAACGTCCTGCGAGACGTTGATTTAGAGCCACGGGTTCAAACGATCGCCTGGCTGGCGCCTCCGGCAAGCTCGTAAACAATCCACCTGTCCTAGAAATTGAACAGTTTACCTACCCTCTAACGTCGGCCGTATCATCCGCGCGCTTATATCTACTCGGGTCTACTACGGCCTTCTGTCTTCGAGAGAGCTCGAAAACCGAACTGAAAGTTACCGATCGAGCGGTGAAAACGCGACTCGACGCAAGGCGTCGGTCGGAGTACGGAAGTGTCGACCTCGGCTCTGCTGATCGATTTCCAACGCGTAATATCGAGGCTCGCGATGGAGGAGCAGGTGCAACCCGGACAGATCTCGTTTCGCATCGGGATGCAGAATCCGTAGCCGTCGTTGGGAATACTCGTGGGCGTTTATGTCGGCTGACTATACACCTGCGACTATTTTATGTCTTCCCTGGAAAGGCTGGACAGTAAATTCCAGCCGGCCTACCCGGCCCGTCGATCCCCTGACTGCTGATCAGAGAGATCAGTGGCGTACAAAGGGAGCGGAACGGCCACAGCCTGGCTCGATTATTCATCTTTCATCGGGTACCCAGGAGGAGAAAGAGAGAGAGTGTGTATGTGTGTGTGTTTAAGAGAGAGAGAGAGAGATAGAGAAGTGGCGGGCGCGATCGTTTGGAGCAGTGCCGGCTGCCCGATCGATCTACCCTGAGGTCTCTGGGTGGATCGTGATGAAGAGGTTTAATCGGAATCCGGCACACCATCGCCGAGGAGAATCACGGACGGCGCGTTCCCACCGGGAATTAGAACTCGTGGGCAACCGTGTGTAGCTTGGCTATGGAAGCCAAGTAAGCCGAGAGGCGAGAGCGGAGAGTCGAGAGAGCCGGTCGTTGCTCATTCAACGGAGGATCGCGTCCACGGCAGCGTACGAGACACCAGGATCCAACACCGAGTCCACGCCGCGTGTACGCGTTACGCTAGTGGCACCATAGCTAAACACCTGTCGCGGCGGTTTTATTCTGGATATTCGCAAAATGGACGCGATCCACGGGCGAGATGTAACGCGGTCCTTCAACCCGCCGTCCTGGGCTTACCTGTGCTCGCGCACATTCGTGATTCGTGTTCAAATGGGAATTGCTTGCACGCGCACGCGGATCTATCGAGAGTCATCGTCCTTTCGAGTAAACGGTTCGACAAAAGGAAAACAGGAAGCCGGGGGAGAGAAAAGCGAGGGTGGAAAAGAAATGGCAAGGGTGGAGGATGAAACGGCTGGTCGCAGCGGAAGTCGCGCGAGCGCCGAGCGTACACGCGTGCGAAATCGGCGATGCGCGAGCATTCCGATCGGCAAAATATTTCCGTCGCGTTGCGTTTTTTGCGCGAGTTGGCCATTTTTACGGGAAAAGCCGCATCCGTCGAGCGCGGCGCATCCGTGAGGTGTAAAATTATTTGCGCGGTCGGAATCATTCCGAGAAACCATCCTGAATTAAACATCGCTATCCACGTGCCTCTCTGTCTCGTTCCACAGGCATTTCTATTGAATCGTAGATCATCCGCCGGATCCGGGCGTGAATTAGAAAATCAAAAAAAGGCTAGAACGCGCGTACGTGCCTACAGTGGCAAGCGACCCTCTAATTTCTTCCCGGAAACTGGACGCGAACTCGGGGCGTGCCGTTTCTCCGAACAGAAATCGGATTCGCCCATCCTTCCACCTTTCCTTTTTCTCCCTTTATCCTCCTCTACTCCCCTTTCCGATCTTCCCGATCGCATCCCACTTTTTCCCGAAAATTCGCTTTGGTCTCGGTTGCAAAAATGGCAATGATTGGAAAATCTCGCTCGCAGGAACGGTACCGATCGTTTCACGTTCCTTTTCGATCCTCTCCTTCGCGACTATTCGGTTCGGATACGTCTATCAGACGTGTCCGGTGGCGTATCGCGCGATCCGATCGAGGACCCGCGATTTTTCCCGCCTCGTACGCGTTCGCGCGTCGTTGCTCGCGGCGATGATGGAACGGAGCGAGGCTAACCCACCGCAGAAACGATACGATTGTCTCACGTTTCGACAGTTGCCGCACGTGAGCAGACAGACGTGTCCGATTCAGTATGCCACTGCGCAGCACGTGTAACGTCTACGCCGGTTCATCTTGATTCCGTGCGTGCGGCTGTTCACGAAAACAGGAGCCACGGACAAGCTGCGCCTCCTGAGAACTCCAGAGTCATCGTCGTCTGGCTCGATCATTTTGCGACAAATAAGTAAACGATGGCCGGCATACGCGATTAAGTATCGCGGCTCGGCCGCATAACCGATCGGAGAATTAGATGAATCCGGCCTTTTCCTCTTCCTCCCTCCTCCTCTTCCCTTTTCCGCCAGCTTCCTTCATCCAAGCGCCGTTTTTATATTCACTTTTCATCATCCTCTCCGAAAGCTTCGTACCAATGCCGTCTGGGTTCTCTTTATGCATTATTCGTAACCCGAGGATGAGCGAGCACGAGATTTCGCGAAAGAAGGATTAGGTATGTCGGAGAAGTTTCGGCTGGATATGGGATTCATGGGTTCGGGACATGACGTGTTTTAATGTTCGGTTCGTCAACTTGGTTCCGGAACGGACCATGCAAATTCTCAGCCGTCCAATTTGCCGGATGGAGAAGGTAAAAGGTCCCGGGGAACTTCCTACGAGAACGACACTCCACGGGGTTCTTACCCTGTGAAAATGGCGACCAGCGTTCTAGCAACGTGCGACTTGTCGATTTCAATGCCCCCGGGCTTCCTGCCATTGCCAGTTTTTCCGCTTCGTCATCTCCGATACCAATAACCGCATATTCATATCGCGGGCTTACGTCGGACCATTGCCATTCTGACCCAAATCGAGGCCCCCGACCAGTTGTTAATTAGCCGAACGAAAAACGGTATCGTCCGGTTCCGCTCGGGAATCGTTCGGAATTATTATAAGCTTATCGCGCGCTGACAGATCGGACCCGCTCCGAATATGGCGTGACACGAAACACGCCGCCATCGAAAGTTCCGAGGGCGATAATTAAAACCGGCTCTTTAACGTTCCCACTTTTATCGCCCCGTCGTTATATTTTATCGCTATTACCGCAGCTTTTATTTCGCCGAAATCTCGATTTATCGAAATCCGCTTTCGCCTCGATTCTCCTCCGCTTCGTGCGCGGTTTCCCCGTAGAACTGAGCTCGACGAAACCCGGGGTACGCGCGTTCACTATTATTACCGTTCCGCCGTTCTCGTTTTTCCTCTAAATTTTTATCGGAACGCAGTGCAGCGGGAATTTTCATTCGCCGCAGAGTTCTCGGACAAATGCCGGATCGGATCGATCTGCCGAGAAATGAGGCAGAGAAGAGGTAGGCGATCGTGACCCCAGATGCAGCGGCCGGCGCGACGCGTCGCAGCCGCGGTGCAAGCGGAAAACCAGGGAAAACAATGGAAAACGGGCAAACAAAGGGATTCCTGAAGACGAATGGCTCCAAAGACTGACGCAGAAACGGACGGCCGTTGAATTGCATTATTATGGGACTTGCATCATCGGTTTACATGCGCTCTGGCCGCGGGCAGGTCCTCGCAGCCGGATGACGTACGGCGATTCGCCGATTGTTTACGAGCTCCGCTCGATACGCTCGATACGAATCCGTCGATAGTCGCGTCTGTCGATTTACGACCGACCCCGAACGCCAGCCATACTCCGGTAACCCGACTATCTCGTAAAATAACCGACGAAAGCGAAACGTTACAGGGTGGTTCGCGATTTACGGCTCTGTCGGGGAAAAAAATCGTCGAAACGGCGACGAGCACGATGACACGTCCTCGATCGACTCGTTAGACTCGGCGGGACGATTTTGGGCATTGTTGCTAGCCAGAAACCGAGCGACGCACACGCGTGACCATTCTCCTCGATCGCGTTTGTATCTAGGCAACTATAGGTCTGTCCGGCTAGCGCGCGCGATGAATTTTAAGGCGACACAGTGGACTGATTTCTGCGTGCACGTCGGGGAGGAGGATCGGCGAAACAGGATCGTTTCACGGGGTCGTCGAACTGGGTCTCGTATCCTCGGAATAGGCCGGTGCCAACGAGACCGTTGCACCTCGAGGACGCTCCGACGTAGACAACCGTGCCGTACCGATCGTGGTTTACCCATTAAAGGGACACGGCCGAAGAGTTTATGGAACGCGTGAGGATTTTCCATTGGCGGGAGGAAGAGGACTTGGCTCCGTGAGAAACGGGCTGGGCCCGGGGAGAAAGAACCGGAGAGCGGCCTGAGAGCGGCCTAAGAGCGGCCGATGCGATGTAAATTTTCGCGGTGCATCGCGAATCCAGCTGCATCCGAGCGGAACGGTCGTTCGTTCTATCAGAAGTGGACGTGCCGCTTTGCGTCGCCTGGTCACGCTCGAAAATACGATATGCGTGACTTGGAAAACGGTGCGTTTGGAAGTTGATTCATTAAATGCTACGAATTCATGAAGTATTCACCGGCCGATAGCGGTACACCGGCCCGAGCGATCGATCTCTCCGCGAGATCGTTTCCAGAACGGAAATTAGCCTCCGTCCTTTCCAGCGCGTCGTTCATCCGCGTCGCTCGTCCGCGTCGTTCCCTAGCGAATCCCGGAATCGAAAGGATCGTATCTCGTCTTGCGAATGGCCGATTATCGAACGACGGGCGAATCGAGTGGAAAAATCCAGACGCGGGTAGAGGGTAGAGGGTTTGAAAGAAAGGACAGCGCGGAGCGGCAAACCGGGGCGAGTGCCGCGTCTCCTCTGAGAGGAAAAACAGGAACGAGGAGGCGCGGGATGAATAATGTACCCCGAACGGAGGAGAAATACTGTTAAAAGGGGTCCCTGCGAGGCTGGAGGGCTTCTGCAGAAGGCTAGCGGAGTCGATCGTAATTCCGTTGCTCTTCGCCGCGCGGCGGTTCGATGCCGAACGGACAACGGACAAAGAGGGGGAGAGAGGGGGAGAGAGAGAGAGAGAGAGAGCGGAGGAAGGGACAGTGACACGTGAAGGCGGATCTGTCTGAATTCGCTTGAAATTCAGAGCACGAGCGTCGCGGCCACCGCCATTGGACTCTTACGGACTTTTGATCATCCCCGAGAATTATCGTCGCCTCTGACCAAGTCATACCCCTACCCGCCGGTGTTCGGGCCCCGAGTATGACTGACATAATATTAATATTAAGAGGTTACGTCAAAACAGACGTCATTAACCGTACCGGGCGGCCAGCAGATCCATCGCTGCCAGCTTCCGTAGCCTTCGATCGACCGAAATAGCCGGCCGATCGATCCATCGAAAATAATCCGTCCTCGTGCGTGGCGACACGTGACCGAGATGTCACGAGATAGGACGTAGATTAATTTGGCGGAAATAATGGGCGAACGTGTCCCAGCGACGGCTCGCGCGAATCTCCTCGACTACCGAACTCCCGGCCCCGACCACCGACTCTAAGAGGATGCAGGTTCGTGGAAGAAGCGGATCGCGGAATAAAAAGAGACGAGGAACGATCGGGGAGAGGGAATAGAAATTCTGGAAACGCGAATTCCTGTGAAAGTACGGCAATGTCTGCGGAGAATCAGCGGAAAGCGTCGTCCAGGCTCGTTCCTTGGATCGCGCGTATTTATAGACCGATTGAAAATGTATGAACCCCGTGTTATTCCGTCGTTAGATCCTTTTATCGAGCTTCGATCTCACTGACTCACGAGTCTTCGAGCAAACCCTCTCACCCTCAAACCGTCTCTCCTTTCCAAATCGATCCACCGTCTTCTCTACCCTCGACGACCCTCCAGCTAGATTTCCACCAAGCCGCAAAGCGCCTCGACGTCGGAGGTTCGCGAGATCGGCGAAAGGACGCAGCACGTCGGTGTTTTCACCTGACCGACCGAGGATCCTCCAGTTCGCCCGTATCCCTGTTGTGTAACTCGATCGGGCGAATTCAGCCGGAGATCTGCAGGGATCGCAATTAATGCGTTCGATTGAGGCGACGTGCGATCTCGGATGAGGATCACGTATCGTTGAACGATGCGCACGTTTGCGTTACGACGATCCTGTTGGGTACGAGGCAACCACCTGACGATCGATGGTGGGGGCTGCAGAGGGTCCCGTATCCCCGTTCCGTCCGTGGATCCGACCGATCCATCCCATGGCCCGTGTCGTCGCTCGCCCATCCCATCCCCCGCGTGATCCTAGCTCCTGGTATAAAAGCAATTGCGGATTCGAGAATAGCAGCATCGTGCAAAAAGTTCGCGAGCCAGCTAGACCCCTTTGACTGGTGCCCGGTGCTTCTCCCTCGCTCGTGGTGTTGCGAACCGTAGTCCCGACGTTTCCACTTTCTCTCGCTTGGAGTCTGTACCGTTTCTTGGTTACCGAGGATGTCGCAGTGGATCAGCTTCGTCCTCCTCGTCGCCGCGGCGACGATCGCTGTGACGGAGTCCAGGGCTATTCCCGCTGAACCCAGTAAGTAAATCGTTCATCGACTGACGGTAGAACGTCGCGACGAGTCTCCCATGAATTCGTCTGTCCTCCGTCGCGTTTGGATTTTCCGGAAAATCCCACTATCGTTCTGTACTTTGCCGGAAAGTTTCAGTGATGCTAGATCCCTACGGAAACCCGATCGTCTTCCTCCGGGAGAAGAGGACAGCCGTGCATCCGTATCCCCACCGAGCCATGATGTTCACCGGGTACTACCGACCTGTTCGCCGGTCGAGTCAAGGTGGCCAGGCTACTGGTGTGTTCGCTCAGGGAAACGCGGTGAGCGGGGAGGCGTTTTTCGCCGGCATGCAGCCGCCGCATTTGAACAACGGCCCGGAACCGATCGAGGAGCCGGAAGTGTCGAGCGCCGAGGCCCAGGCGGCCCCGGGGGCCGACGATTCGTACAGCGAGAACGAACAGCCTCAGGTCCAACAGGAGGAAGGCTTCCAACCCGAGGAACCTCACAGGCAACACGGACATTACCCGCAGGAAGAGGCCAGTCATCCTCAGGACGACCAGCAACAGCAGTAGGACGAGCAGCATCGTCATAAGCAGCACGGCGTCTCTCCGCAGGTACACGCGAACGCTTTTTACTCTTACAATGACGCGCGAACGAGTCTCGTAACGTCTGGAAACATTCTTCGATACCAGCGAGCTGGTCGACGTAACTTTTGCGATTAATTTAAGTAAACGCCGATTTTTATCCATTATCATTACCGACGCCCACCGTATTTAACGCTAGAACTACTAGTTTGTAATTTATACCTCAAATGAATATAATGAAAATAAAAGGGCACTGTGACCCTATTTTAATAAAATATCGATACAAGTTTTACCAGAAACATATTTTCAACAATCGCGAAAATAAAACGTTCGAGACGAGTCATTTTGAGTCTCGTCGTAATTCTAGCGTTAAATAGACGTTACAGTTCGACAGTTCTAGTATCGAACTAAAGAGAGGATAAGTACACCGGTAAAGTGGAAGATTCGATAAATTTTGCAATATCCTCAGGAGCAACCGGAACCGGAACCAGTGCCTGTGTTCACCACGGAGGCAGCCCCGGTGAGTCCAGCCGAGGAGCCAGTCTACGCGAACCCGGAGGTGTCGTCGAATCGTCCGAAGGTTCAACACGGGAAGAAGAACAAGAAGGTGCAGGTGGTGGAGGATGACGAAGAGGAAGACGACGAGGACGACGACGAGCCATCCGTACCCTTCGTTCCTTTCAAAGGCAATCGTCGCAGGCAAAACTATCCGAACCTGAACAACTTCTTCCCGATGGTGTTCAGCTTCCCCGGCGGTGTTTCTCGAGCTGGTGGATCGTCCCCGGGATCTCCACCTGGTGCCGTGACTGCCATCGCTAACAGTTACTCTACTGGGAAAGGAGGCGTCGCCAGTTCAGTGGCGACCGCTTATGGAGGATCTCCAAATGGGTAAGATCTCGGAAAAAGATGCTTAATCGTAGTAACACGCGTTTCAGAAGAAATTGACCGATTTCGAACGATTTCCACAGGAAAAAGCGACGCACACCGACGTCCGAAGAGTAAAGCACGTGGAAGAGACTGGTCGATCGTGACGCAGGATCGACGAGCGAGCTGTTCACCTCTCGATACCGTTAAGATCAATATTCCACCGGACATTAACATGCAGACAGGACAGAGCTCGGCCGGTGCTCCACTTTTCTATTCCCCGTGACCCCGAAGAACCAACCGAGGATCGTCTTCTCTGAGTGGACACCCCTTTTAGATTTAATCTCCCGCGAACCGATCCGCATTCCTGCCAATCTCTACCCCCTTCACCCGATCGCGAGAATCGCAACGAACCGCATGCCGACAGGCAAATTACGCTAACCCTCTCTACCGGTGGTCTTAAAAATCAGTTTCTTACCTTCGAGCATTAGCGTGGTATCTTAGCGTGTACTGTTAAATTAGGACGATAGTTTGTAAGAGAATACGTAGGAGGTAGAGTCGATTTCGTAGCGATCGAACGGACCAGTGCAATATTACGTTGTACCACTCGGAGAGATTAGCCAAGGGTTCGCATGATCGTGCAACTGCCATAAACCGTAATCGAGGAGAAAAGGTCGATCGAAGCTAATCACAATTGTAGTATAGTTCGTGTGTAAGGAATTGCGAGTTAAACGAATAGCTTACGAATTTAGCGAGAAGAAATTCATTATTCCAGTACCGTAGATTGTTACTCATCGCGCCGTCTCCGACGGAGAACATTGTCTTTCCTAAACGACGCCTGAGATATCGGCGTCGAAATAAAATTATTTACGAACCATTTCGATCTTCGTTTCTCCAACCTACCACGAGTCGCAACCCTTTCCGATTCCTCGTTCACCGCGAGAGAATTTCAAAGTAACGTACCCTCTCACTCAGCTTCTTCGACGCTCGTTAGCTAACTCCGTCGTCCCGACTACACCCTTTGATCACTTCCGAGAACCGGGAACGATCCGTCGTCTCGGATCGCGTTTTCGATTCACGGGCAATCTTTGATTTTGCGAATTACTCGGTCGCAGCCTACGCTCGGTCCTGCTTTCCGGGAATCTTTCGACGAGGAGCACCACGAGGTGCGCATCGCCTACCCAGGGATTCAAAGTTCCATCGAACGCGTGGCACGAGCAGAGTTTACACCATGGGCCAAAGTTTCGCCGTGAACTTGGCGAGTTAACAGCGTTAGAGTGGAAAGCGTGCCGAGGCAAACACGCTTCGGAAGGAAAAGCGGCGGGGGTATTTGAATAGCGGAAGAGCGATCCGGTTTTGCCATTGACGTAATTTCGTTAGGCTCCGCGTGCCTAAAAAGGGAACGGGAAGAATAGCGGCGCGGACAATGGGAACGTGTGGAATTGGTTGGCTAAACAGAGGAGTTAGGCGGTAGCAGAGCGTCGCGGTCTGCCTGGGGCCTTGGGATTATGTATAAAAGGCAATTAGTCACTATAGGATTCCTACGTAAAAACGCTCGCGTGATTCATCGATCGCTGTGGCTGCTCCTCGCTCCGTGCCGATCTTTTTCTTCCGCGGCTTTCGAAATTTCCTGCCGTCGTTCACGGCTCTCGTTCGCCCAACCTGTCAGGAACCATTCCACGCTCGCGTTCGTGGACAGACTCCTGGTTTAGGATTCGTCCGTGGCTGTCGAAGAATAATTTCCTGCCACCTCTTCCGCGTTATCGCCTCCGACGACGATGACCCTCTCTGTTCAACTTATGCGCGCGACACTTTCGATCTTCGCTGTTTCCATTTCGGTTCTTTTTTTCAGTTTTGATTTTTGCCAGACAGGAAAGAACCGAGCGGATTTTTCAGCTGATAGTTCCGTTTGGCCAGCTTCCTTGACATTTAACTGTCCTTTAACAATAAACGGACGAGTCTAGTGACGACATAATTATATATTCTTCGACTTTGAATGTATCATAAAGCAACGGAATTAATCACGATATAAACTCGATCTAACGACTCGATTCTTCGACATCACGTCGAAAGGAAATTTTATTTTCGTCGCAGCGTATCGTTTCCTTTAAACTCTTCGCTCGGATCATTATCGTAATTATCGATATGTAGTTTGAAATGTTTCTTAAATTAAATTTACGCTCCGTGTTTTAAAACGCAACGAAGGACGGCGCACGTACTTCCAATTATTACCTAGAACTACGGAACGAAGATCTCTCTATGGATATGTAAACACTCTAACAACTCAATTATGTTATACCCGTTTCGACGCATCCACCGTTTCGCATAAATTAATCGGCAGGCAGCGTCACAGATCCCGGCCTTCGGAACTAGTTGAACGTTGAAAAGTTCATCAATCAAACGGACCGGGGCTCTTTCCGTCAAAAGCACTGTCATCTGACATTTTTTCACGGTTGTTCCGATGACGCTCGAGGCAATTTTCCGTTAAATTTGAAACGACACCGCTCCGAGCTACGTTGCAAACTCGGATCTTCGTCAGACTTAATAACAGAATTGCAATAACCCATTATCGCGACTCATCGGGAATCATTTTGTTAAATGACACGAATAGAACTTAGACGATGGCTCGAAGAAGCATCCGGAACGGGGAATCCCGGGAAGTTCGAGGCCCTAATTAACACCCGGAACTCGCGAAATCTGTCTGCGAAAATTGCCATGCTCGATTCCGACGAAAAATTCGCATGAATTCCACTTTCTGTTTCGCGAACTCGAAATATCGCCCTCGACCCTTCGTTTCGCGAGTTTGATTCGTCGTTTTCGAGAGTCCCGACCGTCTCTTTGACACTGTGGTCAAATTTTTCATCCGCGTGGTTGGTCCCGACGCGTTGACGCGCAACGTTGGGAATTCCATACGAAATACAAAGTAAACACTTATGCGAACGTAACAGGTCTCGAATAAGATCCTGCGCGAGGAAGCTATGCGAATAGGAGCAAAATGAGAATGGACCTCTAACCACGAAACGTTAGAGCACGAGCACGTATGCTCGCGGTTAGGACGAGACGACAGGAGATGCATGGAATGGAAGAAATTCCATAAAAATCGTTTCATCGAAAAAACCGAGTGCACTAATCCAGCGTGGAGTGGAATCTTAATGAAACGTTAAACGACAGCTGAGTGATTTACGCAGTTTATGTAAACATCCTCGTAAACACGGTGAGATAATCGGACAGGTATTGCGAGGAATTGAAAAATCGATTCAATTACCAATCAGATTTTCGAGAGGTCCTCGAAACCTACTCCTCTAGCTTCGCTATAAATCAGGATCTTAATTGCTCGAAGCACCGAGTGTCAGGTCCACCTAACGAATCGATGGAAGGACGGTTGCAAAAAATTGCACAAGGATCGTCCTGTGCAAAGAACAGCCTGCGCTGACTCTGCCATAAAAAGGAATTTCGACGAAACGTTACCAGCGAAAAACAGGGTTGATCGCGCGATTGGTAGAGCTCGAAACCGTGACCAATGCTTTCACACAATGAAATGCCATCCGTGCTAATGAGATTCGTTCGCTCTTCGCGAAGAGTACCTGTTTGGTACCTACGTAAACGCGCCGGGGCATCCCAAGACGGTCGGAACGCTCGCGGAGACTATATAAAGACCGCCCTGCGGATTTTCTCATCGTCACTTGCCACTCGATTCTCGAACAAGCTACCAGCCTCTAGCGTCAACTCGATAATCTCTCGAATAGACGAGACGCGGAAGAATGAAGACGGCGCTGATCCTGCTGGTCGCGGTGCTGGCTACCGCCCTGGCCTACCCTGCCGACCCGAGCTCTCTCGACCAGAACTCTGTCGACCTGGACCCTGTCTACGAAAATGTCGAGGAACAAGGTACGCAATCCGTGGTACTAATCTCTGGAACGCGAAGTGCAACGATCGGAAAGCTAGGATGGTTAGACGGGGTGAGACTGGTCTCAGGGATGAGAGACGCGCTTCATCAGCCGGGTTGCATAGCGATCACATTTCCTCCGCAGTTGTTTAATAGTCGCACGACAGCTTCTGCTTTGCATCTCGGTGCATGTTATTCTTGAACGTAAAATGATTAACATGCCTCGCGTCACATCCACGGGATTAAAATATACCTGCCGGTCTGACTCATCGTTTAGTGAACGTCTAACAGGTCTCTTAGCAGCCTGGCAAAAATTATTACCTTCCGACCTTAGAGGTTTCCAAGGTTCCCGTGACCTTCCGCTTCCTGGAATCTCCCACGCACGCTGCATCCTTCCTCTCTCTTTTTCTCTGTCTCAATTTCTACTATCTCCCGCAACTTTCTAGAACACGAGGTTCTCTAACCTCTAACAGACTGATTGCTTCCTCGGTGTTTCTTTGGTGATTTCAACTGTGTTTGATCGGTGATTCGACTGGATCTCTGTTTGCAGATGCTACGCAGGAGAGGATTTCTAGAGAACCAAAGCCAGAGCCCATCCTGCTCGGTGGATTTAAATTAGGCGGGATCGGCGCAATAGGAAGATTAGGCGGTTATGGTGGATACGGAGGCTACGGTGGCGGTCACCGCGGGTACGGTGGTGGCTACGGTGGCTACGGAGGCTACGGAGGCTACGGTGGTGGCTACCCTCACGGAGGCTACGGTGGCTACCCTGGCGGAGGATATGGCGGAGGCTATGGCGGAGGCTTTGGGGGTAGCTTTGCGCACAGCTCGGCTGGCTCGTTCGGCTCGCCGTACGGAGGTGGCGCGTTCTCCAAAGCTGGGTAAATATTACATTCGTGAAAACGTACTTATCTTCCAGGCAACTCTGTCGATTCGATCCTCGTGTCACTGGTCCTCTCTGTTACAGCGCCTTCGGCTTCGGACGATGAGAAGTCCACTGGACCGATTCTCTCGACGGTTGACACTCGATAACGACCTAGCCTGCGTTGCTCAATTTTGTACGATACCTCCGCGCTTGACTCACTGTTTTGTAAAATAAATTTTTCTACGTTAAGTTTAGTCCGGCTTCTCCTTATTTACACACCCGTCCCATTGTCGAGGATACTCCCGGTTGATTTAAGCTCGCGCGACGGTTACGAACGTTTCACATCGTTTAATATTTGCGAGATGTCGCGGCGATTCGTCACGACTACGTTCCATTTGATCCGGATGTTTGCGAGGGATGTTTGGGAAACACCGCGTACCACCGAGCGTTTAATCGCGCAGACCTCTGCTATAAAATCGATCTCTCTGCCAGCTGGCGATCATTAACGCAACTGGTCGCCCGACTATCGACTTTCCCGCGGAAAATTCGGCGAAAAATCATAGAAAGATGAAGAAGCTTCTGGGGATCGTACTGCTGTCGCTTTTCTCGCAAGTGAGTACAGATCGAATCTCCTTTGCGTGGTAAACTTGAGAACAAGTTCGGGGATGAAGACTCGACTGATTCTAGGTGCACTGTGCCGTGTTGCCTAAGTTGGAATCCAGAGGTAGGAGAACATTCTTTCGACCAAGCGACCAATGTAACATCGATTATTAATATTAATCGTAAAAACGCAGCTGACCATTCGATTCTTTTTTCGATCTTCATGCCTTCTGTTCCGTTCTAAGAGAATGAAACGGAAATGGAGCAACAGAGGAGCGCCCGGGTTCACAGGGTCGCTGACCGTGGGTTCCTGGCCAACGACGATTCCCGAATAGAAGACACCATCAGGCTGATGGTTCTCTTCGGACGAGAGGAACTTGCAAAGCTTTTGATGGAGTTCCCGAATTTGAATACCCTTGTGCAACACGAGGTAAGTTTCTCAACGCTGATCTTACAATCATTCCTGCTATAACGAACGAAATCGGAAATTTCCTTTCGGAACAACTTAAGACGCGATAACGTGATGCGAAAAATTCGAAGCATCTCGAATGATTCGATTAATTCGATTTACTCAAATCTCAGAACCAATTGTTCACGGAACTGATCACGATTCTAAAGGATCTCGCCCGTGACGGAATCCTGACGCTGAAGAGCATAGACCTCGCGATCAGCGAGATGAAGGACTCGATGTCTGCTAAATCGAATGACGATAACGGATCGGAGAATCCGGAAGAAGAGCTGGACATTTCTCATGGAAACGAAAGTCAGGAAGACTCGAGTAACTGTTTAAAAAAGAATCCGCAGAACCGTAAGAGATTTACTCTGCTCTATCTTTCTATTCTCTCTCGTTTCTCCTTTTTCTTTCTCCCCGAGGACGTTCGATTTCTCTGATGAATTCGGCGAACGAGATCGAGTCGAAGGCCACGAGCAACATCATGGAAACCCTGGACCACGTGATGCTGGAGATCCAGAAGCACATAGCCTTTGTTCGGAGCATGTTCGAGAGATTGTGCAGGTAACCGAACGAACGTCGAACGTTGGAATTTCACCTCGTAAAACGCGGTACCGATTTTACAGGAAGCATCGGTCAGCGTTGCAAACTGGATCGAGCTATAGCGATGATGGAAAGTCAGCGTCGATGAATCAGCCGAATAAGGTGTCGATACTCTAGACTCGATACCTCGTGGAACCATTGGTATATAATTCGCGAATGATTCCCGCCTCGTGTATTCACCGTCCCGCAAACAATTGTAAACCCCAGGTCGTATTTTCTAGAACCAGTTTACCGATTTTCCAAGAATAAAACTAGCGGAAAAAGTTGCAACTTTCCCTCCTCGTGTCTCTCTCAGCACAGCGTGGAACAGCTCGCGAAAGCACACGTCGATTATTCGGCGCGTTTGGTCGATTCCGTTAGGTAACTGCTGGCAACGAGAAAGAAACGGTCTCGAGGCGAACGCTTCCTTCTCTCTTCGGGGTAAGTTTATCGTTAATGCTACTATCGCGCAGTTGCAACGGAAGCAATCTCGCAGGCTAATTAAAGAAATCACACGCGAGAGTAGATTTCGTTCTCCGACGCGAAGAAACTCTCGCGTTGCTGCCCGAAAATCGAACAGATCCCGACCCCGCGATATCGACGTGCCCTCCGAGCTCGCGGGTAAAGACAGGAGGATCCCGGGAATTATCTATTAGACGCTCGACGTAGGAAATTTATTCTCCGACCGGTATTTTCCCTCGGTAGAATGGCCGAATCCACTGGCATGACTGGCGAATCGCGTGTATGCAAAGTTGGAGCAGCTAAAGCGAGAGCTCGAAGTCGGGTGGTGTTTGTTATCGTGACGCGATCTAATCTGGTGTGAAATTGCAGCTCCGATATCTGAATTGAAATTAGCCGATTCGATTCGCTCGGTATGCATCGGGCCCGTTCGGGCCGGACCGGCCGGGTAAAACGCCGGCAACGCGTTTTCCCCTCGATGATAAATCATTAGGAACTGGATCTATTTTCTCGCTGGATTAGCCGGCACCTATGCCAATGCAATCGTACCGGCGGAATGCAGGAAATTGCATTCGTTCAGGTGCAACTCCGATATCTGAATTGAAATTAGCCGATTCGATTCGCTCGGTATGCATCGGGCCCGTTCGGGCCTGACCGGCCGGGTAAAACGCCGGCAACGCGTTTTCCCCTCGATGATAAATCATTAGGAACTGGATCTATTTTCTCGCTGGATTAGCCGGCACCTATGCCAATGCAATCGTACCGGCGGAATGCAGGAAATTGCATTCGTTCAGGTGCAACGTATCGGAGCCGGGCTGGATGCCGGTGATTTATCGGAGAAAGTTCGGGTTTTTCGCCGAAATTCCAAGGACTAATCCCGCCGATAAGATGGTCGAGGTAATAACCGTTCCTCGTTTAGTTATTATCCTGTCGAAAATTGCTCCTCGCTTATAGTTGCAACGAAGCGTGCAAGTTCGCGAGCAGCTCCGAACACGCTGTTTCATTTCTTTGTTTCCTCGTTTTTCCACCAGTTTCCGCGACCCGATGCGATCATGCACGAAATAGTCGCGGGGTAATCTGCTCATGCAAATTCGTTCCTTGTTTCTCGCCGCTCGGAGGCCGTTGCTGAATTTTCACGCGAGCTTTCAATTTCCCGAATTGCCGCAGGCTAGGGCCGAATTGCCCGTAAACAATTGCGAAGACACTAAGAGGAAGAAGCACGACCGGTGGATTGGCTGGCTAATCGAAAACTATGAATCGTTGCGTGTTATTGATCAATCGATCGGTAACCATAGCTTCTATCGTCTCGCCGCGATCAATTTGCGTTCGTGTTCTGCCTGCTATAATTAGAACCAAGGAAACACGTTTTCAAACAATGTTTCACCGGCGATTAATCAACCAATTACTACCAATTTCTTGGAACTCCAACGTGAAAACGCGAGACCGCGAGGCAACGGGTATAATAGAAAAACCGAAGAGAAGAGATGAAAGAATTTTAAAATTCATCCACTACCGATCTGTTCGCATATGAACAATGGAAATAAAAGAGTATAACACTATTACGTTCCTATCTGGATAAAAATCGAAGTGAATTTCGAGAAGATCGACAACTTGCCTTCGCAAATTTGCAATTTATCGAATAATTCGCTACTCGATCGTTCGTAACTTTCAAATATTTCGACTCGAAGTAACGATTGATAAAAGCAAATTTGGATTCGAAGAAATTCGTCGTAAATTCTGATCGCGTCGTTTAGATATTGAACGATACGCGATACCGAGGATTACGAAATTAATTCGCAGCTTACCTTCTTCCCTGTTCGACTGGAAGAGCCTGATGGTGGAAAATTGGGAGGATGTCGTGCTGGTAAAGATCGCCGAGAGCACTGATCAATCGATGGACTGTTATTTCTCGCGGTTTTCAGAGGGATGTCCCGGGAACGCAGCCTCTCGTCGAGCGCGAAACCTCGAATGGATCACGGGAGCGGCGTCGGCGTGGACGTCGGCGTCGGCGCCGACAGCCGAGGCGCCGTCAACCTTCGTGCCGGCGCGACGTTGATGAAAAGTGTCTCGATCTTCTTGATGAGCGGCCGCAAAGCCTCGGTGAACAGCAACAGGCAAACTTCCGGCAGCCCGAAGCACGAGCCGCGAAGAAGGCGACGCAGGAGGATGCCGGTCGCCGGCGCCGCCAGGAACTCCGCGTACACCGCCAAACTGATCGACTCCTTGAAGAGGAAGACTCGATTCTCCTGGCAAGTAAATCGCTTTGTAGTTGCCTCGCTCGCTGCCGGCCAGCGGCAAATCAATCCGCAGAATTGACAAAGAAGAAATTGCGAGCGAGGAATATCCCAGTGACTCTGGAATTTTTGCAACACCAGCTTTACGTTCCCTTCTTTGTCGTCTGATCCACTGTTCTCGTTAAAAACACTGTTCTCGCGATCTATCGCCTCGATTTTCATAGTTTAACGCCTTCAAACGTGTGTCTCCTGTGTTAATAAGTGACAATACGAATGGGGATATTTGCGTCGTGAGTTTAAATCATGTATGTCGACTATGATCGACCAGAAATCTCTTCGCTATTCATTAGTTTATGATCGTTTCTGATCTATATCACAGACAAGTATCGCGATTTTTTGGCGGATAAGTAGTTATTTCAGAGACTCCTCGATCATACAACGAATTCGAATATCGACGAGTGTTTAGAAACGTAGTGGAAAATTCGAGGACTACGTCATTGTCTTTGATACTTAGCTTACGATAGAATCTTTAATATCATCCCGAATTAAAAATCACTAAAGACAGTGTTATTTGTGTCTTAATAATCTTTACGTTATCCTCGACGCGATATTCGATATTTTTTCTCAAAATTAACCCCTTGCCATACTATTTATTTCGGAAGAATCCGGTCCCAAGTTATGCGTCCGATTGGTCGAGAAAGGGGCCCAAGGTGAGGAAGATAGAGTGTCGGAACTTGAAACGTGATATAAACAAGATTTGTTTCCGTATCTTGCATGTCCCACAAACATTCGTCGAACACGATAAAAAATAAGTCTAATAATTCGTTATTCGCGCCTAAATGTTTACGAGTAGGACCCGTGATATTCAGGTTTGGCCGAAAATTCTCATCACAAGTAATACTCGTCAAAGCATGGCGAGGGGTTAATATATCTCGCCTCGGGTAGACTCGATTTAAAACTTGACTAATTATCGCAGGTCGGAATTGGATAATCTGTGCAAGTTGTACAAGAAGCTAACCAGCTGTGGCCAGCAACAAGTAGGACAATCGGTTATCATCGGAAGGAGGCCGCAGTCGAGTCAAGCTATAGAGGTAGTGACACTCGAATTGCCCCGAATTATAGGAATTTTGTCTGGCGTGCGTGAATCTGTCATTACGTCTCTCGAGCGATCATGCGATCCCCCGGATTTCTTTGATTCGCTTGTATCGCTGAGCCGACTATCGAATTAAATCCTAATGGCCGTTCCTCAGGGTATCGACAGGAGTATTTTCCGCGATTTACTGCACAACACGTTCAAAGTGATCACGGAGGACGCGCTGGTCGAACGTATATTTTGCTGCTGGGATCGCGAGAACGAGGGTGCGATCAGGCTGGAGCCATGGGTCATGGGCCTGGACCTCTACCTCCGCGGCAGCCTGCGAGAGAAGATCGAATTCTGTTTCAAAGTCTACGACTTGAACAACGACGGTTTCGTCACCAAGGACGAGATATTCCAGTTGTTCAAGTACGCTATTTCTTCATACGATATTTCTGCAACGATATTTCGCTAGAATTCGAGTCTAAGGATGTCTACTTCGGGATCGTAGGAACTGCTTGATGAAACAGCCAGGAGAGGAAGACCCAGACGAAGCTGTGAAGGACTTGTCCGAGCTAGCTTTGAAGAAGCTCGACGTGGACAGAGACGGGAAGATCTCTTTTCAGGATTACAAAGTGGCCGTGACGGAGGAACCTCTGCTTCTAGAAGCATTTGGTCAGTGTTTACCCACCGATGAGAACTGCGCTTCGATTCTAGCCACGTTGCGATCGTGAGAAGATTCGGTAGTCCCTTCTACTCGGGGAAATAGTATAGAATAGCATTAACCAATAGCGAAGAATAGCACACGTAATGCAATGCACAAGGATTCGTAATCATGGCACCTGCCGTTTATTAAAAACAAATTCGATAGTAATCGTAATTACAAACAATAATAATATTAATAATAATATAATAATATAATAATATAATATAATATAATATAATAATAATAATAATAGCATAATTACAAAATACGCTCGATCTGGTTTTCTTATAGTGTGTTTGCTGAATCAGTCTTAACCCTCGGATTACCAAGCATCGAAATCATCCTTCGATCTTTTCTCGTTTCTTCTCCCTTTCTTTCCCCCCACCCACCCTTTTTTTTCTTTTCCCTTTTTCTCCCTTCCCACCGATCATGTCGTTCCGAGAAACGTCGATCGAACGCGCTCGATCCTCGATCGATAACCCGAAGGCTAATTTTAAACTATGAAACGTTTCTAGAGGTATGTTACAGTGATGCAAGGGGTTTCTTTCTTTATTTTGTAATCGAAAAAATTGACTTCTCTGCACGCGCAACAAAATATCGGCTCTCGTCGTCGCGGTACTTCCGGTTCCAGGGACCCGTGCCGCGACCTCAAGGTTCCATCTTTTTCATTTTCCACGGACACACTCGTGTACCTTTGTGTATATATATCATATTTCTTCTTTCTTTTTTTTCCCTTCTCCTTCTCCACCATTTATTTATATATATACTCTGTTATATATATATTCTGTAATAATTAATATACACGCACGCGCTCGCGCGTTCACAGGTTGCATCGCGAATCGACGGCGGCTTCTTTGTACGATATAATCACTGGAACAGGGGGTTGAAAGATTCAATTGTACCGAAGGCGATCGGATTTTTCGCGAGTAATTTTGTCCCTCTTGCGAGGAAAGCGAGGGTGGGAGCGGGCTGGGTAAGAGATAAACGGAAAGGGAAAAATACTAAGGCGCAGACGAATCGTGAAACGATCGCGGTGTGATAATTTTCGTCCGTTCGAAGGCGGGAAATTAGGAGGATTTTCTATTGATTCAGCTTCAAACGCATTTGTACATTGATCCTTTGTGCTCTAGGGTTCGCGCGCAGTTGTCTCCGTCGTAGAAATGTTTCTCATTTCGTCTGGAAGGTCGATGAATATCCGTACGAGAGAAACGGGATGGCGAGGTTGCTCGAAAAATCCGACTTCTGCCCAGAATGTATTATATTTTGAACGTGTGAACCTTACGTATTATAGTCGTGAATCCCGATTTCCGATGCACCCTGTGAACACCGGTGTTCATAAACGCTCTCCACGGAAACGAGCGGGACTTTTATGCGCGAATAAAAAATAAACGATCCACGTTCGTTTCGTCAGAGTGCTGAGATCTGCTGAGGGTGTGTCGAACGACATTCGTCCACTGTGACGTGAAACTAGCAGTCAGATAAAATACTATTTCGTCTTTTACGCACATATGTATAACATATATATTTTCACATATATATATATATATATGTTTATGATTAATTCATCAAAGTGGGAACGACGATTGTTTTTCTCCTATTCGCTCTTTCTTCATCGTCACTATACGGTTTTGCGTTTATAATCCACGTTTAAACGTTTTCCTATCGTGTAACTCTTTTTTTTGGTTTTCTTTTTTTCTTTTTAAACACCGATGTCTCGTAAATATACTCTTTTTTATACGTTTTTCCATTTTTTTTTTTTTTGTTTTCCCTTTAATTATCGTTATTCTGCCTGTTTTCCTACGTTCTTCTGCACTAACGGTAGCGTTACTATTACTTAGAGTGTCGACTTTATTATTTTTTTCCATTTTTTCTGTTTTTTGAACTCCGAGATTCTACGACGAAGAGAAAGTGTACGCGTGTGTGTGTTGCAGCACTCTCGAAACGGTATGTTAGCCCTTTGAATGTACCTCGCGGTGGCTTCCTGCCGTCAAAATAGTATCTTACCCACTTCTAGAAACTAGACAACGAAGGTTCGAGGAGGATAGACGCGTTTTCTTCCGGTTTCTTTCGTTTTTTTTTTTCTTTTTTCTTTTTCTTTTTCTTTTCATACTTTTTAGGCACTTAAACGTCGGGAGTAGTGTGGGAACCTTAAGGTGGAGGTCCATCGAACGCCTGCTATTTGCTATTTACAGTCTTGATTGAGACGCGTGTTACATCTTCCAGGAGGAATCGTGTTGTCGACGAACGGCACACGGGCTATCGTCCGAGATTCGCGCGAAAATTTCGCTCTTTCGCGCAGGATCCGATCGAAGGAAACAATCTATCCGTATTCGCTGCGGGAGTTCGATAAAATTGTTCGTTCGAGAAAGTTACGCCGCGAAGCGTCGTCACCGGGATTACAGCGATACGAATAAATCTCTATAGCGAAAATCGCACGGAAAAATTTCGTTATTATAGCTGTCTGTCGGACGACACGCGAATGCCGCTCGTCTCGATGGAAAAGTAACTGCCTGTACGATATCTAGCTAAGAAAGTAAGCACGGAAAGGAAAAAAAAGTAAAAAAAAAAAAAGAAAAATAAAGAACAGACGTACCGACAACTCAACGACATTTACAAATGTAAAATTCGTTCTGCGTATGCCCGACGATTGAGGCCGGACACATGTAGAATTACTCGTGTCACATTTACACGCATACACAGACACACAAGTACGCACGCACCCCACGCATACACGGCATCGTGCACGATATCAAAATACAATTACGTTCCCTACAGAGTAATCGATTCTTTCTATATATATGTATATACGCGTAATATATACACATATATGTATACATGTATAAAAATCAAAGCGCATATTACAACGGTGATCCGCGACCGCGCGAATTATCAATTAATTAGCGATACTCGATAAACAAGAATCAATATCCGATGATAGTAAACCATATAGCGATAGTAGTAAGAATAATATTAATAAAACGAAAAAAAAAAAAGAAATTTATAATAATCATTAGTACAATATATGTATACATAAAAATGGCATTATATTCTTCATTTTTTCCCCCCTTTTCTTCTTCCTCGCCTTCTTTTCCCCCTTTTTTTCTTCGTTTATTATATTCCCCGCTCTTCGTTATCTTTATTCATCGATTTAGTCGTTTCTTACGCCTGATACACACGCATATACGTTAGGTGAATAGTTAGAACGTCGAAGCAACTTTAGCATCGTGCCACCTCTCGGTTTCTCGCTTCTTCGATACTCGGTTACACGTGAAACATCACGGACGATAACGCATAAAAATAGATTTATCGCGAACGATCGAAGAAACTCCGTCCCCTCTCTTCCCGTCTCTGCCGCACGAGGACGAGCGATTAAAAAATTTCGTGAAACCGTGGAAAATCAGACTTGCTAATAGAGATTCGAATATTCGTCGCGAAGGACGAGACTTTCCGATTGATCGGGGGGAGCTTAGAGGGTTTAAGGGGAGGTTGGAGAAGATCTAATTTACGATTTGTGCTCAGGAACTGACGAAGATGATCGGCGGATTTCGCGACAGACGAAACGACCCGAGGTTTTCCGCGCGGAATGGTAAAGTTGCTCCAACGGAAGGATTCATAAAACATCCAGTATATATTCCGCCGAGACGTGCGAATACACGCGAGCACGTCGCAAATTAAAGACTAGCAATTATGGTTCTCTTACAGAACTACGCCGTAATTAGGTAAAACCGTGGTGTCCGCTCGCGCGGCTGATTTATCCTACAAGTATATTACTGATAAATTCTTTCTTTACTAAAATATAATTATTATGGTATTCTGTGTTCCGCCAGTGATCGTCTCCGCCTTCGAAATCGTTTTAAGCGAACGTCTGAACCGGGAACCGCGAGGCCACGCGCGACGACGACGACGCTTGTGTCAAAGAATCGGGAACAGTGTGAACGTTAAATGCTGAAAGAATGTAAGTGACTGCTATAAAAAAAAAGGTTCCTTTTTCATCCTCTCTCGATTGTCGACGTTGTATACGTTTCGTGTTATCCTTCGGTCCAAACGGTGCTCGTTCATGTCGATACGCGAGAGTTAAGCGTGAGAAGTCGCGTTTCTCCCCCGCGAGGAACCAAAGTTCGGGGCCCGGTACTAGTCGCTTCCTCGGGCCCAAGTATCTTGAGCGTGAGTTTCGTGAGAATGGACAGTAGTTGGTCTGGTGTCACAGAGGATGTCAGCGAAATCCGGCAGTAATTTAATTGGCAGGCGAGCTTGGCAGTAACGGTAATAGGGCAGTGTTTCGACCTGGTCCAGCGGTCATCGTCGCGTTCGCGCTCGCGGTTGCGCGATCATCACGTTCGATCACGATGGACGAGTGATTCTTCTTCGAGACCGGGGGTTGCAACGAAATTAAAACCTCGATCTTGCCACGCGGCAACGGCGGTTCAGATCCTCGTCGACGTGGAAGATTGCCAGATAAAATTCGCGTTCGCGCGAGGGTTGATTCGAGGGGTGATTCGGACGCTGGTCCGTGGATAAAATTCGCGAAGGATTCGCGGGGAACCACTTGTCCATCCTGGGCACAACACCGACTGGCGCAACACACGGAATAAAGATTGAGACTCTGTCGCTCCACGCCATGATTATTTTGGCAATTATTGTACTTTCCTATATGTACAGCTCTATCGTACACGTAATATACAGTAATGTATATCGAGCGCTGAAAGGCAAACGCACAAGTACACACCATTCGTCGAGGTCTACCTCGTTCTTTCTTTTACCATCCCGAAAGAGAAAGAAAAGAAAAGGAAAAACCAAACAGACAAGATGAGATAGAAAATAAGACAGAATGGAACTCGCTGGCGAAGATTCGCTTTTTTCCCTTGCTCGTACTATAATATTCTCTCTAGTCGAACCGAAGAACGCGCTTTAAAACAGGCTGCGAGAACACGGGGAGCGTCTCGTCGAGGGAGAGCCCCGGTTCCCAACATTCTTGGAAAATAGACGCATGTGTCGTCGTCGTGGTTTCCCTTCCAGATTCGTTCGCAAGAAAAATATCTCTTTGACGGACACGTGGGACGACGACGGCCTCTTTCTCTCTCTCTTTCTTCCTTTCTCTCTCTCTCTCATTCTCTCTCTCTCTCTTTCTCTCTCTCTCTCTCTCTTTTCTGATCCTGTGGCCGTTCGCGGTCGATGGAGAAAGGATCGAAAACGCGCTTAAAAAGAAATCGAACGGTAGAGAAGAGCGCGTAGAATTTGTACACACGGCTTCAATCGTCAAAATAGTCATATGTTCGTCGTTTATCGATAATGAAGTCCGTGTTGCACCTTGTTTAAAACCTTGCTCGATTAATACACCATCCGACGATGAATCGACTCTGCTTCGATAGAATTAAACCTATAGAAATTGTTTTTGTTTTTTCCATTTTTTTTTTTTTTTTTTTTTTCTTTTGATAGTCGCAACGATGGAGCTGTAGCTTTTAACTCCTTACTTGGCAAAGTTGCACCAGGCAACGTGCGTGAATTTTGCGCACAAAAATGCATGCAAACACTCTAAAATCTATTATAACGTCTACGTGTAATCGTGTGTCTCACGGGATAAATGTTGGAACTCCTAAAATGGCGTCGTAATTCTAAAAAGACTCGTAGATCCTTCTGCCAAGGTAAGAGTTAAAACGCGTCCTTCATCCCTTAGACTAACTCCCAAGTAAAACAAGTATTCCGGGATCGTATGTACAGGTATTTCTCGTTTTCTCCCCAGATTCTTATCGTCCGTGGCGCGACAAGCGCCGCTTCGATGAACCGAAACACGAGTGGACCGTAGCGCGAATATTATTACACCGGCAATCTTAGCTTTTCCTTGCGAAAATATTGTCGTCTCTCGTTTGTTTGCCACGTCCAGCCCTCGTTTCTCGTTTTCGGGGAAACTAATCCCTTAGGACGCTCTGCCGATCGTTATACGTTGCCGATCGCGAGCGAGAATTATCAGTTTATCGCGCGTGTGACGCTGCTCGCGCTGAGAGAGAGAAGAAAACCAAGAGACACCCGCGAGTCGGTTTCCCTTTTTCTTTTCGTTTCTCCACCGAGCTGGTGAACAAACGAAAAACAGAGAGGAGGACGTTGCAGCGTGTGAATTCAACCGAATGATAACAGTCGAAACCTGAGAAATCAATCGCGTCAAAGGGTGGAGATGGCTCTACGTTATTACGTGCTGTTTTCTATATACGACTTGTGATCGATTAAAATATAGATTATGTGTCGCTTCGAATACAAAAATACAATTCTCGATGGAGATCAACGGGCGCACGGAAGGCCGTATCCGCCTCTGTGCAATCCTTTCTCAATTGCATCGTCAACGATTTACTGGTACGACTGTACACGCACGCACACGCACACACGATACGTACAATGTATATATGTAACACGTTTGACCCTTTCGATGGGTGGGTGGTTTGTTCCTTAGGGAACACGAGCAACTACTTTCAACACCGAAAGGGTTAAGGCACACGTTCTACCGTAGTCCAGAAGATATCACGGGGTGCCTTAGTCTTCTCGAGAAAATCAAGTTAACCCTTCCTCTTTCCTTTCTTCTTTTCCCTCTTTTCTTTCTTCCTTTTTCTTCTTCTATGTTTCTTCTTCTTTGTGAGAGGTACGACGGTAAAAAAAATAGCTTTCTGCGATCGTCCTCTTGACGTAGAGGTGGTTCGTTGCTTCTGGACTGACGGTAGATCGTCTGCTGGTCTGAAGGCTCCTTCAGAACTGATGCAATGTTATATGTATGTATGTGTATATATATATCTATATATATCTATATCTTTTTTGTTTAGAGTTTCGAAGAAGCAATTGGCTGTCGTTTTCATAATTCGTTTAGTGATTTCGCAAAGAAATTTCCTACTGAAGCACGAACAACGCACTCGATGCGAGAGGTGTGCATCGTTCAAAACGGTAGAATACAAAGATGGAGGAAAACCATAATCAGATTCGGTCGAATAAATTACGAGTCATCGTCTCTTATCAGCACGCGACGATTCACGTCTTCTACATTTCCTTTCGCGCTCGTTTTAGAAGCAATTTCCCGATCGCGGGGATCAATGGAAAAATACAGAATCGTTCAAACATAAAGTTCTCCAAAAATATAATTCCCCTTCCTCGTTCTCGTCATTCCCGACGAGATCAAACAGCCCGTCGTTCGACGCGCAGTCGTAAAATCGCCTAATTGTTCGTCCAATATCGTAATCCCAATTTTTCCCTTTCTCCTCCTTTTCGCTCTCGTTCTTCGTCATCTCGACTGGCTTCGGCTCTCAGCCAAATGTTCTTCGAAGCAAACGCAAAACGATGTAATATATTAGCAATGCCCCTGAATCGAATAACTCGCAAACTTCGTAGCGGCTAATGCGTGCCCTAAACGCGCGTCTCGAAATTTCCCTCTTTTCCTCGCTTCTTTCCTCTGGAACGATTCTCTTCGTTTCCGTCGTTCGCTGCCTTGCACGAGACGCAAACCCCTACTCGATACGCTGATCGTTCGACTAATCCTTTGATCGCCGAGTTCTATCGAGAATTATTTGCCGCGATTATTCGCGAATTTTTCACAACGTATTCTACTCGAGTTCGATGGTAAATCAAGCGGATAAATCCGAATAAACGGAGAAAGAGGAACTATCGTCTATGCTTCGAGATTCGATAGAACGGAGGCTGCTACTGGGAAATGTTACACGCGCAAAGGGTTAACAAACGATCAGGTTAGCCACCCGACAGGATTGAAAAACGATGAACGTCCAAAGCACTAAAAAGCACAGGCGGCAGACGCGCATACATCGACGAATGTCTCACGAGTGTGTAAAGTGTATCATATTAAAATACAGCTCTTGATTCTTCGACATTTTTTCCTGCTAATTTCCTCTTTCTTCCCTCTCACCCCCAACCAGCCCTGTCTCTCTTTTCTCTCGCGTTTTACTTTTCTTTCGTTTCGCGTCGTCGCTCTTCTCCCTACGTGTGTCGCGTTATCCCTCTATCGCTTTAATATTAATAATTAACGTTACTTTTTGTTCTCTTAACCCACCGGTTTTTCATCGTCAAATCGTCTAAAAATATGTCCTATGTATTCTTATTATTCTCCCCATTCGCTCCCAGACTCTCTCCCCTTTTCATCCGTCGTTATTATACCCCCACGATCTCTCGTTCGATATTCATTTTTTCCCGAGCAAACAACGAGATGTATCGCGCATTTCATTCCGGACAAATATTACCGACACACATGCACACATCGTAAATCGCTTGTACGTACAGTTTGCCTACGCCTAGGTGTATTTGCAGAGTGAAACACGGACGGTAGTGCCTAAGAGAAGCTCGCCCAAGATCCGAGAATCTCGCGTGCCGAGAGAACGGTGCGTTTCGTCCTCCGTATCGATCATTCTTTCGCATTTTCCTTCACCCCTTTCCCTTTCCCTTTTCCCAGACACCTACGAAAATCCAGATGTCTCGTATACTACCTGACGCGTCTCTCAGCTCGATACTTCCTCTTCTCTCCTCTCCGTGTACCGCGCGTACCGCTCTATTTCTACTTCAAATCGTTGTTCTTCGATGCTAACCAGGAAGACCTCTTCCACATGGCGTCCATTCTTCGCGTCTTCGAGAACGATTCTCTCTTTCTCTCTCTCTCGAGGAAAAAAATAAAAGAAATCAAGTCGTTGATTACCGATCGTCTTCTCGTCCTCTCCCTCTTTCTCCGCCACCTTTCCTCTCCGTTCACCCGATGCACTTGTTCGAAACCTCGGCACAGCCTCTTCGGAAACTACGGGCATTTCCGTGGCCTAGCACCGCCTCCTTCAACAGTTCGATTCGTCACCCTGATCCCTGGACTCCGAGTTCGAGTTCCGAAAGGCGATCGACGCGAGCACCAGTGTCGTCGTTCCCTCGTCGGAAACCTCTCGCTCGTTCGCGTCGTCGAACGGGCAACCGGGGCCTCTGGCCGTGGGTTCCCAAAAAAACCGGAAACCCGTGAAAAACGGCCGGCGAACGTGACACAGGAAGATCGACACCGATCGCCGGTCTTAAACCTCCGGCGTGCTACTGGCACCGAGTTCTCGTCAGTTAGGAACGCCTCGTCACGCTTTGTCCCGGTTTACGACGCTAGATTCAGGCCTGTGCTTCATGAGATACCATCGAAGTCGGCCGGGGCCCTTTCACAAATAGTCGTTGTCCACCGCCTGCGCGTCCTGCGACTTCAGGGTGGCCATTTCTTCCACGGTGCCCTCTTCCGCTTCCTGCTCCTCCACGAAGTTGATACTCCCGGCCTTGTACCACACCACGATGTCCACCACGAACGCGAGGATCAGGATTCCGCCGGTGGTACCTGGTGACACGCGTAGAATTAATCTCATGGGAATCTAGCGACGCGACGAGGCCGAATTTCCCTCCGCTTCGCGATAAATTCGCGAGAGGAAGAGAGAGAGACAGATTCAGCCTCGTCGGCGTGTAATGGCGGGGAATAGCGAGCGGTAGCCAGTCGGGGAATCGAGATGCAGATATTTCCGACTCCTCCTCGCCGCAGATTTCTAGCTAACCGCGTACCTACCATGATAGAACATTCTAAAGACATTGGAGTCGTAAAGCCAGCAGGCACCTCGCTCGCCGCAAGAGTATTCCCATACGAGACAAGCGGAGTCCACCACAGCACCATAAACGATTGGACACGGGACGTTACCTGGAACCAACCGACCAACGGATCATTTCTCTGATAAATTCATTTCTCAAATCCTGCCGGGATCGCCGAGATCCTTTTCGCCTCTATCCAAGGCGATCCAGCGGGAGTACAATGGACGATTAAGATCGCGGTTAATCGCGTTTCATTTATCGCGGGTAGGACGAAGCGATGGAGAAGAAGGGAGAACAGGTGGATAATTACCGAAGAGGCCGATGGCGAATTGTATAAGCCCCAGAGCCATCGCCTTGTCCCGTGGATCCACGCACCGTAGGATCAACAGCATGGAGCCCACCTCGCTGGTCGAGTGGATGAAAACGAACACCGAGAACAGCACCATATAAACCCAAAAGTTACTGCACTCGAGCTCGCAGTAACCGATGGTCGCGGTGCTGGCCGTTTCCGGTGTCGTTAGGTTCGACCCGATGCACTGGCAGTTGTAAAACTGAAAACCCGCGAAACCAGGGTTGTTAACGTTAGCCGAGTATGCAGATACGCGTTTATTTGCGAGTATCGCAATCTTCTTGCGATCCCGGAGCGAGATTTCCTGCGGAGCAGCAGCAGGCGTCTCTGTACGCGTAAAGATTCGGCGATTGAACTCGGAGCGGAAATGGAACCTCTCGCGATAACTCGCGAACGCGGGATAAAAGGAAATTCGCGAGAAAGTCGCGTCGGGTAAAGTAGCAGAGGAGGAAAGCGGTGGAGAAGGAAGAAGGGAGAACGGAGGGAAGAATTTCGGGAGCACGTACCCTCCGCTTGTTTGGCCAGCTAATTGCGCAAGCAAGCAATCGGCTGGGCCCGCGCGAAATCCGTACAACTGGAAATGAAACGCTGACGGCGAGGCACGTTTCAATTGCGAAAGTAATGACTTGCGCCGTTGCGCAATCAATGAAGCATTGTTTCGTCCGGGCGAATAATGCGATTTCGTCCGTAAATGGTGGAACAACGAAACATTTCTGGCCTAGTTGCATGCTACTGTCACCGACAATTACGACCGCGGCTGTTTCCCGATGCATCGGGCTATATATCAATATTCCCTGACGGTGACGTCACCGGCTCGGCACAATCAGGGGAATGCAATCAACGCGCGGAATAGCGAAGAAGTTATTCGATTGGAATCGGCGCGGCGCAACGGCGTAACGAGACGGTGAGATCGCGGCTACACCGGTTCTTACCACGTTCCCCGATTGTTAGCATCGATCGTATAATTAATTGCTCGGTATTCTCTCTCCGCTTAAGCGTCTTTGGTTAATTCCGTTTAACTGCCTCGAGTTCGCCGTCTTTTATGCTCTCCTCTAATAGCTCCTTAAAACTGTCGATAACGATTAGTTTCCGTTCTTACTCACCGAGGCTACCTTCCCGTCCACCACCGTGTAATTCGAGCAGCCCGCGTGACACGCGGAAAAATACGTCTTCCCGTCCACGCCGCAGATCGGGCTGAACTTCTTCCGGACGCAGTCGCAGGTAGCCTCGCAGGTCGGCTCGAAGCTGGACAATCTGCAACCATTTCCGTCCGTCCTTCCATTTGCCGCCAATCCACCTCGTCCCTCGACCTTTTCCGCTTTCAACGCGCCACGCGAATCTGAAAAGCGCGAAGCTCAAGCACGGAAAAGGTCGAGACGCAGAGGACGAGAGGTGGGAGTGTATCGAGGAGGCGAATTCTTACCCGTTGGAATGCGAAACGAGACCAGCGAAATCGTCCATCGGGCAACCGATGAACATCAGCACACCCATGCCGATCGCGTAAACCACGGCTGTGAAGGCGATCCAGGCTGCGACGAACCTGGCGTTAGGCTTTGCCCTCAGGATAAACACTCCGCTAATTATAATACCCAGACCCATTACTAAAATACCACCGACACCTGCGAAAAAGAAACAACACGTCGTTCTCGTCTTCGAATTTTCGCATTGGGAAAAGAATTTCCCTACGGATCGAAGGAGGAGGTCGGAAAGGAAGATGCGGAGAGGATGAAAGGAGAGGGCCTCGGCGGTGGGTAGTTAACGAGAAAGGCAGTATTCGGGGCCAGAAGCTCCCCTCGCGTGTCTATTCGCGAAAATTACCTGAGATCATGTTCGCATGATGAGCTGGCAAGCGAAATTGGCTCTCGAGGTACTTTGGCAGGAAGGTGTAGAGGCCGGCGATCGGTAGGATGTGCAGCACGCTGCTGGCCGTCCGGAACATAAGAATGTCGTTCTTCAACAGCCTCTTCACCGCTTTAGGGAAGTCTGCAACAGGTAGAGAGAAGGCGAGGTGTAGCGAGCGCACCGAGTGGTGCAGGCGACGCCGCGCGCCTCCATCGCATCGCGACCTCCAGCCAAACCATTTACATCGAATTTATCCCTCGTCTTTTTCCACTCTCGACCCTTCTTCGCGTGCGCACGCGGCCATCCCTTTCCCCAATCCCCGAATCCTCGATCCGATCCAGCCGCCGAGTCGCTCGAAATCTCACGAAATTCCCTCACGATTTAATCTCCGCCGGCAAGCGTTTCCTTTCTCTCGGAAACCATCGGAAACCATCGGAAACCCTCGATCCAGAGACCAGTGGGAATCCAACTCGCATTCGCCGATTCCTCGATATTTATGAACTCGATTACGAACGACGAGCTAATTAGCCCACCGATCGAGTTTCCCTTCGTTCTATTTTCGCGCGGAGACGACGGCGGAACACGCGGCAGAGTGGAAGAGGACAGGCTGCAGCCGCCTCGAGGTCGAAAAACGAGAAACGGATGAGAAAAAGGAAGCGCGACGTCGATACCAGCGGCGACGCGGGAAAAACGAGGATCGATGTTCGGTATAGGAGAACGATAAAGGTTTCGCGAGACGCGGTGGATCTTTCGAGAGATCCCGATAACGGCCCTGCCGGGCCATTTCCTTCCTCTCCTTTATCTCGCCTCCTTCCACCTTCCCTTGACGTCAAACCGACGAGTTTCTTATTTTCCAACCGGTAATCGGATATACCGCGGATCCAGCCGGAGCAGCCTTCGCCGACGAGCTTGTATCTTCATTAGAATTACTCGCATTATCGGATTTAGCCTCTACTCTGTCGCGAGCGTTATCGATGGAGAACCGTTGCCGAAGCTGAAAAGAGAGAAGCGAACGCCCACGCGCGAATAACCTTTCCGCCGATTTAATCGCCGTGAGTATTCTCGACGACGGATCGGAAACGATGGGAAACGGAAAAACGCGGTCGGCGATCCACGCGACGGCCGCGAGAGGAGGAGTATAAAAATCGGGCAAAAAGCTCCGGCGCGGAATGGTAAACGAGAAGCGACGCGGCACGATCGGATGAAGCATCGATTTTCGAGCAATGGGAAAAAACGGGAATTCCTGGATGGAAGGTAGGGAGGGAGAGGAAAGAGAAGCGGAGAGAGAAAGATGCACGACGATGCTGCGTCCGCCTCGGCGCGAGGTTTCCGTTCGAGAAACCCTCGGTGGAAACTGACATTAAGGATGCCTAGGACTGCTCTAGGCTTCCAGGAAGGCCAGGCTAGAGTCGTGGCAACCCCGCATAGAGAAGTCCTGCAGACCATGAGTAGACAAACGTGACTAACATTGCGCTCCGTGTATTATCGCGACAACCCCGCAGTAGGCACATACAGGGTGGCCTTTCGCGAAAAGCTCGATCCACCTCTTCCTATTCTCCGGACCGAAACGCGTCGCTGCAAAACATCGTTCACTCGACGCGCGAATCGCGACAATCTGCCGATCCTCCTCGAGAATAGACCACGGAGGCAACCGACCTTCGTCCAACCTCGGATTCTCGCCAGATTTTCTCGCCGAGAGGCTTGGGAAAGCTCGGGATAGAGTTCCGGACGAGGTGAATCGAATAATACGCGAATCGCGTGTGGCTGCTGGATTCGACCTGTCCTCCCTCCGAGGAGATCCTCTGGCATTCCACAATCTACTTCGCGGCGGTACCACATACGGAAGTTTCTACTGAAAGCATCGTTCGCCGTCGTAACTCTACGACATTCCAACGTTTTTCGAAACCTCGTGTGCGCTAGCGCGCGCGCGCGTGTACTCCGGTACGCTAGCTTCCTCCTAGGGACGAAATCCACGTTGCTTCCAAAATTCCGTATCACCGGCCGCTGGTTCGCAGGATCGCGAGGATTCCTCTAACCTCTTCGGACTCGGAGTTCCACCTACGGTACGGATAAAAAGCGTTCGGCTGGAGGTCGGTGGAGAGACGCGGAGCCGATCGTTTCTGGAAATTCCCGGCAAAAAGGAGTCGAAAGGCCCGAAACGTATCCGGATTTCTCGTCTCTCCGGTGTGTCCGCCATGTGTACGTAGGAGTAAAGGATCGGCGGTTCTGCGTGTGTGCGCGTGAACGCGGCGGGCCCCGTGTGTGCGTTAATAATGATGACTGACCGACTGGTGCACTAGGTGGGGCAAGTTCACGGTCATGCGTCGTGCATAGCGCTCGGTAGGCACGCGCGCGCGTGCATTTCTCCGTGCATATACGGCCCTCTCCTCTTCTCTTCGCTTCTCTTCTCTTCTCTTCTTCTCCGGCCGCGTGTGCATCCGTTCCTCGCGGCCAGAGGACTTATCTCAGCTGTCTCGTGCACCTCGGCCGACATAACACGCGCGACGTAACGCACCAGAAATGCGTCGCGATGCGCCGCGCAACGCGCAACCACGCGTGCACCTCTTCTCCTCTTTTTAAATCTCTTCCTCGCGTGATCCACCGCCCCGCGGGGAAATTATCCTCCTCCCGGCCGGATGCTCGCCGGAGTTTTTCGAGGGCCAAGCGTTCCCTCGAAAATACGAGCAATTTGCTTCGCTACCTTCTCGCCGCGGCGCGCCGATCCGAGCCGAGCGCCGCCTCTCCACGCCGACGACGCCTCGCGATTCCTCTTCTTCCCGTAATTAACCGCGTTTCCTCCGAGTTTGCGGTTAATTTTTGTCCTCGGAACGCGCCCTCGCCCTCGCGCGTCTATCGGTTTGTATAGATAGGTTCAAAGTCGGGGACCGGGGTTATTTTTAAGCAAACGTGTGCACGGGCTGCAACGGCAGAGAAATGCACGTGCTGCACTGGAACGTACGAGTTTCATTATCGATGCGACTCGTGCCGCATTTCGAGCAGCTCTCGCTCCGTCAGGGACCACATTCCGGGACATTGTCGGTCAAGGGTAAAAAGGAGGCGGCGAGTAGACGGAAAAGCCGCGCGAATTCGCCCCGTTTCCCACGATCTCGCGATCCTCGAGGATTCCGGCGCGGTTTTTCTCCGAACGGATCGAAAGCTCGGGAATCGGTGCTCTCGGCTGGAATCCCGGGTTTCCTATCGATCTCCTCGAGGAACAGATGTTGCTGCGGCCGGCGCGCGGCCTTCGATCGAAAGTTTCAACGAAGCGGACCAAGAATAAACGCGCCAAGGGTCGCCCCGTTGTCCCAGGCGCAAAAGGGTTCCCAGAAAAGGGCTGGCCCGTGTTTCAGAAAGCGTTAGCCTGCGTGCTCACGATCCAACGGACAGACGCGCCGCGCCGGCTCTGCGAACCTAAATTCGCCGGTGACCTTGACTGCCAGGTTCACGCTTCAAAGATCATCTTATTGGCCCGTCCTTTCGTCCCGATAAACGTCCACCGAATGCATAATGCCCCTCACTGTCTCGCTCTCCGCCGGAGAGAACACACGCGCGAATATCTGCGAATATCGGCGACGATCGCGCGCGTCATTCGCCTCTGGTATATCTGGTTTCTCGCGTGGAAACGTAAATAATCGAACGGTACCGAAACGCTATGGCCGAGACCAACGCGAGTCCGGCGCGAATATTTACCGTTTGCGAAATCGCCGATATCATCGTGAAATCGGGTAAGATCGAACTTCCTTGTTGCCGCGGCGCGTCGCACCGGTGATGATACGTTAAGTAGCCTAAAATTATAGCGGCAGCCATGTTTGCACGAGGCGAGGGGGCCATTGGTTGCATAGTCGCGAACGGAACGAACCCAACGACCGGATATACGCGTACGCGTCCTGGGCTACGATTAATAGACGGTTTCGGGACGTCCGATGATACTTTTATCTTCCTCGTCGAATCTTCCCCGGGCAATTTTGCGGCACGGCTACGAAACACGGGGGAGGGGGCGCGCGGAACGGCTTACGGGAAGCCATAAAATCAAATTAAACCGCTCTGATCCGATGGTCGGAGCTTAAACACCGGCCTCCCTGACGAACAATTCGCGTCGCCACGATAAATCAGGGCTTACCTCGGAGACTAGGCTTTTTCGCATCCGCCCGTTTCGGCGGTGTTCTGCTCGCGGGCAACCGCGTCGGGAACGCGAACATTCCTATGCTGACCAACATCAGCATGGCGGATATTAGCACCAAACCTGCAACAACCCAATTCCGTCGCTGTTCAACATTTTTCTCCGGTATCTCGAATTAAAAACGAGTACAAAGGGACAGAGGGAGAGACGATTAATCACGAGACAAAGGCCAAAGGCTGCTTGTCTCGGGAAACACGAGGTTCGTGTAAGGAAGTAAGTAAGAAATTTCAATTTACCAAGCCACCATGCTCCGACCCATCTCGGGTCCGTCGGCGTGATTTGCGGATTCGCCGACAAATCCGCGTAAATCATCGTGCACAATGAGCCCAGAATGAAGCCTAGGGCTGGCCCGAGGATCCGCACTCCGATCGTAATCGCTGTAACAAAATACATCGACGCCGTGTTCCGTGAGTATGCAAATTCTCGTGGACTCTGAAATTCCGACGATAAGGTAACAATGGACGGGGATAATCGAAGGGAAAGATCGGCGCGATCGTGCCGGCGGGGCGGTGGAAAAACCATGCCTGGCTTTTCCGTTTCCTCCCCTTTGGTCGCGGCGCGCGACGCCTTTGAAAAGGGACGCGGCGATGGTGTGCTTACCGAAATAGAGCGGGCTTTCTCTGCTGGCCACATTGTCGTCGATGTAAGGGATACCGAGGGTGTAGACCGCCGTCTGACCCATTCCAACGCCCAGCAGGGAGACGAAAAATATAGCCAGGACCACCGTCGTTATTTTGATCTGTATCCTCTGCTTCGTCAACGAGTCGCCCTCGCAGGAGTTCATCTTGTTCATCTGGGCCGACGCCGTGGACGAGTTCCAGCTTTCGAGAAAAAGAGATGAGATAAAAGCGATATCGGCAGGTCTAAGAAACGATTAGTCGGATCGCGCGGCTGTCCGAGCCAGTTCGCCTCGCGATAACGTGGCGTGTTAATTGTTCTTTTTATTCATAAACGCGCGCGGAGATCGAGCGGCCAGGTACCGGCACCTAACCCATTTAAAAAAAGGCACGATCGATCGCGAGGGAACGGAGGTGGGTAAAGAGAAACGGGTCGGGGAGAAATTGCATAATTTCGAGACCCCGTCTGCCTTTTTCCCTTTTTCTCTCCTTCGTTCTCGGCTGTTCGACGAAATCCGCGGCGAGAAACGCGGAAGCGAGAGAGGAAGAGAGAGGAAGCGAGAAGGAGAAGCGTGGCTTACCTGTCGAGCGTGGCGTTCTCCGATCGATCCTGCAGTTTGCAAAGGTTCGCGGGAATCGGGTCGGTGTTGTTCGGATCGCCGCCCTCGACGCCGCTGAAAAACATCTCGTTCTGATGGATCAGCTGTTCGCCGAAGATGAAATGGGGCATCGAGCAGGTGAACGAGCTCACCGCGAACAGGATCATGCCCCAAGCGATCCACTTAGGCCGGTGACCTTGGCCCCCGTAGTACGTAAGCAGGAGAGAGGAACCGATCTGGCCGATCTCCGTCGCTGACATTATGATACCGGTGGTCTTCGACTGAATCTGGAACAGCTTCTCGATCGTCGTGATCACCGAGACGAAGTACGTGTAGTACATTCCCTGAAGTACCTGGAAAATTCAAACGGAATTTGAATCGCGACGAGACTCGAACAACTTCTCCGATCGAAGAGAACCGAAATTCGGTGTTTGAAATCTCCGATTGGAATCTCGAGTGTCTAACCCAAGAGCTGACCAAGAGCTAACCGAAACCAACCCAGGTGATGCAGAAGGTGACCAGGAAGGCCTGCTTCGTGGCGAAATACTGAAGCCAATGTGGCCTGCACGGGCCCCAGCCGCAGGAGACATCGGCGTCGTCGAACTCCGTGTGAAGACTGCTCGACTTCTCGTCGGACATGATTAGCTTGCCGTTTTCCGTACCAGCGATCTCGTGCAGCTTCCCATTCGGTATCGAGCCGTTGTTGTTGTGCTGCTTCCCGCAGATCAGCCCGTTTCCATTCGCCATCTTCGGCGGGATTATCGTCAGCGCCTCCACGTTTCCGTTCGCCAGGATCTGCGTGTCCTCGCCCGCCATTATATCCCTCGGCGATCAATCCGCGCTCTTCTCCGCTCCCTCCTCACTCTCTCTCTCACTCTCACTCTCTCGCTTCTTCCTAACCCTCTTCTAGCACCCGTTTGCACCCTCTAGCCGGGATTCTTCCTCGTCGGAGGATCCTCTCCACCGCTCAAACCACTCTCATTCGAACGGTCAACCTGTGAAAATAGATTCTTCGATTAGCAACGATCAGCAACGATTACGATCGTTCGGCATTCGCGGAATACGATTCCGATCCGCGCGTTCGTGTTTTTAAACGTCGGTCCTCGTAAACGTCATCGATATTTGTTCGCGATTCTCCGTATAACCGCAACGATTTCTCCGGCTCGAGGGGGAGAAAAAACGCGGCCGAAAGGTGTCCAGGAATAAATCGTCAAACTCGCGGTCGCGATTTATCATCGGTTCGAGACGCTTTCGAGATGCGCTTCGTATTTTTGAATGTCTAACTTATGTGCGTCACGGCATTATTTATAACGGCGGTCTCTCTCTCCGCAGTCATCCACCGTGTTTCTGCGAAATCGCGATTGGCTTTGTTCCACGGTAAATGAAATTCCGCGGCTCGGTTCCCGTGGGAGAAGGGAGAAGGAAGAATGGAGGTTGGCCTATCCCCTACGAAATTTCGTTGACTTTCTACGCAACGGCGGAGGCGGTCTATCGCGCGATTCTCTAGAAAGTAATCGCCGGACACGCGATCCTGCGCGGGATTCGGTTGCAAATAAAAAGGGGAAGAGCGCCGCGACGGAGATCCTTTCTCCGCGGCGGCGGCGACTGACGGAAAGGAAACAGGCTGGCTGAAACAGCCTGTAGCCGGTGTCCTCTCACTTTCATCGGTGCCCGACTTTTCTCATTTCCCTCGCGTTCCATTGCACCGACTATCCTACCGATGCGGTTTTCACTGACAGTGAGTAGGAGTCTGCGGACTAGAACACGTAGCTAGGCTACACAACGGGTGCTCCGAAAGTACTCCTCGCCGATTTCTCCGTTCCACCCGACCGTTTCAACCGTTTCTCCGACACACTCGTTACTACCGTACCGTTAAACGAAGTTTCAAATTCGCGCAGAATTATTTTCACCGAGGATACGATAAAAAAATTCGAGAAATTCTTCGATCGTTCGTAGAGATAATATCTTTCCGAGAACAGACGATGAAAGACGTACCGATTTCCGGTCGAATGGATTTTCCGGTCGAGGAACGAAGGGAGAACGACATGGGAAAGAAGAAGGCTCGGCTGGCAGATGGAGGAACGATTTGGTTAGCGGGCGAAACGATTCGAGAGGCGTCCGGCCAAGAAACTTCCTGTCGAATGGGCTCGCGCATGATAATAAAACGCGAGGAACGGCGCACGAGCAGATTTTATTTCGACGTTAATTGGCCGCGCACGGTAACCGACCTCCGAAACACTGTCCAAGAATACGAATGTGTTTACGGTGCAGTGTCGTTCCGCCGCGCCATTGACCCGTTAATGTTTGAACGTCGCGCGCTGCCAGGGTACCCCCCGTGTATTCCACACGTGTCGAGGGAACAACCTTCCTCTCCGCGTCCGTTTATTCCGCTCCGGGCCGCTCCCTGCCGCTCCCTACCGACGCGATCCCGAGATTTCCGTCAACCGGGGCACGCTTTCGACTCTGTTACCCGTGACCCTGATCGGATTCGACTCTGCTCCCCACGAAACGGGCCCCGGCGACGCCGAGCGCAACCTTGACGCCTAATTCCGTGCAGGAAGTCCACCGGCGATAAATCATCTTTCTTTCGCCGGCCAAACGCCCGGTCTCCGGTGAGATAAAAAATTTAATTATCGTCATTAACGTTTGTTTTGACGCGGACTTGTTCCTGCGCGTTGGCTAACGTGTTCCGGGAACCAGGCCTTCGGGACAGAGTCTCTCTAATCTCGTGGAATCCTGCGTCGTTAATTCACCGACCGACACCGACCGACACCGTCCTCCTCCGGTCGCCTCGAACTTCCAACCCCGCCATAAATCGCCGCCGAGGAGCAGAGGACCGGCCAAAACGGAACCTAGCAGAGGAGGAGAGAGGATTATATATCCCGGCGTTTAGGTTAACGCGTTTTTCACTTAGAGCCCCGATATCTGCGCGTTCTACCCGAAAAGAGATAAAATCTGGAACGGGGGTACGGGGCGTTTAATCACGGCTGCCAGCAGCGAATTGGTCAAGCGAAATTCCCCGGGAGGAGCAAGACGCGGGGGGAGGGGGGACGCGGGACGCGGGGGGCCGGTGGAAGATTAAGAAGTTCAATTAACCGGTGGAACTTTCGCCGGTTAAGGAGGGCAATGTCGACACACATCTTCGGCTGCGATCGGAACGAAATCGAAAGGGCCCCGGGAGAAGAGCGCCGCGTGTGTCTCGGGCTCTCTCGGGCTCTCTCGTGCCGCGTTCTCGATGGCGAAACTCCCGTGGCAGTTGCCTTTTTGCCGATCGTAAATCCTTTTCGGACAACACCGGCTCCTGAAGTGAAAATCTTCGCGGCAATGGCCGATTCCAGCGCTCAGGATGCCCCGTCGATGAATCACGTGTCGCCGAAATCTACCGTTTTAATCGTTTTCCGACCGATCCTATCCGCGCTTTTTTCCCCGGCAATCGGCTTATGAATATTTATCGTCGACTCTGCCGTGCCGGTTTCCACGCCGGACCAGGCCCGACCTTTCCTCCGCGACCCGTGCAACAGTTACGCATTTTTCCTTTTTTCCTACCAACGAGAAGGATCCTTTCGGGATGTTATTTTAAACGAAACGGTTTGTTTATCGCCGCCGGAACGAGGATAATTTTAGGCCGGCTATTCGCTCGCTTCTTCCACTCTATTCGCCGAAGATTTATCGCGCGTACTGGAGATGAGGGAGGGGGGTAGAGATTTCCGAAATTTCCGAATAGTCGGTAGGAAGAGGGACGCGACGATCCCGGGAAAGCAAGAGTGGTTGCTCGAAACGAGTGCCAAGGCTGCGATCCGTGAACGACGAGGAGGAGGATCGGCGCGATTTCTCGCGCGGCCAATTAGGAATTCCTCTGGCATCGGGATTTCGTTCGGGGTGTCATAGGCTGCCGCCGGTGGAACCAGCTATGATGCAACGAGAAAAGAAATTTCCGGTAATAAATTGCGGTGGTATGCCGCCGTAGGCTTGAATGGGGACTCAAATATCTCGTAAGAGTTCTCTCGCTGGGAGCCCACGTGCGTGCTTCGCGGCGATAATACTTGCCAGCCGCTATTATTCTTATTATTCGATTATCGATCTTCCGTTGCTCGTCGAGACATCCTTTTCCTCCCATTTACCCGACTAATCAACGTTCGAACGTCCCAGCTAATACCACCTCTTCGCGCTTAATCGAGGCTGGAGAACGCGACGCGTATAATGCCTCTTCGAATTACCATTTTTCACACGCCGCTGAAATACAACTGTACCGAACGATCTCTGATCGGTCGCTAACTGCGTGGAACGATCGGCAGGCGGGAGAAAAATCGGCGACTCCTCGAGGAGGGGGTTTCTCGGTCGGGATTTAGTCGGGATTTGGGCGGATTTCGTGGGTATCGGGTCGGAAAGATCGGCTGGGCCGCGGAGACGCGATACACGAACACCTGGACACCGTGACGGCACGTACGTGCACGAAAACAGCGGCGTTCCTCGTCAAGTTCCAACAGCGTTGCGCCGGAGAGACTTGGTCTAGGTCGCCTTTCACTGTCCTACTGACGTCTCGTGGTTAGTTGGTTAGTTGCTCTATTCTACTACGACTACGACTCAATGCCAGCGTGCACGTTGTCGTACAGAGCGACCCAAAAGAAACTACCGGCTCGGAAGGCCGAGCACGTGATTCCACCAGGGGGGAAAAAAAGGACAAAATCTTCCATTCGACTATCGAGAGAGAGAGGAAAAGGGAGAGAGAGAGAGAGAGAGACCGGAGAGTAGAGGTTTCACGGTTGTCGAAAACGTCATTTTTTCCGCGGCTCGACGCGTTTCCCTCGATAATTCTTTGTATCTACAATCTCCGCTCGATGAAAAGGGAATTAATAGGGAGAATATCGAAGATCGTTTGGCCGGCGCGTCCTCGAGGCGAAATAAAGAAAGCAATTTCCTTCGGGTGGCCCCTCGAACGCTCGTCAAAATGCCTGGCAGTGTGCAAAACAGGCTGCATTGTAACGCGTTCGCCAATCGTAGCGAGGAGCGATCGGCTCGCGGCGTAAAACAGCCCGCGAAGAACCGTACGAAGGTCTGACAGGACGAAATCGAAGGAAGGAACGTGGACCAAGCAAAGAACCTCGGATCCTTCCGCGTCGAATCGTCGTGTCAGCCTTTGTCCAGACAATGCCGCGTGTCCTGTATCCATGGCACACTTTTTGCCACCCTTTCACGGTCAATTGCCCTTTTTAAAACAGCTTTTTACCGCGTCGTCCGACGCGTGTGTACAGAGAGAGAGAGCGCCTCCACTCGATACAACCTATCCGTCGAGGAAAACTCCCTCGTCTGGCACTTTTTGCCGCTCGAATCCCCGTTTTTCCGATTTTTACCCTCGCGATCGCGTGTCCGGTGACGTATCCAGCAACGCGTCCGTCACGCGTCCCAGATGGACGGTTGAAAAATTTCCAGCTGGACAAAGTCTCGAAACGCGTGGCGAGTCGGCGCGAGTGGCTCGCGAGGCGCGGTTCCGTTTCTTTTCCTCCCGGCTGGATCGACGATCGATCGTGACATTTCAGTTTTCTTCGGCTGAATCTATTCCCCTTATATAAGCCCGAGTGTCGTAATAAATCGAATGGACTACTCGATGACTTCTACGAAACTTATACTCGCAACGATCCTATATTTCTCGTCCTTCTCGCGGCGGCTGTCCTCGTCTGCTCGGGCAATCGAAGCGAGTAAACGGCGACGAAAGCGTCGAGCAGTTTCCCACTTCTCGAGCGATTCACTTTCGATCGGCAGCTCGGTCGCGGGGAACGCGTGTCGCAAATCTTTGCAAATGCCCCCAAGAAAGTAAGTGGAAAGCAGCGAGATTTATATTCTACTTTGATGTTCCCAGCAAACTTGCTGAACCTGATCTTGAATCTGGTTTACGGTGATACGTTCACATGCACGTGGAGCGGCGTGCTAGAACGCTCGGGAATAATTCGAGCCACTTCTGCGGAACAATAAATAATAAACGCCGCTAAAAACTGGACTTGGACGGGTGAGAGACGATTTTCGTGTTTTGCCAGTTTCCTAAACCCGAGCTCGTTCCTAATTCCCCTTATCGATCTCCGAGATTTCGTCCTGGTCGTCGTTGTCGTCGTCGCTGTGACCAACGATCCACGCGAGTCAGACAAAGAGGAAAGAGGAAAGAGGGAAGAGGAAAGCGGAACCTGCCCGCGTTCACCGAGCGATCGCGTCCGGACTGTAATTCTAATTCGCGGCGAAATAACGGGCTGGACGAGGAGGAGGACGAGCCGTAATCGAGCGAGGATGAAAGTCGTGCTCGCGCGGCCGAGTTGTCTCCGTTAAATCACAGCCGTCGTGAAAATCGAAAGCAGCGAAAGTAATTCCCGTGGTTGGGAACAATAGAGGGGAATCCCGATCTCGATCTCGCGCGGTGGGAAAAATAGAGATCGAGCCTCGCCTCGCCGACCATTCTCCGGCGAGTGAAAATTTCCCTAGGACCGCTTTTCCACCCCGTGAAATTACCAGGCGTAAATCACCGGCGGAACACGCGTCGCGTATGCGAGCGTCGCGAAATTGAATTCGCATCGAATTCCGATTATCGGACTCGATTACGGAATTCGTAATCGGCCGCGAGGACGGCTAACCCCTGTGATTAATTAAAAGCGATGCGGAACCGCGGCAGGCGCGAGAGGGGAAAAACGAAGCTTAAGCCGAAAGTTCAATTTCCAGCGTTTCGCGGGGCAGCACGGACAACAAAAATTTAATGAAAGAAGCCGGAGGCCGGTGGCGGAGAGAATCGAACGAAAATAAGAGTGAAAGATGAGCTCGCTCGATATCTCGTCCGCGGCGTCCCAAAAGAAAGCAAGAGTTTAATGGAAACTAGAACATGAAAATCATGTCATTAGAGCACCGCGACCAAACGAGACCCGGCGCGCGAGTTTGAGCGTGTGCGCGTGTGCGTGAACGCGCGTTTCGCGCGCAAGAACCGACGAAAGTCGAACTCGTCCGCTCGTCCCGCTCCACCCTCTTCCCGCCCCGGACCATAACCCCTGCGCATTTTTGCCCTCCGCGTCTTTTTCCCCCTTTTTTCTCCTACCCCTGGTTCGCGTAATTCGACGCATGATAAATGCCCGCTTCCGAGCTGCTCCGTCCGCCGGATTTTTTCCATCGAACCATCGATCAGCGCGCGCACACCTCGCGAGATCGGCAGACACCGGTTGCAACGCGTGCATTATATTCCGATCGTCGATCCTCGAAAATTTATACTATCTCGCGCGGCCATTAATAGCCCAGTCCGAACCGATACGGCTCGTAATGATAGATAAACGTCGCTATATTAATAACAGTCGGTATTCGGACCGGCAATAAACTTCCACGGAAATTATGGGTAATAAAGGCTCAAAGGTTCGCTTTTTACGCTGGCTTTTACATTAGCTGCTCCACGGGATCTCGTTAACATTGTAACGGCGATGCGCGCGAAACGAGCCCAGGGAGAAGCGAATCGCGCGCAGAAACGCGAAAACTCGTCGAATTAGCGAGAATCTGGCCGATTCCGACCGATTCCCTCCGACCTGCTATCCACCCCGGTCGAGGAAGTCCCTTCTTTCACCTTTCCCTTCTTTTTCATCCGTTTTTTTCAACCCTTCCTCCTCCTTCGTAGCTTCTCGTTCGCGGTGGCCGCGAAACGGGTTCCGCCAAACGATCCTGGATGAATGGTATCGAACCATCTACTCTCGTAGGTCGTCGTGGAATCGTACGTATTGGGTAATTTCTCTCGAGGGTATAACGCGCGAACCGAGATGCGTTGCGCGCAAGAGATCGTTAAGTAATTTACACTGTACGTTCGTACACGCGTGCATACGCGCGCGTAGGTTTATGGAACAATTCGTGAGCCGCGTGGCGAGAACGGAATTTACGAACTCGTGGAAATATCAAAGGGATAGATGTGTATATAAAAGACTGTTTGCGCGAAAATATTGTAAAACGTTATTACGCGAAATTACCCGATGCGACATGTATTAATTACCTGACAAAAATCCAGCCCGCTGAAATCAACCCCAATTACAAGCCACAATAAACATCGTTCCTGAAATGACATCAGACTCAATTAAGCGCTTAATCGCTGCAACGAGACGTAATCCAATCTTTACAAACTACCTCCATAAAACCACGCCTACCGTAACACTCGCCCCAAAAGGACCTGCACGACGATTCGATGCCGCAGTAAAATCCAGCATTCCCTTTGGAAAATAACCCGGCGAAACGCGCGCAGGGACGAGAGAGAGAGCTCTACCTGTTTCCAATCCTCTCTCGGACGGTATTCCGCGCGAAAAATACTCGGCCGCGACTTTTACGGCCGCGAAGGCCACGAGTAGGTACCCGAGCAGCGGTACGCTTCCACGTAAACTTCGCATAGGATCAAGTTCGAACTAGGTCTGGGCTACCGTTCATCGATCGGGTTTAATTTAAGTCCGAGTCCGATCGGACCTAGATGAATCCGAGTTATCGCGGCTCACGCTCCGAAGCGGTCTTAAATCCACTTCCGGCGCGGCGCGCGTTCGCGGAAAATCGGCCGACCGTCAAGGTCGGCTGCTCGGGCGGAAAAATCGCTGCTGTCGTCGCGACGCGCGCACGTTCCGGTATCCCGGCCTAACAAATGGCATGCCGGCACACGAGGAAAGTGCGCGGCGCGTTATGCAGCGGGCATAGATAGCAAAGGCGAAGTCGCGGCCGCGTTATGGCGGACAGAGCGCGACGTAATAATAGATGGTATTCGCGACCGCGGCGGCTCCTCGCCGCAAATTGCCGACAATCATAGCCGACGCTATCGGTAGCATCTTTTTTGGCAAATAACACGCCAACTCTCGCTTACGTCCTGGCTCAGCGGCGACGAGGGGCACGCGTGCGTCGTCGCGACGGCAGAAAAGGAAAAGGAAAAAGCCGGAGAATCGAAGAAGGATCGAGAAAAGAGATCATAGACGCGTCCCGAACGTGAAATATTCGCGATTGGAGGGAACGGCGAAGGTTTATCGCGGAGGTGCGCGCGGTTGGGGATTGGGAAAGGGTCCGCGAGCACGCGACCGCGATCCAGGGGAGCAGAATTCCCTAGGTGGAAGGCTCGGTCGCTTAAAGCTTGACCACACGCGATCCACCCTCGGTGGCGCGATTGATCGCCGAGCGGTGGCCAGCTTACGTGCATCCTCGCCGATAGAATTATGGCAGTCGGCGAGAAAGCCGACGCTGTACTCTCTATCCTCGGCGCGGTAATTGGCCGGCAGAGAGAGAGGGGCAGAAAGGCGGCGGGGAGAGGAGAGAGCGGCGGAGGAGCGCGACGAAAAAGGAAAATATCGGAGCGATGGAACGCCGGCGGTCTAGGTATCGATGCCGGGGCGATCGATCAATCGCGGAGATTACGACACGAATTACCGGTCGATGAGACGGCAGACAGCGCGCGAGCAACCGCGCGAGCAACCGCGCGAGCAACGAGAGGAGCGAAAAGATCAGCAGACGATCGGCACCCGATTCCCACTTCTGGTGTCCGCGTTTCCCGAGTGTCTGCAGCTCGCGTGGCCAGCCACGTGTGTCCGACTTGCCGGTTCTCCGACACCGAGCGACACGACAAACGCAAGCGGCACTGGATATTGCACGTGGAGTCCCGGTGCCAAGCGATACCAATCGATTCCAAGCTTTCACGCTTCGGCTCACCGTCTATGCATTCGATCCGCGATCCCATCACGAGGAAATGCGATTTATAATTAGTCGTCGTTCGACTTTACGCGTCTCCATCGCCGGGTCCCAGGTGTTAGAAGAAACTCTCGCTCCTCTCCTCCTCCTCGCGCTTCCAGCCTGTCCGGCGAATTTCAAGCTCGCCGCGACTCGCGATCCTGCGCTTTCTACCTGCCTCTCCGGCAATTAACGTCGTTACCCCTATCCCGATGCATAATCGAGTTACGGCACGCCGGCGCTGACAACGCGCTCGGAATTTTTCCGAGCCGCCGCGCGGAAAATCTTCCATCTCTCGATGCGGCGCGCCACTCGAGTTGTACCGTTTCGCTGGTCTGCCCTTCATACCCTTCCCACGACTGCTCCGACACACCGAGCCGCTTGCTACACGTGAACACATTCTAGCCGGCGGATTATGCGAGTCAGGTGAACACGGTGCACAGGTGTGCCGACGCTAGAGATGGGATCAAGCGAATGATCGCACCGTGAACAATGCGGTGCCGATTACGCGCCTCCTACTCAGAACCGATTCTTCCCAAAAATTTGACTTTCCTTAAAATCTCCCGTCTCGTCTCGATATCCGCGACGATCCGCCAATATATCAATCGTCGATGAGAGAGGTGTTGCGAATTTTTCGCGACGACTCGGCACAGATTCGCGAGATTTCCCGTGAATGGAAGGACGGAACGCGGTCCGATCCGGTCGAGGATCCGCTTCCCGTAAACGCGAGACGTCGGACGTTGGAATCGACAGAGAAGCGGAGCGGATTAGAGGCGGATCGACGTGAGCGCGGCTTGATCCCATCTCTAGTCGGCCCACAACACACCGATGCACGCGCGCAGCTGTTTGCCCGCTCGCGAAGTTTTATGCACGCATTTATTTCAAGCGTTCAGCATCTATGTAGCCAGCCGGTGCGAGGCCTACCGGCGGTACCCTTAATGAATTCGCGGAAATCTCGTTCCCCGCGAATTCTTCGCCGCGCGCATAAGGCTGCACGCGAAATGAATCGTTCGCGGGCTCGTTACCGGCCGACCGGAAATATTCGCGGAATCCGTGGAAAGTGGACGCTAGAGGCCCGGCGGGGCCTAGCGGGGCCTAGGCCCGCGAGCAACCCCCTCGCGAGGGAGACCACCTCTTGATTGAAAATTTCGCTCGGCTCGGCTCGATCCCGACGGACTCGGCGGTCGGTCGCGTTCACGCTAGATCAGAGGCCTTGAAACCCGATGGAACGGCCGACGCTTCGGAAGCGATCATGCGAGGCGACTGTCGCTGCATTTTCAAACGTACACACCGTTTCGGTCAGTCGAAGATCGATCACGTGCCTCGGCATTCCTGCTCTCGGCTCAGTCGAGGATGCTGCCGCGAGCTGTGCACCATCTCCGGTCTCCGCTCGCATCGAGATCTCTCGATCGAATCGCCGCGCGGATTTTTCGCAATTCCGAATTAATCTTCGCTACTCTTCCGACACCTCGCGACCGATTCCCACGATCCACCGTGGCGGACCACGCGAAATTCAGGAGATCGTCCTCGCGACGCGAGGCGACGCGACGCGACTCGACGTCGCGACTGGAGGAGCGGCGGGAGAGCGAAAGAAAGCGAAAAAGCCGGGACAGGAGCGGCGCACGGGGGAGAAAGAGAAAAAGAGAGGCGAAACTGGCCGGATGACCTCGGTCGTGGAGTTGCAGTTGCAGTGCGACAGGTTCGCAGCTGCGGCCTGTCCCAGATGTCGAGGCTGACGTTGGCGTAGGTGTGAGAGATCTGTGTACACGCGGCGTTTCGTTCGAGCGGGCCGGTCGATCTGTGTCACGGCGCCTTTCAGCCGGTTTAAAAGTAAAAGTAATTGATAGACCGCGTCTCCGAGCCGCGAGGATCATCCTTCGCCGCGGCTTGAACCGCCGCTTGAACCGCGGCCCAAGTCTTCCAGAGCGGACGGATTATCGGGAAGGTTCTAGGCCGAGACGCCAGGATTACTACTCCTCAGCGAGTCGCGCCATCTCTTCGGCTTAATCTCTCGCTCGCGGTTCTTCTCCGCGCCGCTGTTACGGGCTTTTAGCTCGGGAGGATAGCTGTCGCGTGGTGGTCTCGCGATTCCAACGGTTGTATACTCACGTGCCGCGGGACGAGCGTGAACGAAAAGATTGGCCGGATGACTGGACTTACCTGGAACAGAGAAAGAGAGGAAAAGTTAGAGGCGAGGCGAACACGGCGCACTGGCCAGCGTCGCAACGTCTTGTTTACCACGATCCGGATAAAAAGTGGGGCCCAGATGCGGCGAGCCGCGAACTTTTAGACGCAGCAGGTGCGCATCTGCGACCTACTCTCTAAATCGATGGTAAGCACCGATGACGTAGGCGTAAAACTGCATCGGATCGTTAACACGTGACGCGACCGTGCGCGTAAACCATCCGATCGTTCTCTCCCTCTCTCTCCCTCTCTCTTTCTCTTTCTCTCTCTCTCTCTCTCTCTCTGGAGAGAAAAACACGCAGCGGAGGGCGGGAAGCGGACTGGGATCCGGGGAGAAATCGGGAGACCGATCGTTTTGGAGGGAAAGTGGAGGACGAAAGGGAAAGAGAGAGGAGAGGGTTCGGAAGCGGTGCACGAGGCGCGTAATTATGACGGTAGTCTGCTATTCGATGGCACGACGACGGTTAGGTTTATTAGCGTGGAAAGATTAGGAAGATTGCTACGACCGGATTCGAAACTCGGAGCTCTCAATTGAACCACGTGAGCGACGTCTTCCACCTAATTCCAGTATCGAAACGACTGCCACCTAGATTATTAATTGGAAAATAGCTCCAAGTGTCCTTCTACGAGCTATTCGGCCAATTTCGTCGGTCCGTCAATGTAGTTCGTAGCTGAAAGCGAGTCACAGCAATGGGACACTGTGCATTGAAAGTTCGCGAGGCGACGTTACCTCGCCGTTTCAAAGCTTCGCTCGAGACTAGGCCCGAGCTGAAAGCTCCGAGTCACACGGGAATAAAAACAGCCGTGGAACTCGACGAACGGTCGAAATTCTAGTCGTGCCTCGTTCCGACTCTCCTCTCCTTCGATTCCTCTCTCCGACCGACCATCGCTTCCACGAGTAATTTCTATCGAGGCTCGATAACGGTGACGCGTATAAATAAACGCCGGGACAGAAATAATTAAGAGAAAAAAAAGAGAGGTCAACCTCGACGAAGACGACGACGACGACGACGACGACAACGACGACAACGACAGAGACGACGATGAGGAGGAGGAAGAGAGAGAGACGGAGGAGGAAGAGGAATAGAGGGCGGATAGAGGGTGGATAGAGAGCGGAGGTGGCGAGGGAGAGAGGCGGAATCTCTCCCGGGTGACCTGAGAGGCTGGAAGCTAGAGAGCGCAGCAGGTACGCAGCTGCGGAATGTCCCATATTCCCATGGTGAACTCGGACGCTCGATAATCGAGATATCGAGCACGTAGGTGCAAGCCTGGAGCGCGAACGACACGGTCCCGGCTTCCACGCGCTTGCATCATACGCATTACGCACACTTTGCTTGATGAAACAAATTGGTATGACCTGGTCTAGCCGCTGTTGCTGGTGCTGCTGCTGCTGCTACTGCCGTCGCTGCTGCTTCTCATCGACACCCTCCGGCTAGCGCACACCTCCCTACCCGTCCCTGCCCCGTGACCCGTTCTTTCTTCGTTTCATTGAAGGAAGTCGTTTAAAAGAGAGCCCGGCGATTCTTCGGCTCGAGGCCAATTTCCGTGTAGCAACCGTCAGGCCAGTTTCCTCTATGCTTCGTCTATTTTGCTCCTCCCAGGCAACTTCAATTGATTCGGATTACGGTGTGTGTGGCGTGTCGTATAGAACGTCGTACAGAGCGTTTCGTGGGGACGTGGATCGTTACTCGCCATCTAGCACGAGCACAGCCCCGTCCTCTTATTTCTTCTCTCCACTCTCGAGCCTACTAATTGCACGCACACCTACGAGCATCGCCTCTATTCTCCTCCTCGTGCTTTTCGCGTACCTCCGCGTACTACGGCCTTTGGCCGCCACTCGCGGATCGCCCGCTCCCACCCCCGGAGCCCACCCCGGCCCAGAAAAGACGTTCGAATGCCCCGCGTGACCCGGTCCAGGCGGGAAAAAAGGAGAGGAGAAACTGGAGCGAGCATCTCCAGCGGAAACGTCGGTTTTCGCGGAAACAGAGCCGCGAGGCTGCGGATTCGCGCGGCCCAGCCGATCGGCTGAGAATCAGCGAAAGTAGGGGAGGCGGAGGAGACGAAGCCCGGTGCGGAAAAGGGAAGGAAAGGGGAAAGAAAGGGAAGGGGTTGGAGGAAGCGGCAGAAGAAGAGGCGGAGGAGGAAAAAGGGTTCGAGGCGGACGCGACGTTCGGCGCGCATAGTTCAAAGATAGAAGAGCGCAGCAGCGCGTTGCACCGACGGCCTGCATGTGCATTGGCTGGCTGTGTGCGCATGCACGTAGACACGGGCCGCTCTGCGGCACCGCCATTGAGACCTGACCTACTTTGGGACACACGGTTCGCCGACATCGCGCTTCGCCCGAGTAAAAGCACCGAGCAAAGCACACTCCTCGCTCTCTGTGTTCCAGCGTGGGCGGCCAATCTTCCCCCCTTGCCCCATCTCTCTCCTTTTTTCCTCTCCTTTCTTCCCTTTTCCCTTTTCGGCCAGACCCCTCTCTCCCTTCGCTTCGCCCCTTTTGCCCAGCTACCTCTATCTTTTTGTCCCCGGCCGCTTCTTCGTCCACTCCCCCGAAGCTCCTTTCCTCTTCGTTCCAACCCACCCCTCATCTCTCTTCACTCTCTCTCTCTCTCTCCCTTCCCCTCGCCGACCCGCCGACAACAACCCCCTTCTCCCTTGATCTCTCTACGTCTCATTTTTGCTCTATTCACGACCCTCTATCCGCTCGTTCGCCTCTTTTTCGTCCTCTCTCTTTCGCACCCTCCGCCGCCGCCTTTTTGTCTCCGTTTCGCACCCTCTCCGTCGCTTTTCCCACCCTCTCCGCCGCTCCTCTCTCCTCTCTCTCTCCGCCGCCGGGATATAATACACCCGTTTTCGGTGCAGCCCGGCCGCGCGTATCGAGAGATTTCGAGTGCATTGGCCTAGATACTCCGCGACCAGGCGCACCGTTTCATACGAATTTTCCGGTAAACGCGGATTTTTCTCTCTCGGATGCCGGGTCTCGGAATTCGCGGCGAAAGGAGGACGGAGAGGCGCAATAAAGGCTGCTCGCGAGCCGAGTCGAACAATGTTCCCCGATTGAATCCGCTTCTCGGGTCTGCGAGCCGAGCGACTTCATCCGCGAGATGCTGCACGGGGAATCGTGGCTGGAAATCGTTGGAAATCGTTGGAAACCGAGGAAATGGGCCACCGTCTCCGAGTGGCAATCGCCTGGTGCCGATTCGCGCCTTTGTCGAAAGATCTCGAAGAGATTCGATCTCCGTCCGCCGATCGTGGATCAATTGGAGGGTTGAAAATCGCGAAAAGACAGAGGAAAGACGACGAATTGAAAAGTCCTTGGCTCGCTCGACGCGATCGTTCGTTAGCTTCGATTAACGCGATTGGGAAGGAAAAGACAGGGACACTCGGGCGAGAGAGCGTAGGAACGAGCCGTAATTGCTGAATTATCGATGATCATTAACGTGCCTGACCACGTTTACGATCGTGTGCCTCCACCTTTATGATCGCGCGAACGGACCCCATAAAGATTTTCGACGCATAAACTGTTATCAGCTCGCGTGCAGCGGCGGTCTGCACGCGAAAGGGAAACCTCTCTCGGAAGGAGAGGAGGAAATGGTGGAAAAGACGCTCGGAGGATCGATCGGATTGGATCGGCAGAACGCGGGGGATTTTCGAGCGGACGGTCGGAGCCAGCCGCGGAACCGTCGAGCTATTTTCTCCGCGAGCCGCGATACAAGCGGGAAAATATATTTCGACGAGCGTAATCGAGCTCGTCCCACGGGGATCGCGCGGCCGAAAGCCAGCCCGTTATCGTGGATACGCAAACGGAAAGGAAAAGAAACCGGGTAACGGCCCCGGGCGCAGGGATATTCGGCCGATTATCTTAACGGCGCCGCATACCGGCGGATCCTTTCACCGATAATGTATTTAAACATTGTCGCTTTATGGTTTAAGAGTAAAAAGAGAAATCGAGAGGGAAAGCAGCGGCGCGAACGCGAGCAATCAATTTGCATTAACGAAGAATCCGCCTGCCGAAATTCGCCGCTGCCCACTTTCTCGTTGTTCCGGGTCTTCGATCCCTGCGCGCCTCGCGCGAGCGAGCGAGCGAGCGAGCCAGGCAGCCAGCTTATGGTTCCTGTCGCGTCATCGTAAACGCGGATTTGAAACCTGTTCCGAGCCGTTCTATGTTTAGTCCGCTAAAACACACTGGCCTCTCGCCGCCGAGAGAGCTCTTCGTCTTCGAATCTAGCCCAAATCCCGAAAGACCGGCGCGCGCGTCGCCGTCGACACCGACGCCGCGGCCAGACAATGAGCGCCGCCGCGCGAGACGCTGCATCCCGAGGCTCCGCTTGTCAACCTAAACAAACTCGCGGATGCATCGCGCCTTCCCCCGCGAACCGGCATCCACGAATAATCCCGTCGGTCTTCTATAAATTCACCTTGAAACGGTTATCCACCCGCCCGTGCGCGCGATTCGGGTCCGATCTCGGGATTTCCGCGGAAATTTCTCGCCGATGGGCGCGAGAGAAGGCGAGTCCTCCACGACGAGGCTGTCGCTTATTCGAGGAATCGGAGAATTCCTCCCCGGCCCAGTCGTCCATCTTGCGCGAGTCCCACCAAATTTCCCGGATCACGTGGTCGCTCTAGTTTACCCGCGTGGCCCAGTTTCGGTGACCCGAAAATTCGAGCCAAGACGTAACCGCGATCCCGAATATCTACCCTTGATCCGAGCGTTCTTTCGTTTCTCCGACCGAGCTTATCCCGGATGATCGACGTTCGATTATCTCGAATCCTCCGGCTTCGAACCCCGAGTCCGTCCATCTCCCATTATTTCAGCCACGTGCCTGCAGAGCTTTTCTCCGTCGGTCCCGTCAAGCGAACACGCGTTCGAGATCGGCACAGCCCTGTGTGATCGAGGGACGAGTGTACGGGACGGGTGCAGCGAGCCGATTGGCGGAAACGGTTGCACCGGAAACGGAGAGAAGAGGTTGCAGCAGCCCCCGCGAACTAGGTCAACGTGACATCGCGTCGGTCTGGACGCACGTGCAAGCATCTCGAAACCCCGCACGCATGTGCAACGAGAAGTTTGCCCGGATTTCGCGGCGGACGATCAATGACGTCCGGAAAGCGTCCCGTTGCCGCGTCTCGTGACGTTATCGAAACTCCGGGGAACCAAGCGATTCGATCGGAAGAGCAAAGGTTTCGCGAGAATCTCGCGAGAGACACGTGGCGCGTTTCGCGATTACGCGGAGGAAAAAAGAGCCGAGTCGTCTGGAAATAGAAAGCGTGGTTACCTCTGTTGCCAAAATCCGTCCGCGTAACAGCGCGACGTCCGTGTCCAAGCGTCGGGGTAGACCGAAAGCCGTAAAGCACCAGAAGCACTCGATATTCCGCGGCGCGCTCGCGCATTCCCGAATGGAACGTGTGTCGTCGGCGCGCGTGGTCCTCGAAAAAGAAGAAGGAGAGAGGAAAAGGGGAGAAAAAGGAGGAAGAAAAGAGGCAAAAACGGGGAAGGAACGGAGTGAAAGTGCGAGCCGTCTCGAATTCGCGATTAGAGGGGCCGTGGAGGAGCGGCCGAGGACCGCGAGACGCGACGCGGCGCGACGCGACGCGACACGCGCGCCGCGCCGGGCCGG